>JANBXF010000006.1:362011-933097 GCA_024271885.1 Wenyingozyma ramenticola
ACTTGGGGTTTCAATAACTATAACGACCTCAGAGATTGCTGTTCCATTTTTGGTGATTTCACTTGCTGTTGTGTATGTTGAAGTGAAAGATTCAGACCATGGTTTAGTGGTTGTGGTAGTTGTTGGAGTAACAACGACGACCTCTGAAGTTGTAATAGTTGAAGATCCTGAAGTTTCTGTAGTAAGTGTGGTGTAGGTTGTTGGAGTGTAACCTGGGATGGTAGTGGTGCTGATTGGTGCTGCAGTACTTGGGGTTTCAATAACTATAACGACCTCAGAGATTCCAGTTCCATTTTTGGTGATTTCACTTACTGTAGTGTATGTTGAAGTGAAAGATTCAGACCATGGAGTGGTGTATGTTGTCGTTGTTGGAGTGATAACAATAACCTCTGAAGTTGTAATAGTTGAAGATCCTGAAGTTTCTGTAGTAAGTGTGGTGTAGGTTGTTGGAGTGTAACCTGGGATGGTAGTGGTGCTGATTGGTGCTGCAGTACTTGGGGTTTCAATAACTATAACGACCTCAGAGATTGCTGTTCCATTTTTGGTGATTTCACTTGCTGTTGTGTATGTTGAAGTGAAAGATTCAGACCATGGTTTAGTGGTTGTGGTAGTTGTAGGAGTAACAACGACGACTTCTGAAGTTGTAATAGTTGAAGATCCTGAAGTTTCTGTAGTAAGTGTGGTGTAGGTTGTTGGAGTGTAACCTGGAATAGTAGTGGTGTCAGGAGCTGGCTGAGTTGTTGAACTTGAAGATGAAGTTTTCGAACTTGAAGATGAAGATGAAGTTTTTGAACTTGAAGAAGAAGTTGTTGAACTTGAAGATGAAGTTTTTGAACTTGAAGATGAAGTTTTTGAACTTGAAGATGAAGTTGTTGAACTTGAAGATGAGGTTGTTGAACTTGAAGATGAGGTTGTTGAGCTTGAAGATGAGGTTGTTGAACTTGAGGATGAGGTTGTTGAACTTGAAGGTTCAGTTGCTGTACTTGTACCACAACCATCAATGTTCGATAATTGAAATACAAATTGACCATAATCACTAATTGTAGTACCATCTGGTAAACCCATTCTCAAATCCAAGATAGCCCCGTGTTCCATATTGACCAAAACAATTCTGATTGAATAAAAGACACCCTTCTCTAAATAAATGGTACTAAAGGTCAATGGGGTGGCTTGATTGACAGGTTTGACGCTGTATAAAAGGTATTCATTAGAACTATTATCCTCTATTTCACCTGTACAACAATCAAAACCACCTTCACCAACAAAAACCATCACTGCGTCATCACTGTCATAAAGATCAAATTCATAAATACCTGATTCTTTAGGCACGATATAACCAGTCAATTGCAGAACATTATTTGTCATTGGGAAATACATTCCGTAAGTACTACTCCATATTTCTTTAAGATCAGGATTATCAGCAAGAGTTGTGGATGTATGTCCATCGGTAAAGTAGGTATAGTTATATGGTAAAGAAGTAATACCACCTCCCGTGGTAATCAAACCATTATCAGTGTACCCATAAGCCATGAATGTTGAATCCTGAAAATCCGATGTGTCACCTAATGGGTAACTGTATACTTTAGCAGAAAAACCAGCAGTTGCTCTATAAGCAGAAGCTGTACATCCTTCTCCAGTTGATCTTGTTGTCGTATAGGCTTCTGAGAGACTTAACCATGATGCGATTGAGATAAGCAGGAGACTAAGTGAAGGTCCCATACTATTAGACAAAATCATATCTTGTAACTAATGTCTGATGATACTTTGTGAAAAAAACTTTGTGAAAAGAATAAACCTTCGTGGGAAGGGAAACTGACTTTCTATTTAAGTTATTTTTTTTGTTTTGTCACAAAGCAGGAACAGTAATAATTCAATCCAGACCCCCTCACTATAAAATCTGCTTCGTGTAAGCCAAAGGAAGGATACACCTTAGGATTTTTTCCCTTGCATACAATAAACCACCTCAAAATTGTAAGTTCTGCAGGAATGCAGGTGCATAAAATGAAAAAAACAAATTAAGGTTTTTAGCCTTGAGGCTAACCCAACCCTAATCGATGATTCTACTCTTGTAAGTGAAATGATTTCATAACCAAAAAGTAACTCCAAAAGGGTGAAGTAATTCATGTGCAAACTGAAACGAGATGAGAAAATTGATTGGATACGAAAGATAATTTGGTCCCCCAATACTTTCTCAACTGACTCGTTCTCTTTGTTGGTATCCCATACGATCATATCAGAAGTTGATAACCTACACGTTTCATGCCGCAAAATAAGCATTTGTTCCAAAAATCATGCTTTGAAAGCAACAATGTTTCAGTCGCTATCGAAATTGATATCAAGTGAAATCCTATCAGAACGTATCATGAAATTGAAAGATGAAAAGAAGAATGAAAATAAACATAATATAAACAAAAAGCGAAGCCCTTGATGTTGAGGATAGAGTGAAAAAGAGAATTCATAGTCCCATGACGGCGAGACCTAAAATCTACGGAACTTCCGAAATTAAACTAATTAAAATTAATTGGCATTAATATATATATATGGAAATTAGTGCTCAATATAAAACCCGCGAGAAGCGTGACTTGATCAAAGTAACATTCCTGCAAACCCTAAATAAGCTAATTTCACTTTAATTTAGTGAATTCCTCACTGAACAGAAAATTGCGTCAGATCCACGAAGTTTACATTGAGGAACAAACTTTGTTTTTTTATTCTTGTTCTATACTAATGAATAATAGCATAATTGATTTTTTAGTCAGATCTGTATATTAGCTTTAAATAAATTCAAGGGAAAGTAAATCAAACTAAAACTCCGTTCTTTGTTTCCCTAGTTAATTGGCACTAAAAAGCCGAGTAGAAACGAACAAACAAATGAGAGGAAGAATTCCGTTTCCGGTTAAAACCAGCCTGTCCCATGCAATCAAAGAAAAACAACCGGTGAAATGAAATTGGTAATGGGGGCGGTTTCATTGATCATCTATAAGCAAATGCATGCAAAATGCATATGTATCATGTATGTAATTTGCGCGGCACATGTATGTAGTATCTTGTGCTTGACGTGGCACAATATAACTGGTAGCAAGAAACGAGAGTGATAACAATCAACATACAAATACATTCGGAGAAGTATTTCTGCTCTCTAATTGGTCGTAGAGCTGCACATCAATACTCTCCAAGCATTCTCGCCCCTTGAAAAAAGGCCTCGGCAGAAAATTTTGTTGGCCATCAAAAATAATTACAGCTACCATTCTGAACATTCTCTTGAGACAAGGCGGTATTCCAGGAGTAATACTTGTAATCATATTTGCTTAAGGCTCTCGATAATAATGGATGAAAGGCCGTTTTGTCTTACTTTTTGCAAATCTTCCTAAAGTATAGCCTTTCCAAAATAGAACATGAATTTCAGATCATCCATTTCATTCATAATTGTCGGCAGCGTGGAGAAATCTCGGGAAACCCTTACCGGGTGCGGTAAGGCTGATGTTGGGCGGCATATTAAATTCAACTTAATTCGGGAACTTTCTACGCTTTGATTTCCTAAATTGGTTATCATTCTAATTTTTTTTTATGCATCATGGGTTATCATGTTGTTTCAAGTATGCTTTATTTTGAGTGTCTAACAATCCGAACATGGTATAATTGAGGGACCACAGGGGACGAATCCTGTTTGTTGATTTAACTGACAAGGACGTGATATTTACCCAATTGAGACATTATGGTGCCATCTTACTTGTATTTCTTTTTTCTTCGAATTGCACAATTTTTCCCAACTTTTGGGGGATGTTTTCTCACTCATTACTCCTTCCAGTGATTGGCTCTGGAATATATGAACTCTCTATCTTGGGAGAATTAAATATCTCATTAACCCATAGACTTACATGAAGTTTTCCTCAAATCTTTTCAGCAATTTTCAACCTCCGGAGGTCTCTAGTGAAAAAACTGAAAATATTTGAGGATTCAAACGGAAGCCCGAGGCCTCCAACGAAAGACCGGATTTTCTTAACATTGATAATGCACAACATGTTTTTACCAAACGATCGACAACGCATTGAAGGTCAAATAGCAATATATCTAGACTTTCCTCTTTTAGTAAAACACCTTTCCTCGGGCTTTTCAATCAAATTGCAAAGGTGCGTTTGAATTACAGTTACTCCATGGGTAGGGATGATTACTCTCCCCAATTGATTTGTTCCAACCACGATCATTAAGGCAGTACTCTGAGCTACATTTACTATCGGCTATAAATCCTTTTTGGATTCACTCTTTTGGTGTGGAGGTCCATAGTAATTCAACCAAAAACACTTAGAATTTTGGAAAGAGGACCAGTATTCTGCTATAGCTTATAATACTCGTAAATTACACGGTACCAGCATTTCCCTTCCGCGGGATGCCTGAAATTCATTAAGAATGGTGTACCCGGGACCAATCCTCTCGCTCTTTATTTCGAGTGCTTTATTTCAAGGAAATTGAGGCAATTTTTATTAGTCCCTAGTGATTTCCCAAATGAAGCCGCCAACATGACTTCTAATTCAGCATACGACGGTCTGGATTTCAAGATAACCAAACCGTAAGCTCAGTTTTAACACGTGTAATGTACTTTGCTGAAAACATTCTTCCTCCAAAGTTTCAGTTGTCTTGCATTTTGAATTTTCCCTCAGAAGGGAGTTCATTCCCACTCAGAACTTTTCTATAAAGAAAATGTGCTTTGTTAGGAGAAATTATATATCTTGAAATAATAACAAAAGAACCAACAATTTCTGTTTTTGTAGCAGTGTCTTCCCTTCAAAAGATAATACCATATAGTATCGGGTATATATATGCCACATTGTAAAGTCAGAATCAAATATGTCTCACTCACATAACATCCAAATTGAATCTCACTGAAGATCTCTTCATGTGAATTGACTGCACCACCCCAATTGAACAGACCAAAGGAGCATCAGTAGATATATGTCCATCTCGGATTGAATGGATTGGATCAAATTCTCTTGTATGCTCAAAAGTTTCAAAAGACCACCACACAAAAGGCTAGTTCTTAAATCTTTTTCAACTTGAAGCATTGGTACATGCTAGAATTAATCTCTCTACTTAGCGAAGTATGATTCATCAAAGATAAAAAATTGATTCTTATCAATTGTGGATGATAGCAGAGTACTTAGGCTTCAAATTTGGTAGGGTTCAATTTTGCATTAGTTCAAACTCACCTTTCTCGGTACTGCTTGATTGACATTTTTGACAATGGGATAAAACAAACAGAATAGCAAAAAGCATAACATCGATGCATAAGATCTGACTTTGTAGTAGCTGAGATCCAAATCAAATGGAACTATGTTGAGCGATTCAATTAACAAATATTAGGGGTGTCTCCAAGTTTATTATAGTATCTTCATTTCTTAGAGGATGTGCTGTTTCTAAACATTTGCATTATTTTTCATTCTGTATTTAAAACGGAAAGAGATATTCACGATATGTACTGAGTTTAAGAAATTGCATTAGATCGCAAGACATAACAAACAATTATCATCAGCCGCACCGCACTATATTAATATGATCTAACATTTGTGATTTAAGCTTGGACTTTTCAAACTTTTCTGTTCATTTGTGGGGCAAATGTGCAATTATACATTTATCCTTCTTGAAAGCTTCGAATTTGGGGCACAAAGACTATTTCTATTGTTCATTAAGTGACGTAATCCACCGTCAAACTATTACTTAAATAAAATAGATAGGAAAATATAAAGCAATAAATTTGAATCTATCAGCTTGAATCAGGTAGCCGATTGTATATTTACCTAGGTCGTAACAGAAGGCATTGCGGTAAATGTGAAAAATGATCTATTTGTCCTAAATTCTTCCAGGAAACTTATACTTTCAAGTGACCAGGAATCTCACTATTAGAACTACTCCATTCATAGTATATACAAACCCAGTAATTGTATAAAGCTCTCCCAAAGAAAGACTTTAAAATTCTTGTACCTATTTTAGATGACAGCAGATGTCATAGGTCGCATTAAGTATAGAAATTTCACGTGGAGCTTCAGGACACGTGATGTACCCTATTTTTCATATATCATAGCACCTTTGTGAAAACCATATGATTCGACTCTCATCCCAAAGTAGAGACTATACTTGCTTCAATATTAGTGAGATCCATGAAAGAAGTAATTTGTATCGAATGTCCTCTTGTTTTCTCCAATTACATATCTGAATGAGCCACATAAACTTAGTCGACTTCCAGCAAACTCAACAGATCTTGATACTTTATCTATTCTATTATTGAACCCAAGGTCAACACAATATTGTGATGAAGCAAGTAAGCAATGAAATAACGAACAAATACATTTTTTCAGTTGTTTTAGTAACTCTAATAAAGAATCGATTGGTCTTATCTAACTCCATCAATAGATCAGTCAATTTAACCGCTCATAATCTTCTCAAAGTTGACTGGAATTTTACTGTTTATTTATCGGTTAGTTTGTTTATTTCTTTGTTTATTAGTTTGATTTATTTATCTCTTTGCTTGTTTCTTTATTTGTCTATTTGTTTATTCAGTTTATTTGTCAATGATTTATGGATAAAATATAAGTAATGCTTCCAGTATATGTGGCAGAAAACAAGTCAAGGAAAGATAATTACATAATCGAGGGTGCTTACATAAACAAAAAAAACAAAAATAAAAAAAAAATAAAAATAAAATTTTTCTGATTATTTATTAGTAAGGAGAGAGGGAAAGAAGGGAAACACGAAGGTCAAGTCAATAGAACACACATTCTCAGTTGAAGTGAAAGATACAACACAATACAAGAATGGCACCAGAGAAGAATCACCAAAAAAATGGAAACCACCTAAGGGACCAAAACCAGTTCATCATAAGAATAAAAATACAATTGGTTTAGGTAGAACAATTCAAAATCATAAATCTCAAGAGAATAGAATTACTTATTTACGTGATGGTGAAATGAGATTTACTACTGAAAAACATGAAGATGATTGGGTTAAATTACGTTCCGTTACACAAGAAAACGCATTAGATGAATTTTTAAATACTGCTCAACTTGCAGATACAGATTTTACAGCAGAAAAGCAATCGAATATTAAGATTATTAAGATCAATAATAATCCAACTTCTAATCAAAATAATCACCTTTTGACTAAAGAGCAAGAGCAAGCTAAATTCAGATTACAGCAAGAACATGCAAGTTCCCTTATTGTTCCAAGACGTCCAAAATGGGATTCTACAACAACAAAGTATCAATTAGAAAGACAAGAAAATGAAGCTTTCTTAGAATGGAGAAGAACTTTGGCTTCTTTACAAGAGAATAATGATTTATTATTGACTCCATTTGAAAGAAATATCATGGTTTGGAAACAATTATGGAGAGTTATCGAAAGATCTGATCTTGTAGTACAAATTGTTGATACTAGAAATTCTTTGTTATTTAGATCAATTGATTTAGAAAAATACGTTAAAGAGATGGATCCAAGAAAGAGGAATTTATTGTTAGTTAATAAAGCGGATTTATTGACTTTAGATCAAAGAACAGCATGGGCAAAGGCATTCGTTGAAAGAGGTATCAAGTTTACTTTTTTCTCTGCTGCAAATGCAAATGCTCTTTTGGGAAAAGAAAAAGAAGAGGAAGAATTTTTGAAATTACAAAGACAGGCTCAAGGTTATGATTGTGACATTATAGCAGATGTCTTTGATCTCTCGCGGTTTTCTATCACTTGTACTGCATCTATATTTGTTTCTATAAATGTCTTTTAATTTGCGCTGTTTTCTATTACTTGTACCGCATCTATTTTACTTTTTCCAGACCTCTTCCACTTCGCGCGGTTTTCTATCCCTTGTACAGCATGTATTTTACTTTTTCCAAATGTCTTTCAATTCGCGCGGTTTTCTATCACTTGTACCGCATCTATTTTACTTTTTCTAGATCTCTTCCAATTCGCGCGGTTTCCCATTACTTTCATCGCATTTATTTTACTTTTTCCAGATCTCTTCCACTTCGCGCGGTTTTCTATCCCTTGTACAGCATGTATTTTACTTTTTCCAAATGTCTTTCAATTCGCGCGGTTTTCTATCACTTGTACCGCATCTATTTTACTTTTTCTAGATCTCTTCCAATTCGCGCGGTTTCCCATTACTTTCATCGCATTTATTTTACTTTTTCCAGATCTCTTCCACTTCGCGCGGTTTTCTATCCCTTGTACAGCATGTATTTTACTTTTTCCAAATGTCTTTCAATTCGCGCGGTTTTCTATCACTTGTACCGCGTGTTTTTTACTTTTTCCAGTGGTTTTACCTTTCGCGGACATACTCAATTTTCAGCCTCAAATTCTATTAGTTTTTCAGGATGTCTACTAGTTTTCCAGGATCCATTTCAGAAAGTCGAGAACTATTGCCCAAAAGGGTATTTATTTTCGGTTTCGGAGGATCTGTACTCCAATTCGAGACCTCTAGTATTTATAAGGGCAGTATTGTAGTAACTTGAGATCAATAAATCTTTTCCTTTCAGTACACTATATTTCAACTATTCATAGAAAAATTCAGGATCGCTAATGATATTGAGGATGTCTACATATTACCAGAGGTTTCTATTTAAAGAAAGAAAGCTTTACAAATTGCTGTGGTTGTCTACATAAAGCCGTCTTCTCTAATGATTTCCGCTCATCTTCACAAATTTTCTGGGTTTCCTTCAAGTTTCCCAGGGCCGAGGGAGGGGCTGACGAGGCTATATAAAAAATCTTCGCAGTAAAATTGTCTCTTCTTCGCGGAAGATGCAATTGGAACTACGTGGTCTCTTTTTATTTATTCAATTTTCGTGAAAACATACTCATCGTATCGGTCGCTTAGAGAGAGCAACGGCCCAAAAAAAGTGACTGTGCTGCGCCTGAAATTTCTCTGTTTGTTGAGTTTAGTTTGGAAAAAGTAATTCATTAGTTTACAAAATAAACTGAAATGGAATGGTTAAAGTGAGTTTCCTATATTCTTTTCTTCATCTTCATATTATTGCTCAGCAGAAAACTGGTAGAAACCAGGTGAATTGACAAAATACGAAATGAGTTGGTAATGATTGAGAGCCGCGCAGATATTTTTTGTAAAACCGCTATTTGGAGAAAGAGAGTACCTTTTAGGGGCTATGGATCACAACGATCAACATTGTTAAGTGGGTAATTGAGCTATACACCTTATCGGTACCGTTTTCCGTATTGTCATTTAACCCAGTTTTTTCATGCCATTCACCTCAGATTGCTATAGGAAAATATAATCTATACTGTATACAAGAGATGTCTAAAACTCAAAAACCTTCGAAAGACTCCACCTTGATAGATTGGAAGACATTACAGCAGATTAGAAATTTGGACGAAGATGAAGAGCATGAATTCTCAAAGTCCCTGCTATGTAACGTTTTAACACAACTGCATGAATCCTTTCAAAGAATTGAGAGGATATTGAGAAATGAAGAAGAAGTAAAAGATAAATTGAGTGAGTTGTCTACTCTGGGTCAGTTTACTGAAGGTGCGGCAAATACATTCGGTTTCGTGAAGATTAGAGAGCAATGTAAGAGAATTCGATATTATGGAATACAGAATAATATTGATAATTCCGAAGTAGCCAAGGATGCAAAAACGATTGAGGATTGGCTCAATTGTTGTAAGGATGCTTTGAATCACGTACAGATATATTATAAGGAAACTTGTGAAGAAGTAAACTCTGCTTTTGACTTGCAACTCGAATATTGATAGATTGATTTAAAAACTAATCATTTGATTTACTCATTCGTTTGTCACTCTAACCAAGTCTACGGATACATCATGAACACTCTTTTCAAAAACCTCAATGCATTAAATATATATGTTTATAAATATTTGGTGGGTAATATATACAATCAATTATGCAGCATAAAAGACTTATAATAAAGCATAATGAACTAGCCCAAAAAACCTTTTTTCGTTTCTTTCAATTATCGATTTCACCTTCTCTTGAAGAACTGAACTGAATCGAACAAGGTGAACCTCTTTCTCGTCTCCTGTACTCAACTCCTTTACTCTTCATCTTCGTGAGATTTGATATTATTTTCAATAAACGAATAAGTTAAAATCAATCCCATTGAAATAACTCCGAATGCAATAGCAACTGTATTCAATTGTGTATCCGTTATCATCGTAATTTATCTATTTGATTCCAATACACAGAGAGACGTATATCACTATATTGCATGTATATGTATATATATGGACTTGTGTCAAATTGAATCTTCATCAAGCATTGAAGAAACACGTTGACTAGCTCGAAATGAGATATTATTGGTTCACGGATGTACAGATTTACATCTTTATTTGCATTTATTGACATCACCAATCTGCTAGATATACATGTTTATAGATGATTTCAGATCAATGATAGCTTGATTGGTGGCTGAATCTTACGAAATGATAGAGAATTATCTTTATAAAATGGTATGTTGTCAATAACTAACTAGACACTATGTATGGACGGCTCATTTACTAACTGATAAATAAATATAGCTTATGGAAAGCAAGGCATTTCATAGATACGTTCGTACGATTCATGCATACGTTAACGGACTACCCCCTCCTTCAGTACAAGATAGACTGGCTCAGAATCAACATGATATAAACCAATACGATTTGTATTTCAAACCTGCACGATCTCATAAATTCAAAGCGTTTAGAGTCTTATTCTGGCGAGAAATGAGACATAATTTTGGGTTTGGTAAAAGGGAATAAAAAAAATTGATCAAAGTTTTGTATTAATATTATTATATACGTTATATAGTGAATAATTTATATACGAAGTTACGAATTATATGAAAATAAAAGTCGAAAATTAGTAAAACAAGTACATTCAATTGAACAATCAATTCAAAAAGAAAAAATAAAATAACATTGATTGTATCAATGATTTAGTAACCCAGAGTAAAATTTGAAATCGAAAAAAAAAATAGCAAAAGAGTGGAATAGTTGATTAATGCATGCGTATAATAAAAAAGAAAGACGAAGTGAACTCCTGAAGAGACAATAATTTGTTTATTTTCCTCTTCTAGAACTCAATGTCTTTGGATTTGCCTTTTTCAAAGATTTCTTATTGAAAATCTTGACATCGTCAGCTAGTGAAACAATGATTTCATTTCTATTATTGAATCTGAAATTATCTGCGTTAACCGTATCACCATACCTCCTGATCATATAAGGTTCATTACTACCTTTAAGAATCTTCTTCATTGACCATTTGATTGCATATGGACCAGTAGCGGATACAATTGATGTTGGTACTTTACTACCTAATTCAGTATCAAAATGAGCAACGGTAAAGTCGATACCTTTACCAGTTTCTTGTTGGATGAATGCAATATGTTGTGGTAATAGTTGTAATCTTCTTGGAATTGGTTTCTTATCCTTATCAAAATACTTAACAAATCCAAGACTATCAACATTTTTACCATCGTGAATTTTAGTGTCTAGTAATAATAGATATGTCTTACAAGTAGCTAAAACATATCTACCATCACTTGAGACATCTAATCCAATAATACCATCACCTAATGAAGGTAATTGAGTCTTTGCATTTGCACCAATCTTATCGTATAATCTGATATCACCATTTGAACTACCAACTGCTACATAACCATCAGCTGTAGTAGTCAATGAAGAGAAGTTAGTCTTAGTCTTATATGTCTTCATATCGGAATCAATAATCTTGGAATTATTTTGTAATCTTGGATCAATCTTGAATAGACCTTGAGATGATATACCATTGAATAATTGATCATTTGTCAACTGGGAATATTTCTTAGTAGGACCAAATTGAACAACGTCAAGTCTTTGTCCTTCTTTATTTGTCATGTCCCAGTCTTCAACAACTTTACCGACTTCAAGATCCATCTTATACAATTTATTTGGATCCTTTTCATCTTGAAGAATCATTATTCTATCTTCTTGATGTAACATCATCTTATTTGGATTGATTAATTTCTTCTTATCCTTTGATGATTTTATATTCTCAATGGTGGAGTACAATTCTAATCCATCATCATCATTTTTGAAAACTCCTAATCTATTACCACGAGCAACAAATGTTCTGTCAGTTTTATACCCAACGTTCAGACCACGATTGTATTCTTTTGATTGGTAATAATTGCGCTTACTAACTGCATTCTCATCATCACTACTATCATCACTATCAACAAATAATGGTTCATGCTTCTTATATCTGGAGGCTCTTTTCTTTGCGGATATGGATTTTTTCTTAGATTGCTCTTCTTCTGAATCTGATTCCTCTTCGGAAGATGAAGGATTGTCAGCATTTCCATTTTCAGCTTCATCATCACTCAAGACATCATTAATGTCGTCATCTTCAGATATCTTCATAGCATCAAAAGCACTTGTAAGATAATCTTGATCGGCTTGAGCTGCACTTACATATCTAATCTTTGAAACAGATTCCCAAAGAGAAACAGTGAATACCCTTTGAAAGTCGAATAATTCGTTGTCGTCTTTGAAACCTACGGCCCAAGTGTAGAGACTACTTGAAGAGTAGCAATTGAATAAAAACATGTAAGACTCTGGATTGAATTGCGCACTCATATCTTGTAAAATATATGATACAAGGATAGATTTTCCAGTTATGGCATTTTTTACATCAAGTGCATAATCCCAATCACCTAACTCAATTACAGAGATAGTACAATCTTGATCCTGTAAAAGATATTGACCTTTAATTGGATTGTGTAAGTATAAAGAAACAGATTTATTTTCATAGAGAACTTTTCCTTTTGAAATCTTTTCAATAAAGTCCTCTTGTGATGTTGAATTCTGAGATGAACCATCTTCAGCATCTTCGTACTTCACATTTTCGGTGTCTGATTCTTCTTCACTGGAGATCTCACCTCTTTGTAAACTTGATATTGTCTTGGAGTTACTCAAGTATAACGATTGTTCTGGGAAAGAGGATTTTCTGTCCAAAACGAATTCTGATAATTCTTTACTTGTGACATCATTACTTGATTTTCTATACTTTCTTTCGTATTCACACTTGTATATATAGTTCATAAATCTCTCGACATCACCTTTGGACACCGATGAATCAACTCTGAACTCAAACATATCCCCTATGTCACCATGAGGATCTTTCCATGTGATAACATACTTCCCTTCTTTATTCTGGAAAAGACAAAACTTCAAAGATTCGTCGATTAAGAAAGTCCACTCATCGTTGCTACTAGATAGTTCTTTCAACCCTTCGTCTTCTTCGTCATCATCTTCATCCTCATCATCAATCTCTTCTTGATTTGGTTGATCTTTCGTTATCTTCAATTGATAATGATATGGAATAGATGTCTCTATAATAGTGGCAAACACATCACTATAAAGACATTCGTTTTCACTTTTGGGAGAAGATGGAGAACGGGCAAGGTACAATTGTCCGGATGGTAAACTATACAATTCCAATTCCCCACTTGAACCACTGGAGTTCAACATTTTTTTTAAAATATTCATGTTGACTTATTTAGTATTCTTGGTATACAATGCAGCCTCTTTTGTGGTTCGGTAAGGCCTTTTGAAATATGGAAAATCTGAGAGAAGTTCTCACTCCTATATATCAAAACAGACACGGCAACAGTCTCCAATAGTTGAAATAGAAGAAAGCTATACAGAACAGACACAAATTATGTACAACTATTTGCCCACCATACTCTTTTCTCTTCTTCTGATCTCACCCACAAAAACAAAACAAAACAAATCCAAACAAGAAAAGAGAGAAAAACAAAACAAACCTGAAAAAAACAAGAGTAAAATCCGCACATCTTTGCACCATTTTGTGTTTTTTTGTGCACCGCCTGGTATGTAGGCAAAAGAAGATTTTTTGATTCTTTTTAGACATTCAGTTTGAAAGAAGATAATGGAACGTCCTTTACTCTTATTTTTAGCAAATATAGGAGGTTTACACCGGTGGACGATATATATATACCTCAGAAATGTATCAACAGGTATTAGGATACTCTTCATTTCTTCGGAGAGGGCTTTTTTCCTGTTATACTCAAGTCAACGCTACAAGAAACGTTGTCACCTCTATACCCCGTTTGAATATCGATAAGGGGAACAACGTTGCTGAGGAGAAAGATTCTCCAAGAAGGAGACCAACCGAATGGACTCTACCTGATCTTGATAAGCTGCCAGGTGGGTTCAGGGGTAAAGTGTATAATAGAAGAGATTGGGTTCAATATCTTGAAAAAAATACCAAGGTTCTTGAACAATCTGGAGATAAAGATGTTGTTTCAGGAAATGTTAAAAAGAGTCCAACGCGTCAAAATTTGAAACCACCTCCTGAAGGTTGGAGAAACAATAAGAACTTACCACAGTGGAAAAGACAGAAATACGCTTTGAGAGAAAAACAGCTAACTATGAACTTATCAAATGTTAAGAAAGTCAGTCCATCTACCATAGAGGGGATAAAGCGTTTACATGACCAATTTCCAGATGAACTTACGACTGATAAACTTGCAGAATTTTTCAACATCAGTCCTGTAGCAGTCAGTAAGATATTGAAATCCAGATGGACACCAAGTCCTAAAGAACTTGAGAGGAGAGAAAAGAAATTCGCAGAAACTAATAGAGTCAAATTCAAAGAAACATTAGTTGAAAAACATTTACAAGAGTTCTTCAATGAGAAAGAAGCGGAACTTCAAATGGAAATTCCTTTCTTTATCAAAGAAAAGCTCCACGATCATTACAAACTTTACGGTACTCAAACATTGGAACCATACTTCAATGAACTCAAAGAAGCACAAGAGAAGCTCAGCCAGATTAAAGCTGAAAAGAAACCAAAAGCTCAAGAGACTGTTATCTACTGACCTGTTCATCACAATACGCTATATTCACGAAATCCCGACCTGTAAATAATCTATGTAGTATATACATTCATGCATACCAAAATATAAACTCTGTTGATAAACTCTGTCAATCAATTCATTTGTTTTTTCTTTTCCTCTATAATAGTATTCAATTCAACTACACTAGTTCTTAAATCATCCATTATATTCTGAGTTTGATTAGGTCTTCTCTGTGAAGCACCATAAGTAAGACGCCTTTTGAATAATGAATCTCTTGGATGTGTTGATGATATCATCTCAAGATAGTTCTGAAATTGTTTGATTTGGAACATAAGTGGTCTCATCTCACTTATATCATCTTTATTCACATTCAAACTTCCCATAACATCACCTTCTTTGTATCCAGAAACTTTTAGCCTGCTCAAAGTATCCTTGAATGAGGCCATGGTATTTTCTATTCTACCAGTTGCTGCTACTGTCTTATTTGTCAATTCCCATGGCTTGAAGTTGATTTCAGAAGATTCGACTTCATCTGCAAATCTTACTTCTTTCACATGTATATCTGTATTAGACCCCACTCTAGTCTTTGTATTATTTTTCATAATCACTTGTTCGTCTTGTTCAGTGTCTTCGATATCATCAGTTTGCATCATAAAATCACTGTATAAGGTGTCTTTGTATTTCACAGCAACTGAAGGAACAACATTCAATTTGCCTGTCAATTTATTGTAAAATCCATTCAATTTATCAAAAACATGATCCAAATAGTCTTTACGCAAATCATATTGCTTACTCAACAATGGCTTCAGTATAAATATGCAAAAAATATATATGGTAGTCAATAAAGCACCAGAAGAATACAAGATTTTGATCAAATAAATCAGCGTCTTAGGTTTCGTATCCACAGTGCTCAAAGGTGGGAGGTCCTCAGGAAAGGATATAGCTTGCACCGGACGTCTTCTTGACATTTTGAGTTATTGTGTCTCTTGACTGTTATAACTTTTGCTTTGAATCAAGACTTTGTGGAGGGTAAAGAATAAGTGAGTAAATAAATGAATGTGAATAAACATCTTGTCTTTCCCGGAAGCGATAAGAAAAATAGTCTCTCGCTCGCCTTTTAATTTCCTCGCAGAGTGGGGAACTGCCGATTTAGCGCTTAATCTAAGGGTTGATTGATTTACACTCCGGTTCTTATGGTATGATATAATTATATTTGAGTGTGAAGAGCTGTATTTTCTTCTTTTTTGATCATATGCGTTATGATTTGAGCTGTTCATGTGACTATCAATTTGGCTCTTGGAAAACCTTACTCTGAAAACAGGGATGAAATTGATTTTAGAAATTAATTTTTCAAACTTAATAAGCCCTCAATAAAATTCACAACAACATTATCCGTTTCAAAGATAATATAATTGTTATGTTCATTTTGGTTGAATATTTGAACAGAAATGTACATTGAAACTATAAGCTGACATACTCAAATCAAACTGAGTGACATTAGTCAAAAGTAGCATTCTTTCATAGGGCTTGAATCTAATTTGAATATCAGATCTGAGATACCACATTGTATCCCGAATATTCATTTATTCATCAATCCTTAGCTTCTGCAGGTGCCCTACCTCTATTACAAACATATAAACACCATTTACATGTATTTTAATTCAAGTTTGGCTCAGATATGGGACACTTTTATCTTAAATTGCCAAGTTTTTTGCCCGGTCACGTGACAAGAGAAAGGAGAGCAGGTTGAAGCATGAATAGCTTTTGAATATAGAACGCGCAAATGGTTTAGTGGTAAAATCCAACGTTGCCATCGTTGGGCCCCCGGTTCGATTCCGGGTTTGCGCATTACTATAATTTTTTTGCATTTTTTACCCCCACAAAATGTTTTGAATATAGAATCTTTTTTTGTTCTTTTTTTTTTTTTTTGTCAGTGTGATTTAGTGAATGATATAGGATATAATCTTGCTATAAATCTATTTAATATTTATGAAATACACGGAAAAAGGAAATAATGGAATCATCAATCAGATTTAGCCATAATTTTATGACTATTACCTTCATGGTCATCATCATCGTCATCGTCATCTACAATAAAACTGTCGTCATTTTGTTGTTTTAATTTCTTCTTTTGCTCTTCAAGCTCACGATCAAAATCGATATTTTCAGCATCAGCATCTCTTGGATCTGCAAATGGATTATCGAGGTCTGATCTTGAGTTCCCAGTACTATCTAAACTTCTTAGATCATCGAATTCGAATTCATTACCGAATTGATCCATATTAGAATAAAGAGTTGGTGGTTCGTCCATATTTTCTACATCATTGGCGTTTGCATTTGTAGGCAATTGAGAACTTGCTGCTAATAAATATGAGGTATCTGTTGGTCTCCAAATAATTGCAATTCCAATAAAGACTACGAAATAAAGACATGCAGGCCAGAAATCGGTCAAAACATCGTCAAATTTCCATAATCTCTCAATTGAATCTGTTAATGAATCATTGAAGATCAAAATGGTACTAACAATAAATGCAAATATCAACAATAACATGGAAACAAAGATTAATTTGAATAATTTGGAGTACATCTTCAATTTGACAATTTGTTTGTTTTCTTTCAAAAGCTTAGTGGTCTTATTAAGGGAAGATAAGATCAAGAAATAGAAGGTGAATAACAACAAGGCAACAGGTAAAACTAACATCATCATCAACCAAGAGTTCGCATCATATACACTCGAACTAGATGATCCAGTGGTTCCTGCATCCGGTTGAGCCTGTTGTGTAAAATAAGATAATGAAATATAAACTGTATTGAACACAAAATGAACAGCAGTTAAAAGTTTCATTTTATTCATTGTATTTCTTGGTAATTTTGGATAAACGACACCATAACCCAATGAAATGATGGCTAATAAAAATAGAGAGAATGATACTTTGAAAGAATTGAAAATTGAGACAACAACAACGTAAAATTTGATACCGCCTGGTAATGGATAAGCTTTATTGTTATTCTTAACATCATATAAAGACCATGTCAAGATGTTCTCAACGGTTAAAAATACAAAAAACCCTGCCAAATATTTTTGTAACAATAATAGTTCTGTACGATGTCTATAAACTTGGAAAAGATAAATTCCAAGACAAACAGCATACACCACGGCTAATAAACCATACAATGGTAATTTTGGAATTTCGGAAGCAGGTAAGTTACCGAATGCATTGTGGAAGTTAACAATCATCTTGAAATTATTTGATTTTCCACTACTATCAAATGAAGGGTTGTAGGCAGCAATACAATAGTAACCTGTATTGGCAACATGGTAACTAAATTCATTTGTTCCTAAATCGGTTAACACAGCAGTCTTGATGACACTCTTGGATGGATATGAGGCATTGTAGATGAACTGGTTCAATTGACTACTTTCACATTCACCTTTCTCTACCATGACTTCAGAACAAAGGTAGTGAACATAACCACTATCATCGGCATGCCCAAGACCGTCCATATCACGATATTCGAATACAATAATTGAAACAGATGCATTATTGGTCTCAGGATTCAATTGGTCAACTGATTTCAAGTCTACTTTAATGAACGGGTCTCCAGGTCCACTCCAGTCCTGCTTGCTGTACATACCAGTGCAGTATTCAGCTGTATATCCCTTCAATAATGCCTTTTGAGCATTAGTGAAAGAGATAAGACATGCAAAAAATATCACGCTCAAATTTAAAAATCGTCTGGAGAACATTGTGTTATATATGAAAACAGATAAGCGTACCCAGTGAAAGCTAATAGAGATGCGATTGACAATTAAACTGAACTACTCAATAAATAAAACCTTCGTATACCTGTCGAGTGTTCGAGTGCCCCATTGAATAGAAAAGCACTCGTTCATTCACTTCTCCCTTGCTTCCCGCAGACAAAGATGAAAAGAGAAGGGCGAGACTTCGCCACCCTCGGCGGCCCAAAATTTGATAAACGTTCAGCGCCAGACTTGATGTGAATAATTGAAGAGTGTCTTTAAGTGCTTGGCAATATTATTCTAGTAAGTGAACACAGAACTTTGAAAATAAGAGAAACCATATAACAATGCTCTCTCGTCATACTTTCAGTTCTCCTGCCAAATTACTGGCTCGTCAGAGAAGAAGTTTTGCTACTGCAGCTGTTGATACGAAGACTTTGAAAAAATACCCTTTGAATTCAGAGATTCACGGTTATGTTATAGATCAGGTTGTATCTGTTCCAGAGTTTGCCTTAACTGCTGTCGGTCTTAGTCACAAGAGAACAGGAGCCAAACATCTGCATATTGATAGAAAGGATTCAAATAATGTTTTCAGCATAGTTTTCAAGACCAATCCTCCCAACTCCACAGGTTTACCACATATTCTGGAGCATACAACACTTTGTGGATCTGAAAAGTACCCTGTACGTGATCCTTTTTTCAAGATGCTGAACCGTAGTTTATCAAATTTCATGAATGCCATGACTGGTCATGATTTCACTTTCTATCCTTTTTCTACCACCAACAAAGTTGATTTTCAAAATCTGATGAACGTTTATTTA
This sequence comes from Wenyingozyma ramenticola, assembly GCA_024271885.1. Taxonomy (NCBI): domain Eukaryota; kingdom Fungi; phylum Ascomycota; class Pichiomycetes; order Pichiales; family Pichiaceae; genus Wenyingozyma; species Wenyingozyma ramenticola. The sequence continues at coordinate 381,430 of JANBXF010000006.1, forward strand.
GATGCTACCTTGAATCCTCTTTTAAAACCCGAGGATTTTTTTCAAGAAGGTTGGAGATTAGAAAATGAAGAAACAGAAAACAAAGACTCTCCACTTGTATTCAAAGGTGTTGTATACAATGAAATGAAAGGTCAAATGTCAGATTCTGGATATTATTTCTGGATTAGATTTCAAGAATCCATTTACCCATCATTGAAAAACTCTGGTGGTGACCCAGCTAATATGACAGAACTTCAGTATGAGGATTTGTTAGATTTCCATTCTAGATATTATCATCCTTCGAATTCTTTTACTTATACCTATGGTAATCAACCTCTGGGTCCTCATTTAGAAAAGATCGACAAAGAGTTCATTTCATTTGGCCAAAGACAAAGAAGAATAGTCGTTAAGGAACCAATCAAACTGAACGAGAATACATCAGTTGTGATTGATGGTCCCGTAGATCCCATGTTAGCTATCGATCAACAGCACAAAACTTCATTGACTTGGTATGTTGGCAAGCCTCAAGATTTGTATCAAACCTTTTTGTTCAAAATTTTATCTACCGTCTTGATGGAAGGCCACTCTTCTCCATTATATCAAAAGTTGATCGAATCTGGAATTGGTACTGATTATTCTATTAACTCAGGTATGGAATCTATGACCGGTGTTAATCTATTTACTATTGGTTTACAAGGTTTGAATGAAGAGACTTCAGAAGCTTTACAAGATGTTGTTTTCGCTGCATTGAGGGATGCTAAAAAGGATGGTGTCTCAGATCATAAGATCAAAGCCATTATTCATCAAATTGAGTTAGGAAGAAGAGTTGATAGTGCTAGTTTTGGTATGAACGTTTTAAGTTCAATTGTACCAGGTTGGGTCAACAACATAGATCCTATTGAATCTCTTTCTTTCAATTCCATCTTGACAAGATTCAACGAAGAATATAAAGAGCAAGGCGAGAAGCTTATAACGAACCTTATCGATACTCTTCTGGAGACTCCATATTTCAAATATACCATGAAACCAAGTGAAACCCTTGAAAAGGCGATCATTGACGAAGAAAAGACAAGACTTGAAACTAAAGTTTCTGCTTTGAATGAGGAAGATAAGGAACTCTTGTACAAACGTGGATTACACTTAGCAGAGAAGCAGAATGAGAAGGAAGATCTGTCTTGTCTACCATCATTATCTGTAACTGATATCAACAGAGAAGGTGTTTTTTCCAAAATTAACCATAAACTGATTGATAACAAATCCGAACTTCAAACCAGAATTTCCCCCAAAACCAATGGATTGACTTATTTCAGAGGTTTATCTTCTTTTTCATCTGAACAAATTCCAAAGGACCTTGTGAAATACCTCCCTTTATTCTCCGACTGTTTAACTAGTTTAGGAACTAAGTCTAAAGAAATGTCCCAATTAGATGATGAAATCAAATTATACACTGGTGGTCTAAATGCATCAACTTTTGTTCATGCATCACCTACTAATATCGATGAGGCATACTTGAAATTCTCAATTGGCGGTGTCTCACTAGATAATAATTTTGAGAAAATGCTTGATTTATGGAAAGAGATTTTATTAGAAACCAATTTCAAGAACACTGCTAAATTGAGTACATTGATCAAGTCTTTGAGTAATGACAACATCAGTGATATTATCAGTAGTGGCCATAGTTATGCTCGTGGATATTCTAGTTCCAAGTTATCACCTGTATTCAAACTCGAAGAATCTTTGAATGGTATCGGACAAGTTCAATTTCTGAGTGAATTGTCTCGCTTAGATGCACAAAATCAATTAGAAACCGAAGTTGTTCCTAAATTGGAACTTTTGAGGGACAGTTTATTAGAGAACTTGAACTTCAAATTCAATTTAACGTGCGGTCGTGAAACTATCTCCCCAAATGAAAAAACTTTGTCACAATTCATTGAAAATTTCTCTCACCAATCGAGCTTTCTTGCAAACCCATATGAGACAGCAGAACTGAATGAAAATCATACCCAAGATTATAAAACCTTAGTTCAATTACCTTCTCAAGTAAGTTTTGCAGGTGTTGGTATCCGTGGATTGCCATACATTTCTGATGAAAGTGCTTCATTACAAATATTATCACAAATTCTTACTTTCAAGCATTTACATCGTGAAGTCAGGGAGAAAGGTGGGGCTTACGGGGGTGGCGCTACATACGATGCACTGAATGGTATGTTCAACTACTACTCTTATAGAGATCCTAAACCATTCCAATCACTTTCGACATTTGATAGTGCACCTTCTATCATTGCTGAAAAGATTACAGATGGTACTATTACTTCTGAAGATTTGGAACAAGCTAAGCTTACATTATTCCAAAGAATTGATGCACCAATAAGTGTCAGACAGGAAGGTATGACCTTCTTCAATTACGGAATAGATGAAGAAATGAGACAGGAAAGAAGGGAAAAATTGTTAGATGTTGATCTTGATGATGTTCAAGATGTCTCCGCCAATTTCTTCCAGAATGCTAAGACTAGTAAAGTGCTTATCGGCAGTTCCAAACTCGAAGAGGAAACCACTGAGAAGTGGGATGTTGTTGAGTTGAAATGAACACTATATATAGATATATATATACTATAGTTTAATCCTTGTACATAGACACTAAAAAAAAAGTCTAATAAAAGACAAAAGGTAAACAACAAAGCTTAATCGATACACACACGACCTTGGCTATGTTTGATAGGGAGAGCGAGAAAGGGAAATAGAGAGTGAAACGCCTGAAGCGGAAGCATCACAAACATTTATTGCCCAATTGGCTGAGTGTGTGATCTGCACTTATCTATCTATATATCTGCATATAGATTTAATCTTTATAGATAGGTTACATCATAACTTTCAGTGTCATATACCCCATATTCATAGACATAGCCAAGAACAAGCACGGTACCAATCTCATTTCAATTGCAACCGATAACTTTGTTTTTTCCTATACACATTCCTTTGAAAGATTAGATATATTATTTTTTACATAGCCAATTTCATATCCTTGTTATCTAATTACCTTTCAATCAGGAAACTTCCATCGATTTAAAGGATCCATTCGCTTTGCCACATATTCTCTCAATTTCGATCTTTACATTGAACTTACTTCAAACTTTAAGTCATTCGCAATACATTGTTCCTCGATTTGTATACATTTTGTTTGATTTTGTGATTATTTTGATAGATCATATTGTTATAAACCTGTATTGTCATACTTCAATTTTAACGAAAACACTAGTTCACTTAATTCTTTCCCAATTGCGCAGCATAATCATTATTCAATCATATTCACATAACAGATGAATGTATTTTCCCGAAAGAAAGCTCCTGAGCCCCCAATGGAGAAGCTTTTAGAAGTCTACAATGAAATAGCAAGTACTTCGCTCAACAACTTGAGTCTTGAACAGAATAACAGATCAAATGAAGCACTTCAAGGCTGGAAAAGCTTAACTCAATCAGCCCGTGAAAAGATCACTTTTTTAGATAAATCTACTATTGGTGTAACATTAACCGACGAAGAGAAATATATTTTTGATGAGATTAAGATATTAGAGGCTCAATCACTTGATCACTTAGATCGTTTGGATAAAAAGCTTTACGGACCACCAAGTTCTTCGAGTAGTAGCACCAGTGGTGGTTCAGCAGGCAATAATACTACTCCCCAACAATACCAGTCACAGACCCAGTCGAAGTCATCTTCAAATTTAAATACGCCTACTTTGCGAAGCTCCCATCCAACCACTATGAACACAAAAAAGGCGACAGGTAGACCATTGGTGAAGACTTTAAGAAAGGGAAATTCTGCAACATCGAACTATTCCAACTCTTTGCCTTCCACTTCAAACTCTGCTGCATATGCATCAAAATTTAGTGCGAAGCAAGCGGCCGCGGTATCGTGGGATGAACCTCATAGAGTTTGGTCCCCTTCCACAAGCTTATCAACCAACAACGGTAAATCATACTCAGCAAGTGACGATGTATTTGATGATTTTGACAACGATTTAACGGATTATCAAAAAGAAGCTATAAGACAAGAAACTTTGAGACAGTTACAGCATGTTGGAAATTTGTCTAGAAAATCGAGAAAGGCCCAATCTGAAGAGGATCTTATAGACCTAACAAATTCATTATCTCTTGAACCATCTACATCCCCTCAAAAAGCTTCATCAACAGCTTCATCATCATCAGCTTATAGAAAACAGACTAAATCACCAGCTTCTAGAGCCATGACTTCAGCCGATCGTTCAAGAGCTGCATTACAAAAATCAGCTGCAGTCAAAATTCCATCTTCAAGAACCGCAAGATCTCCGGCACCTGTTAGAAAGACAGCATCTTCAGGCACGAAAAGTAGTCACTTATCTCCTTCAGCTGCTACTAAAGCCACTTCATCATCATCTACGAGAACCCAACAAAAATCCGGTACTAGATCGCAAAAACAATCACCACCTCCGACAGCTGGTAGTCGGGATGATTTATTGGAGAAGGATACGGAAACTTTGGAAGATGATAATAATATGGAAGATGACGAGGTATTGATTGCATCATGTAAAGGTGTAGACATGCAAGCCGGTAAGCAGATATTGAATGAGATTATCGTTCATGGAGACGAGGTACATTGGGATGATATAGCTGGTTTGGATCAAGCAAAAAACTCATTGAAAGAAGCAGTTGTTTATCCTTTCTTGAGACCTGATTTGTTTAGTGGATTAAGAGAACCTGCTAGAGGTATGTTGCTTTTTGGACCTCCTGGTACAGGTAAAACTATGTTAGCTAGAGCTGTAGCTACCGAATCTAAATCCACATTTTTTTCTATATCCGCCTCTTCATTGACATCGAAGTATCTTGGTGAATCGGAAAAATTAGTCAGGGCTTTGTTCCAGTTGGCTAAGGCATTGGCACCATCTATCATCTTTGTCGATGAAATCGATTCTCTGCTTGGAAGTAGAAACAACGAAGGTGAAAATGAGTCATCTAGAAGAATAAAGAACGAATTCTTGGTACAGTGGAGTGATTTAACGAAAGCAGCTGCAGGTAGAGATCAAGGAGAAGATTTACAAAGAGTCTTGGTTTTAGCAGCTACCAATTTACCTTGGGCAATCGATGAAGCTGCCAGAAGAAGGTTCGTTCGTAGACAGTATATCCCACTTCCTGAATATGAAACTAGAAAGGCACAATTTGAGAAGTTGTTATTCTATCAAAATCATACATTGACCGAGAAAGACGTTGAGACCTTAATAGACTTGACTGAAGATTTCAGTGGTAGTGATATCACTGCACTGGCGAAGGATGCAGCCATGGGTCCATTAAGAGAATTAGGAGATAAGCTGTTATTTACCTCGAAAAGTGATATAAGACCCGTTCAATTGAAAGATTTCGTCAACTCTTTGAACTATATCAGACCTAGTGTGTCAAAAGAAGGTCTTCGTGAGTTCGAAGAATGGTCAAAATTATATGGTTCATCTGGTGTTTGACCAAATGGTAAATAAATCAAAATATATAACTATTTTACAACATTCATAAGTATCCAGAAGCTTTCTATCTAATTAGTTTAGTTATACAGCAATACAGTCATTTATTCTACGCATTCTACAAACTTGAAAAAGCAATACAAATGATTTCGATCGCAATAGGTCTATGCTTTAGCTCCGATAGCTTTCTTTTTGAGAGCTGCCTTAACTTCTTTCGCCTTTACCTGTTTACTCTCATTAATTAACATTTCGAACATCTGAGCCTCCTGCTCTTCTTCGGGAGTTCTTTTGGCAGTGAGGAAACGCTCACCTATGACTTGTAAGATTTTTGCTCTCATAACTCTAATATTCTTAGGAACAGTTGTATCATCCAACAAATTGGCAGAAACTCTAGACAATGATGTTTCAACCTCAAGCTTAGTGGATGCCCAAGCTACACCAATAATTTTACCAAACATAAGTCTTTCTATTATCTCTCTTTCTTCATCATCCATATCTTCGAGTTCATCGGGATCAAGGGAACCAAGTACACTCATAGCTCTCATAGCTTCAGTACCCGTTGAAAGAATACCTTTGACATTCTTGAGAGTAGTCTTAGTTTGCTTCATCGAAGCTGAAGTCTTGTGGAAGAATCCTAATACTTTCTTTTGAGATTTTAAGAAGGCGCGGGCTTTGAATGCATATGTCTTACCGATCATATGACAAAGATCAACTCCAAATGACTCCATTTTCAATTCCTCAATTTCCTTGTTGATTCCTTCCTCAAACGTCTTCAATGCAGCAGGGTCAAAATTTCCACCTTTAGAAGATTCTATCAATGGATTCATTTTATGGAGCATCTTTTCTGTAAGATCGGCAAGTTTTTTAATCTCTTTCTCTCTGATGGCCATCTCTGGACTTAGTCCGTTTGATTCGGAAAAGTCATTTCCATTGGTTAGGAGGTGATCTTGACTTGCTTCAAGATCCATATTTTCCTTTGCCATCTCGGCCATAATACCACTTATTGCAAGTGTACCAATCCAATCTACAAATGCTTCTCCACCAAACATAGTAGTAAAAAGTTCACCGGGATCAACGAAACCCTCTTGAGGGATAGCTCCTTCTTTACCAAACTCATCATAGTTCTTTCTCAAAGTAGGGTCTTTTAGAACTTGATAAGCTTCTCCAACCGCTTGAAACTTACTATCAGCATCAGGATCATCTGGATTCTTATCTGGATGAAGTCTAAGTGCCAACTTTCTGTAAGCTTTCTTGATTTCCAAGTCGGTAGCAGTTGTCTCAATTTCGAGAATATCGTAGTATTCGGTTTCTTTAACCATTTGATGTTTGTTTTGTTTTGTAATTATATCTTAGTTGTCCAAATACAGAGTTATAGACAAGTAATGAAATAGAAAAGCAGCAGCGACAGCTATATATATATCTATATAAGCAGATCTTTATTTGATTATACCCTGTTCTTCCATTGCCGTGTTTGAGTCTAACAATTTCTTTGTTTTTGTTTTTTTCGGGAAATATGCGGGATAACATTTACACAGCCATGACAACATTCTGTTAAGACTTCACGGCACCTTCCTAAAGTGTTAATTATTGAGTGTATTTTTTTATAATTAGTACTCATCCATTCATTACTTGCATATATACTTTTAAATAGCCGTGAGTGTATATTCGAAACGCATCTTAGTGCATGATTATTCATTGTCAAATTCTTCCTCATCTTCATCCCCCGTGCCCCTGATATTCCAAGAAGCACTGATATCCCACCTTGAACCTGGCGCATTAAAACTGACGTACTTAACAAATTTCAATACGCTGGAATCTCTTAAAGTCAAACATAACTTATTCCAACATGCCTGTGAAGTATACAAAACACTCTCATCATTACTCGAGGATTTGTAAATGGCTGCCTCATCTTCATTGTTCATGATATCTAGCACCTTGTCACTATTTTTGTTTTCTGTGCCTTTTTCACTTTTTTTATCATCATCATCATCATCGTCATCATCATCATCATCACCATTCATACATAATTCATAACCACCTAGTTCACCAGATTCCCACCCTGAAGTTGGTGTTAAGTTCAAAGTTGCCTCTAACATGGCATCTAAATATTTTTCGGTGTCTATCTCATCTAACTTGGTAGCTAGAATAAAATCATGGCCTGGTCTAAATCTTCTAACGAATACTTGGTCTTTGACAACAACTAAACCAGTTATCAATGCCAACCATTTTCTAAAGCTGATAGATCTCATGAGCTCCGCTAAAAGTGACAGCTTTTTGTAAACTTCTAATCCATTATCATTATCATCACTGGATGGCTTAGGGGAACTCAATTTCAGAGATTCAAAAAATTTAGCAGTGAGTCCAAAATTTGGCAATTCTTGAGCCAAGACTTGATTAGTCTTATATATGTCTTCTGCTGTAGTAATGCTTTGCTCATTCAGCCCATCTATGTACAGATAACGTTGTTTGTGTGGTGGGACAGCCAATTTCCATGGAAATTTGACTTCACTTTGTTTTTGAGGCATACTTGGCATTTCATTAAGTTCTAAATGTTTCAGTTGACTTTTCAAAAGAGATTCATACTCGGGATTCAGGAAGGAAAATATATCAACAACAGATTGTTCGGCAAAGATTTCGTTCAATTTGGTCATTGTTTCTTTCGTCAATAATTGAGGATTCATAAATTGAGATAGATATTGAATATCTTGTTCAGTGAGTGATAAGTCCGAATTCTCTGTAAGATCGTATTGTTTCACTTCTGCGTCTGGAATTTCAGCCATGCTGGTTTTTGGGAAATCGTATTCCTTCAATTCCTTGGTCTCCAATTGTTGTAAAGTACTTAATGCTTCTGTAGATTCCTGTTCACCAGGGATATAACCATCTTCTCCTTTTTGAGGGATGTGAAACCAACCTTGGATAGATAACCTTTGTTTGTCTACTCTGACCTCTTCAACGTCATGAAAACTTAAACCAGGCTGTACTCTGAAAAAGGCAATCTGGTTGAATTGTGGAGTGAATTTACAATAAATATCAGACTGAGGAACATTTGGCACAACAGAATCGAAAAGTCTTAGAGATCCACCATAATGTGGTTTCCAGGTCTTTCCAGGTTCTGGTAAGTATAATATGAAACTAACCCTTCTGGATCCAATAACGTCATCATGGGTCAATAAATGACACCCTTTGATATAGGTATTCAAACTCATATCCGTTTTTATTCCACTAAGCTTTCCACAACCGGTAACCCTTGAAATGAGATCTCTAAAACTTTGTGAGTAGATTGCAGATCTTAACTTATATAATGATGGCAACCTTGACAGCTCATTACTCGACAAACCTGACAGATTAGCCAAATCTCCACTTTGATATACCTTATAAATATCAGTCTCCTTTTTAGTGAACTGAATCTCATTCATGATCTCTTTTCTTACACTTCGAAGTAATTGATCATCAATAAGGTTGGTAATGGTACCCCATTTATAAGGTTTTGAATCTTTAACGCTTTCTTGGAGGGCTTGTTGGTTCTTTTCGTCAAATATATGAGGCTGGAAGTAAAATTTGGCTTTCGCTTCTTCTTCTGGGGTTTGCTTAATGGTAATGGATGTAGTTGTTTTTTTTTTGGAGACAAGGTCATCTTTCTCCTCGTCACTCCTCTTACGCTTGATTGTCACGTCTTCTGTCATAATTGCGGTGTGTTTAAAATCAAACAACAGAAAGTTATATAAACACATGCACTCTTGAAAGGGGATCATCTGAAAAATTATCAGACATCCCAAATTTTTTTAAGAAAAATCGTTCGATCTTAAGAGAGACGATCGTCGCACCATGTCTTTCTTTACTTATCTATATACAGGTACAGACCAGACCTTCTACGAATAGCTGGCTAATGAATAGTTATATGGATCAATGTTTCTACTGTTCACTACTGTTCAGCAGAAGATTCACCTCTGAACTCAAACTTTGAAACAATGGGTATATGCTGAAATATCAAAGAAATAGAAAATTAGTATATTATGACTTTCACGAAAAAAGAGGACAAACTTCAAAAAATTCAAATTATACATACGTCACTTGGGTACTCTTCATTGGGAAACCCCTCATATCTCTCCAGATAGTCATTATCTATATCACCTAGCGACTTTATGAGTTTGATATTGGAATTAGTGTACCAAATATAATCTATAATCTCTCTAAAATGATTCGAGTATGTTGTCTTTGACATCAATTTGTTTTCAAATAAGTACTTGTATGCTGAAGTGAGTTTGAAATCGCTTAGCAAAGTAGGAGCTAATGGACGCCCGTAATGGTACTTTTTGAACCATTCATTATTCTGGATATCAATAGAGCCGTTACTTAGAAACTGATAAGTCATCGAGTCCGGGGTAGAATTGAAGTCACCACACATTATAACACTGAATTTTTCATTTCTGAGCTGTTCATCCAATTCCTCATCCGAACAACCCAAGTAATCCTGTAGATTTTGTTTGATAATCTTTGTCAACATGTAAGTATGTAGTAAGCTGACATCTGAATGTTTGGGATTCCAATACAAATGGGTGTTGGTAACAAATAATCTTTCTTTTGTTGGTAAATGCTCCAGGACCACCAACAGAGCAACTGTATTCCTCTCAAGTACTCTTGCCTTCAAATCCTCTGTTTGTTCAAAATGAGAGTCATCTGCTGCAATGTCTGCAAAATTGATGTGATTACATGCTAAAATTTTAAATTTATCCTTCTTGACAAAAATCCCCACACCATCCATCATATTTGCTTCTTTCTTCCAATATTGTGGTTTTGGTTTTATCATGAACCTGGAATCATATTTATCCGCAAAATGTTTTGACCAAAACTCCTGGTATATAAGACACTCCATCTCCTGAAAACACATTATATCTGTCTGAAAGTCTTCCATATTTTTAGTGATCATCTTGAATCTATTGTCCCAGTTGGTTAGTTCTTCCGGCAGATATTCATAAACCTGTTTCCAGATATAGTGTCTCGATAGTATATTATATGAAGATATTGTAAAAGTTTTGTTCTCGTCTTCAACTGGATTCAACTGAACCCAGTTTCTACGTTTGTATATCGAATTACTATTCTGATCAGTACTGTATGTGTTTTTTCCCGAGTAATTAACGAAACGACCAGCAGCACTTTTTTGAAGACCTACTGACTTCATTATCCCAAAATTATGCCTCAATATTACCCTCATTGCAAAGGTACACCAAACTTGATCACAAACCGAAATAAAGAGTCCAATTGGAGTTGGGTAAAGTTAGTCGGGGTAAAGATATAACGTGGGGATTTAAAACTTTCAAACAATGAGCCCTTCTGTTTTTGTTTTTTCTTTCTGGTCAAAAAGATTGGCAGCGAAAAGGCGAGAGAAATGAAATTTACAATCTAGAAATAATTTTATAAATGTTTCAATTTTGATAGCAAAAGGATATAAATATATTATATGTCTATACACATAAACGAAGTAAAATACAGAGGCAATGAAAAACCCCAAACAACGAAAATGAAAACAAATGTAGTATTGAACAATAGAGAAATTTGAGAGACAAAAGAAGGAAGGAAAATTGAAAAAAGACAAAAAAGAATAACAAAAAATTATTAAAAGGATGCAAAACATCAGAATACAATTAAGAATTCATCAAGAATAAAAATTTAATATACAACAACAAGGATGTGATTCTATTTAGTGAGCCCTATCAGGTCTTTCTTGAAAAAGCTCCAACGGTTTTCCTCACTGGAGCTGATTGTTTCTTGAATTCGAATCTCACAATCAAAGGTAAATGATCCGATGCATATTCAGCACTTGGGAAACCAATTAGATCCTTTGTATAATTTGGATCAACAGCACCCAATAAACCCTTTACTTGTAAAGTAGGAGTACTGTACCAAACATAATCAATAACCTCAGTGAAAGTTGGAGTGAAATTGGTGAACGGTAATTCGTTGATCAAATTATATGCAGAGCTCAAATGGAATGGATGGGTAAAACCTTCATCTGTGAATTTACCATAGTTTCTACCCTTGAAATCAAGATGTTCTTTACAGACACCTTGACTAAAGAGTTGGTACACAGCAGAGTCAATCTGGGAATTGAAATCACCACAAACTAAGATTGGATATTTGACAAAATCACCACCTCTTTGTTTGATCATTGTTTGTATTTCATCTAATAAGACACCGACTTGCATTGTCTTAACATCATTGAACTCTGGATCCCAGTGTAAATGAGTATTAGCAACAATGATTCTATTACCACTAGGAATATGTTGAAATGTCATAACAACGGCAATGTTATCTTTGTTCATGAATCTGTTGAAAACATCTTCTGTCTTCTTGAACTTCTCTTGACTCATGACGATTGTGTTATATTCCAGAATCTTTCTATCTTTTAATTCAAAAAGAGATGTTTTATAAAAAGTAGCACAACCATCAACTTTCTTGGCATTCTTTTCATTCATAGTCTTGGATCTACTCTTACAATGGAAAACACCTTTATAGCCGTTGCTCTCCATCAAAGGTACCCAATAATCTTCATATGTCTTTGTTTCGACTTCTTGTAAGCATATAATACTTGTTTTAAATGATAAGATTTCCTCCGTTAATTTTTGTCTTCTGTAATCCCAATTCAAAGCCCACGAAGGTGTGTATTTATACATCTTAGATGTAGCGTAATGTTGACATAATGTATTGTAACTCATAATTGTGAATGCTGGAGAATCTGCAGGTGATACTTCTAATTCTGAAGCAAGGTCTGAAGTTGCCTCATCATAGTTTGGTTCACCATCGTCACCAATTTTGATCCACTTTCTTGGTTCAGGTTTCGTTGTTGGAGCAGTATCTCGAAGATGAATTATCAATCCTCTGGTACCTTTTTTACCAAGAGCATTGACAAAGTCCTTGTCCAAGTTGACATTTCCTTCAAGGCCGAAGAATTCCAAACTAAATAATTTTCCGAATTCGAATGGAATTGTTCTGATATCATTATCAAAAGCATAGAGAAACTTTAAATTATAAAGCATTCCTAGTTCTTTTGGAAATTCAGTCAACAGATTTGATGACACGTCAAGAATTCTTAAAGCAGTCAAAGAACCAATGGCTGGTGGAAGCGTTTTCAATTTATTACCATTCAAATATAATCTTCTTAAGAAATCATAATTGAACAATTTTGGAGACATGTTCATTATTGACTGTCCACTGAGATCCAAACCCGTCCACAATTGTTTATTATTCTCTTTGATTCTGATTCTTTGTTCTTCTTCTTCTTCATCAACCGAAGTATCTGTTGTTATTTGTTTCTTGTGTTGCATTAGTCCTTCATTCTGTTGAGCTTGTGGTTCTTGTGCTTGACTGTCTCGTACACTTGCTAGAAGGGAAATTGTGACGTCAGTGATAGAGTTTCCCTTACCATCTTTGGCTCCTCTTCTAGATGATGTAGCAGCTTGTCTAGCATAGAAGTGTTGAACATTTGAGTTTCTCGAGATTTGTGCCAATTGGACTTGATGAGACCAATGTGGAGAAGAGGCAACGGCAGCATCCACATTTATCTGTTGATAATGTTGCTGTTGTACGTCCTGCTGTTGCTGTTGTAATTGCTGCTGATCAATATGCTGTTGTTGTTGTAACTGTTGCTGTTGTAACTGCAAGAATTGTTGAATCAATTGTTGTCTTTGAACACCAGTTATTAGTGGTTGATGAGACTGCTGTGGGGTTACAGGCTGTTGCTGAAGTTGTTGAAGCTGTTGATGCAAATTTTGAATCTGATTCTGGGAAGTCCCTTGAGTATTACCTCTATAATCTCCTTGGTATAATTCATGCGCAAGAACAGTAGAAGGATTTAAACCATCTGTACCAGCCTGATTGTTTCCCTGTTGAACTTGTGCCTGTTGTTGTTGTTGTTGTTGTTGTTGTTGTTGTTGTTGTTGCTGCTGCTGCTGTTGTTGTTGTAAGAAACCATCTTGTATAGAATTGTATTGCTGTTGTAGAGGTTGTTGTTGTTGTTGTTGTTGTTGTTGTTGTTGTTGTTGTTGTTGTTGTTGTTGTTGTTGTTGTTGTTGTTGTTGCTGTTGCTGTTGCTGTTGCTGTTGATAAATATACTGAGATTGGTTAGGGTATTGTTGGGGTTGTTGAGTGTTCTGTTTAGAAAACTGTGAAGCCAAATTCATTTTGTATTATTGTATGTCTATACCTATATTTACAAGTTTATGATATGATCAATTTAGATTCTTTATCATTGATATAATTTAAATAAACAAAATCTAAGTAGTAGGATTCAGATTCCGCACTCTCTAGCTATAGAAAGTAAAGACTCTCCTTATTTGAAATTCTTGCGTTCTTACCCTAAGATAAATTGGACAAATTGATGAGATCAAAAGAATATTGAACAGATCGCTATTAATCTATGGATATATTACTGAAAGCAGCCACTCTTACGCAAATACCAGCCCAATATTATAATACACAATCTGTGGACATTTCGACACTGCTCTTCAATTTTTGCCAACGGTCCGATGGCTCCTAACCGCTCCTCGCGGAGACGCATCAAAGACTGTTATAGACGCGTCTACACAACGCTTCAATATGTTGTATAGGAGAGTTTGTGTCACCTAATAAATAAGTGTCATAAGTTCATTAAAACATCACAGGTTACAAATAGATAAGTACATATATGAACTATTTAGGGATCACTTCTTTTTCCACTGACACACTGATGATCTCATCATGCGAAACAAGAGGAAGTTTATAATCAAGTGATCCTCGAATGATGAGGGTGAAAGGACTGTTTATGATAAGATGCCATTGGTCTTCGGAGATACCACCTTCGTTAGCGTTATACTCAGGTGTATTGTTGTTGAATTTGGATCTTGCAGACTTTGCAGGATTGGCAATTTTTACCTGCCCTGTGCTGTAATTGAGTTCTAAGGATGATCGATGATTTAACCTATCCCAAATGAGCTTTGCGGAATCGATAATCGAAAGAGAAAAGCTGGTGGATAAGATCCCCTTGAACTCCAAGGGAATAGTAAATGATTGAGAGTTACCCAATAGTATAGTTGTTAGTTCAGCTGATCCAACAGGATCAGATTTTATAACGCTTGTTAAAAGGAATACATCTAGGTTCATATTCCAAATAGTCACATCTTGAAAGTTATAATTGTGAGCGGAAGTGTCGAGTTCAAAGATCAGCAATTCACTACTCATGATAATCCTATCTACAGCATCTATCTTGAAATCACTTAATTGGTTCTCATAGTTCTTCAAGAAGAATATCCTTATGGCAATCAGCCCTAGAAATAAAATCACCATAGAGTAGATGAGACTGGAGACAATTTTGAAAAATAAGTTTTGTTTATAATAGATAGGTCTAAAATCATGAGGGGAGTATTCATCATAGTTATTATTAGTATAGAACGGAGACTTCCCTGTCCTATAATTGAGATCCTCTGAATCACTTCTATCCATGTTATTTGCATTGGAACTGGTTGCACGATATGTGGCAGAAGAATTTAACACCGAACCATAACTCCTTAAAGATTCTGGATAGTATTTCTTACTAGGCGAGTTATTGTAATACGTCTTTGTCATATACATATCTGCATCTTGTAAACCCATATCTGCAGTTGTGTCATTTTCCATATCCCACTCATCAGAATCTTCTCCATCATAATCCCTTATAGGTTTCAATACAAATGACCTTGCCGGAGATGGCCTCTCGAATCCTAAACCCAGATTTTTACCATCATTATAATACTCCGAGTTCATGTTGGAAGCATTTCTAATATATTTCCCTTTAGATAAATGACTGTTACTAACAGGCAGATTATCATTATTAGAAGATGAAGTGACACGTGCAGTCGCTCCACTAAACAGTCTTTGAGATACTTTTCTTACATGTGAGATGATTGCTCTCTTAGGATCAGATTCGTTATACTGTTGGCTGTTGGTACTCAATTTGGATTTCTTCTGAAAGTTCTTTGGTACTCCGAGTAAAGGAGTTTTAGCACCTGGGACCGAATATTGATTTGGATAGAGTAGTTCAGGATTTTTATGACCTCTTGAGTCAAGTAAACTAGGATAACTGATATTATTAAATCTTCCATAAGATCTAAGAGATTGTCCATCATGCCCTTCGTATTCATCATCAGCGTGATTTTTTGCGTTGAGATAGCTTAGGTAACTTGGAGTATAATTATGTTCACTAGACTTATTGACAGAATTTTTTCTAGGGACCTTAGAATAATCAGAAGGCCCAACATAATAATCACCAATGTTACCTAATGTATGCGTAGAGACTGTATCATTGTATATGAATTCTTCTTCATCCTTTGCTGGTTCCTTATGTGGCTTCTTCGTAACATCGATAGAACTTGCAATCACTGAGTTCGGATATATTGACTGATTGTCTGTATTTTCTAGAGGCAAATTGGAATGATGAAGAACAGATGCATTTGTATTGAGTTGGGCGTAATTTAACAATTGGGAAGATTGAGAATGCAAAGAGTGTAAAGGTTGCGGTTGTGATATATGTGAGGATGAAGTCTGCTGTAGGGGGGAATGTGGCGATATACTGTATTGTTGTTGTCCCTGTTGCTGATGGTGTTGTAGTTGTTGTTGCGATTGTTCCGATTGTTGGTACTGCTTCTGCTGCTGTGATATCTGTAGACCTAACTGAGGATGAGAGCTGAGAACATCAGATTGTCTGCGAGAGGAAGAAATTGACGGCGTAGTCTCTTGTTGATAGTTCAAATGAGGAATAGTATCCATGGTGTGAAAGGTAACGGGCCTTGATGAAGATTCAATCTTTGTATCTATCAGCTCACTTTTAAGATAATTTGTCGCTGGTTTCGTAGATGAGTTCTTTAAAGTAGAGGCGATGGAAGGAGGTGCTGGTGATGAGACATTTAGTGGATTAGAGGAAGATTGATCGGTAGTAATAGATATCTGTAAATTAGATCCTGCATGATGACTTTTGGAGGAGCTGTTCTTATCTTGAGAGTCTGCATGATCTCCTTTAGAACTTGCGTTCATTTTCGTAATGGACAAGATACAAACGTGATTATTGGATGCTCTAAGCGTATAACGAGTGGTAAAAAGAGTGCGTTGTCCTCAAATATAATGATAACTTAGTGCAGATCCTTTTCAATCACCGATTGATAAGATCAGATAATTGATAAGAATAGAAACAAAAATCTAAGGAAAAGGTAAACACACATGCATCATTCTTGTTTACAATTGCACAAAAGCAGAAATTACTTGGGCCATCGACGCGCCGACAACAAATAGTGCATGAATAATCTCTTTTATTGGTATATTATAGTCAATATACACGGCGTTTATATAGGATAATTACAGGTCATTATCATTAGGATAAACCTACAGCGTGATAATGTGTTAAACCATTGTGTTGGGGATAATGGAGTAAAAAAATTTCTTGAATTAAAAATAAAACGAAGCGCTCCGTAAATGAAATAAAGCTACCAAGTAAAATCCCCCGAGGTGACAAAAGCGATGCGATACATACGCTTGTTAGCCGACAAGTTGGTTGAATTATCGTAACTCACCCGTCTGCTTCTTTTCATGGTACCCTTCAACACCCAACTGCGTTCTTGTTTTCTTTTGCTGTTCCGCCAATTTCTTTCCCAATTGCCCAGATGTCTCCTTTTGTGCTTTTTGTGCAATTCTTTCTTCGGCAGCTTTTGCCGCTAGTTCTTTAGCTGATAATCCAGTTGTGTTTTCTGGTGTATCACTAGCTGACGCTGGTTTATTTGTCCCCAGAACATGACCCGTTTTACGAATCGCTTGATTGGGTTTTTCGGAACTGCGATTAGCAGTAGCAGAAGTGTTTGTGCTTGGTTTAGCTGCGGACCTCCCAAGTCTTTTCTCCTCCTTTGGGAATTGAGATCCAGCTTTTTTCTCCTCTTTTGACGAACAGATACCCATAATCAAGTGCCAGTAGCTATACTGATCCTATACTTAATTGCATATAGATGAAGGTGATATGTCTGCTTCTCAGAAAGATTGATAAGAAGAATCGAATCACGATCTACCACACCGAGCCCATGTAAACATGTAATGGTAAGTACAGTGGACTTTTTCTCGCACTCTGATCGGCTCTCAATCGACTAAACCCGAGTACTTAAGATACTTTTAAGATAATTTTATAATATAGATTATTTCATTAATGGATTAATTATATAAAAGAGAAGAGAAATCGTAAAAAATAAAACCAACCAAAACACAAGTTTCATAAAAGTATTAATATAAGAGCAAACAATAGAGATCGAGTCAATACATGAGTGTAGGGAATAAAATATATAAAAAAGTTTCAAATTTTTTGAAGATAAAATGGTGTTGGTATAAAGTTTTTGTTTTGTTTTTGTTTTTCAAGTTGTTGTGATTGCTAACAAAGATAAAAGGAAACCTCACATACAACTGGGTTCGTTAAAAAAGAATAATATGGGATAAAAGGAAGGATAGATCGTAACAGATCAGTTTAGATTTAATAAGCATAACCGATGTAATTCTCAATACTCTTATTTCTTGAGAAAAATTGAATTTCAGGGACTTGAATATCAGAAGTATCAATATTTGGCATCTCTTGATATACTCTAGCATATGCACCGTTCAACTTGATATCTTTGTGAATGTAAGTCTTGAATGAATCTAGATGTAAGAAACATGGAGAACAAATTTTCCATAATTTGAAATACAAATCAATTTTTTCATTTGGATTAGAGAATTTGTATAATTCTTGAGATGCAACAGTAGCGTCTCTCAATGCAACCCAATCTGCATGAGCGATGGCTTTATAACCTGTCTTGTAATTTAATGCTAATAGTTGACGGAATAGAGATAAAATTCTATATGCAGGTAAATCAATAGAGCCAGATGCTTTGATTGCACATCTGTAAAAGACATTTGTCTTTGGGAAATTATAAGAATCGGCAGCTTGTAAGATAGACTCAAAGACTTCTGCTTTTTTCCAAATGGTAGATTTTGAAAGTAAGACATTAACAAATGGTTCATCAATTGATTTGATTGAATTGTAATCACTGATCAAAGAACGCAATTCTTGGAATGATTCAGCTGAATAAGTAGGGTACTTTTCAAAGAAGATAGCCAAGAAAGCATCATTCAAGGAAGAAGAGACAGAAGAATTTGAGGTACCTTTCTTTTCGTAGTGACTCCAAGTAGTTAACCAGATGTTCTTAACCTTTTGGAAATCTCTTGTGATTGTCCAAGTATTTGAAATATATCTCTTTATAAAATTCAATTGTAAAGGTGTCATATATGGCATTTCTTCGTTAACGGCACCTTTGAAGAAAATATCAGCAGTATCAATATCTTGACAGAATCCAATGAATGATAAATGTGCCATTGTCATATAACTCTTGACATTGATAGGAGGTTCTATATTTTTGGATGTAAATGATGAATAAACATCTGAAGTTAAGGTTTGAAAAACTTTCAAGGCATGTTCAGTTTGACCTTTGAACAAAGAAGCTCTAATCATACCAACTTGTAACTCTCTATGAACAGTTTCATTTTCTGGCTTTCTAGATTTGATTTTATTATACATTGCTAAAATTTCTTCATAATCGAAGTTACCATTCTCCACTAAGAATGGAAATACGGAACCTAATACGGCTTCAGAAGTGAACAATTCACGTAATGATTCAATTTCTTTACCCTTTTCCCAAAGAGCCACAGCTTCATCTGTAAACCCTAAATCTTTATAAGCTTTGAATAAATGAGTGAGACCGAGTGCATTCAATCTTATTGATTCATCCACGAGATTTTGTGATACTTCTCTTATTGATGAAGTCAAAAAAGCATGAATTTCCTTCAGTGGATTATTAGCATCTTTGTCTAAATTTTTCTTCAATTTTGATAACTCTAATCTTTGAATTCTTAATCCATTTCTCAACAAAGAAACCATCTCGGTCATTCTAACTTCATGTAATTCACCTGTATAGATCAATTCTCTATATAATGGCATGATCTTACGAACTGCATTCCAAAAGTTACTAACACCACCGTATATTTCACCTGTAGCCAAATCATACGAGGAGTTATGGGCAGTACATTCATCAAAAGCGACTAACTGCTTATAATAAGGTAAATCCTCTTGAGCGAGCTGGGAAGTAACCTCTTGTAAACTAAATGGGAATCTTGGAGATGATTTGGAGCGATTGGAAGTTTTAGTGTGATTTGAAGAATGTGTATTGAAAGAACGAAAGTGACCTTGTTGAAGGGGTCCTTTCTCCAAAGGACTAGTTGAAGCCATTAGTACACTATTATGAGGATGTGAGTTGTAATGTTGAGGAGCCTTTGAGAAGACTTTGTGACTTTGCTTTATTGAATTTCTTAACATTTTATGAAAGAATCAGAATAAAGACAAATGAAAAGAGTAATAAATGATAAGAAGAATATGATCAAAGAATGGGTAATTGCCAGGGAATGAGAGAAAGGGAGCAATTAGGAGGGTTTAAATGAAATTTCAAAAATAAAGTACCAAAAATATTAAAATCCGATAAGGAAGAAAGAGGACACAAAAAACCAAGCAACAAAAATAATTTTATGTACAGGAAAAATAAAAAGAAAGAATAGACAACACCACAGTAGCTGATATAACACGGCGTAGTATAATAGGTGAGAAAACGATTATCCGAATGTATAGAACGTACTAACCCAGAATGGATTCTCCTTGTGTTGTAGTAATGAATGGCTTATGCTAATCTGCTCACAGCTGAAAAATAAAAATATAGGAAAAATTGCAATTATTTTTCAATTATTTACAAGGACTTAAGGGAGAATAATCGTTTTTGGCTGTGCACGGTGATTTTTTCAGGCACTGGCTTACTGTAGCAGGTGAATAGTATTGTGTATTGTAGGTGTTACACATTGTCTAAGTAAGTGGCCAACCGAGTTCATGGATAGATGGGAGAGAGTGGATGGGTACAGGGCAAGTACAACAACCGACTGGCTTTCACCGTCTTCTGGTTTCTGTAGGGAGAGTAATATGGTGCGAGTGTTTTTTCAAGATTTATGGATTTGTCGGTGATAACAGATTATGCACATGCTTTGAAATGCTGTTCTTTGTTTATACATACGAACTGTTTTCACCGTTAAGACTTCGTTAAAGACAACTAACTATTCAGAAAGCTTGGTATACACTTTTTATATTGGTACTAATACGTCGCAGTCCAATTTTTCACTTATAAATCTACATTCTCGCTTGAACTACTCATTTCTTCCGGTGACTCCACCAATCTAATGCTAGTATCGATTTTGTTGCGGGTCCGGCATTTGATGTTTTCGAAATGACTCAAGGTTTAGGCAGTTACCATCATCCCTCTATATATGCACCTAATTTAACGATGACCTTGCATGTTTAGTTGGGTTCAACCGTTGTAACTTATCTAATCCAAATTTGAAACTAGATTTGCGATATCGCATATACTTGATTCTTTTTAGATATTCACTTTCTCATTTCAGTAAATCATATTATTGGATGATTGAGCTATTTGATCTTGCTGTTATCATTGATACCTAGTTTACTCTTCCATTCTACTTGCTACCTTCTTTTCAGAATCTATGATATGAACGCCAATAACTAATAAATCACGGGACTGACGCGGCTTTCAAATCCTCAGAAAAACTGAATCAGAAGGGAGATATGAAATAATCTAAGCTACAATGTCTCCAAAATTACTGGTTTGATATTTCAAAGCATATGAAGTTACTGGACTTTGAATGATACTAAGAGGTATTATGACAGGTGGTAAAGTGAAGAAAGAACTCATAAAGTCTACAGGGCTGGAAAGCAAGTTTTTCAATACTCAACCAAAAAGAAATTTGAGATCAAATTCTTCCTCGCCATCACCTATAAAAGTTAAGGTTGAGAATGATCTAAGTGAACTAAATGGTTCACCTGTCAAGAAGAGACGACGTGTAAAAGTCGAGGTCGAAATAGAAAGTACTAATCCAGATGCACAAATCGACGAGGTTAAAGTGAAACAAGAAATCTTAAAGTACGAACATGATTTTGCCGCTGTAGATCAAGATAACCATAGCCCGAATGTAGTTAAACACGAAGAGACTTTGAAACCACAACCTAAGAGGTTTTGGGAAATGTACTATGAAATAAAGAAAATGAGATCGTTGATTGTATCACCAGTGGACACTATGGGTTGTGCAAATATACCCAAGACTGTATCTGGAGTGGAAATAGATGATCACACATATAGATTTCAACTACTTATCTCCCTTATGATGTCTTCTCAGACAAAAGATGAGGTCAACTACCAGACAACAAAGTTATTACACGATACTTTCAAAGCAAGAGGTTATGAAAAAGGACTCTGTTTAGAGGCGATTTCCGATGTCTCTGAAGGCGAGTTAGATCAACTGATTAGAAAAGTTGGATTTCATACAAGAAAGGCAAAATACATCAAGGATACCATTGAAATTTTGAAAGAAAAACACAATGGTGATATTCCCAAAACTATTGAAGAAATAACGGCATTCCCTGGAGTGGGACCTAAGATGGGGTATTTGTTATTGCAATGTGCTTGGAACATATCAACAGGTATCGGTGTTGATGTTCACATGTTTAGACTGGCAAACATGTGGGGATGGGTACCAAAAAAATCGCCAACCCCCGAGCATGTGAGAATCGATATGGAGAAATGGCTCCCCAAGGAGTACTGGTCCGAAATAAACCCCGTTCTTGTTGGGTTTGGTCAAATGATATGTCTTCCTAGAGGTCCAAGATGTGATATATGCACATTGGCCTATAAGAAGATGTGTCCTGCAGTGGACAAGAAATTGGTTAATAAAGCCATTAAGGAAAGACAAGAAGCTCGTATTAAGCGAGAAAACGACAGCCACAACGAAGTGATTGCTTCACCTCAGCGTAAAAGTAGAGGTGATCTATCACTACTCATTAAGGAGATTGAAGACATAGAGGATCTGTTCTGACCTTGTCTGCGTACCTGACAAAACAACCAAAAGCAACCGCTTTACTTGAGCCGCTTTTGGAATCACTTAATTCCAACCGCCGGTTCGGAACAATTAGTGAGTTGAGATTTTAATTTCCACCTGCGAAATTTCGAGATGAGACAGCGGAAGTTATCGATGTCCGCGTGGAAAACGTGGATGGGATGGGATGGAGGAGCATCAAACCCACATGTATATACGATTTTTTATTTGATATTTGATCTTTCACTATCTCTTTGTATAAATTTATAATACCTAATTCTACTTACTATATTCCATTTGATATTCTTTCTTTCAAACTGTTGTGTTTTGTATATATCTTACATTTTGACTCATTAGGACAGCTTTTTTTTTCTATTTGACTGAATCAAGAATATCTCAGAAATTCATTTACACTTATTGCATATAGAAATATACAAATTATAGACTTATTTTAGATCAAAGACATATCCATAGACGCATATTCATAAATACTTCAACATGGGTCCAACATCTGATAATTTACTCAAATTAACAACAGAAGACGTGATTGATGCTCATAGCGATACCGAAGGAACTTTAGAGTATAAAAAAGTGATCAAACAAGTGGAGCAAGAAAGGGATTCAGAAGGAAAGTTGATAAGACCTTGGAGATTCGAAGTTGTTCAAGGATTCTTCAAACAATCTGATCCTAATACTGACGATAGTCAGTTCAACTACATTGATTGTGATTTCGGATTAGCTCTTGATTCATGGGCTGATTTGAAGCAGAAATTAAAAGAGTTGAATGATTCCGCAAAAGCAAATGAATCATACAAATTGATGTTTTGTGCTAGACACGGACAAGGTTTCCACAATAGAGCGGTTATCAAATATGGTATAGACGAATGGAATAAATACTGGGCTAAACAAACAGGCGATGGAGAAACAATATGGGGTCCTGACCCATTTTTAACTCCTGATGTTGGTGAAATTCAAGCAGAACAAAATCATGATGCTTGGATCATTCAAATCAGTAAGGGTTGTCCAATCCCTACAAAATATTACTCATCTCCATTCACTAGATCTTCTATCACTGCTGTCAAGACATGGAATGGAATATCCGTCTCTGAAGACGGAGTTGACGAATCTACATTATTGGCAAAGAAGCGTTATTTCCCAGTGATCAAAGAAGATTTAAGAGAAAGAATCGGTGTTCATATTTGTGATATGAGAAGTACTAAGACGGTTATTGAATCCAGAGTAGGTAAATATGGATTTAAATTTGAACCAGGCTTTGAAGAAGAAGATAAATTATTCAACTATGACGTAAGAGAAACTTTAAGTCAACAAAGTCTCAGATCAAATTCATTTTTGAACTATGTTTTTGAAAACGATAAAGAAGATTCAGTCATTAGTTGTACCTCTCATGCAGGTACAATCAGATCTATTATCACTGCTGTAGATCATAGATTATTCGCTATTTCAACAGGTGGTATGATTCCTATTGTTGTTAAAGGTACCAAAGTAGAGTAGAAGAATTTCAAATTCTTTACTGCTTTTTATCGTTCTATTTATTCATATATCAAACTAATTATTTATTTATTCCTATACTCAATACAAATTTACTATATATAATCAAAAAGCAAACGTATTTTAGACTTACTGATTTCTTCCTATCTGTTAAAAACTTTAGTAAGTTGTAGAATATATTTTATGATAAAAGAAACTAAAATGATGATAGTATTTATTGGGAAAAAGAATAAGAAAAAACACAGAAGAAACAAACGATGACTATATATTATATATATGTATTATACGATAATAATCATGTAAGATAAAAACACATACATAAGACGAAGAAACAAAAAAATAACAAACCTATAATTAACATAACATAGCTTTCCATGAATAAATAAATAAATTAAATTGAAAAACAAATAGTAAAAAAAAAAATGATGATCGATTGAGTGATTGATTGATTGAATTAGAGGACTAACCACACATTGATTTTTTTCCTTTTTCTTTTATTAGCTAGTCGATTAATTATCAAGTAATTTCTTGATTGAATCTAAACTCTTTTCTGTAAAGAATCTTACATCAATATCTTCATCATTTAATAGAGCTTCTAAGCTTGGTATAATTTCATCAGTGACTATGTTTTTTGTAGATTCATCTGTGACAAGTTTTTCAGCAACAACTGCTAATGATTTAGCAACATTGAATCTAATATTTGGAACTTGATCTGTTTTCAAATTATCAATGAATGGATAAATATCAGAAACGACTAATTCGTTACTCAATACAGGAACTAATTTTGTCAATGAAAATAGACAAGTGATTCTGAAAATGAAATTTTGGAAATCTGGGGTAACTTGTTTTGCCAATAATCTATCAATTAATTCAGGTTTTGCCCATTCTTCACCAAAATGACTTGTTAACTTTTGTAAATTTAATACAGCAGCTTCTCTAATTGAATAAACTGGATCCCATAACCAATCCATACATAATTGACCTAACTCTTGTTCAAAGAATGCAACACCTAATTGTTCAGCTAATAATGGAATTTGTTGAATAATAGCTAGTCTGACTCTCCATAATTTATCATTTGCTAAACCAGTAATTGCAGGTAATAATGAATTACTAAGTAATTTGATACCAACAATTTCATTAACCACTTGTAAATTAGAAATAATGTTTAATCTAACTTCACTAAACTCATCTGTTAACATATGAACAAAAATTGGAACTAAATGGTTGATTGTATCTTCTTTACCAAGTATTGGAGTTAAACCAGTAACTTCACTTGCTAAAGCACTTCTAACAGTTTCTGAACCATCTTTACTTAGATCAGCAACAACTGGAACAATTTTTTCCAAGACAACATTTGAATCAACTTCATTGACCAATTTACAGAAACCTGGTAATTGTTTTGAAATTGCTTTTCTAACTTCAGCTTCGTTATCTTTCATTAAATATACAATCAATGAAACCAATTCTAAAGTAACTTCTTTATCATTGAAGTTTAGAGCCAATTTTTCGAATCTATCTGCAACCATATATCTAACTCTCCAACTTGGATCATTACCTAATTCACTTAAACTTTGGAAAAGGTTCTTGGTATGAGTGTCATCTTTTTGTTCTTTTACAAAAGCTAAAATTGAGATTAAAATGTCAACGGCTAAAAATCTAACTGAATCTTGTTGCTCTTTAACAATTGTTAAAAACATTTCATAGATCAAATCCCAATTGAATTCCTGGACAGTTTGTGGCGTATTGAAAGATTTAGCTAACAAATCTATTATTTCTGGTAAATTTGATGCACCAGCTTTTTTAACCAAAGGCGAATCCTCTTGAATTAAAGTGAAATAGAGATGTAATAAATTTGTACGCAAGTCTGAGTCAACTCTCGTCAATACACTTTTGAATAAACCAGTGGCGGACATATGTAAAGAAAACCATTTTTCCTTTGATAAAACTTCAATTAAAGGTATGAATTCTTGAATTATTTGTTCATCTGATAAGAATTCACTAATAAGATTTAAGGATTCAACTGCCTTTTCACGAACGACTGGTTCTTCACAAGCTGAGATCTTTTGCAATAAAGGAATCAATAATGGAGCGTATTCAGGACCTCCGACTAAAGGAACAAATTTACCATATTCTTCAGCAACAATAGCAGCAATCTCATCTTCATCTTCTGGGACATTTTCCTCCAAGTATGGAATCAATTCAGCCCTTGTTCTTTCAGGACCCAAAGCAATTGCAATTGTGTCTATTCTTTTCATTGCTTGGACTCTGCTTGCTACATCATCGTGTTTCAATTCATCCATTAAAAGGGCAATTGGGAATAAATCATCTGCATCTTCAGGTATTTGATGCTTAGGGTAAGTTTCCAATTCTTCCATTTTGATTGAGTTATAAAGTTTCTGTGTCTTTCTATATATGAAGGAGGGTCAATAAAAGTAAAATCCAATGAAACTAGTTCGAAAGTTTTGATTCTAAAAAATGTGATACAATGAATGATAAGGTTGATTCAGAATCGTTTTAGTAAGATAAACAATGAACTGGCAAAATCAAGACAATGTGATGTATAGTATCAATAACCAAGAATGTAACAACGAATTATTTAATCAATTGCTTCAAATGTAGTTTTGATTATGGTTTGGGTAATCTAATGATTTGATATGATAGATCGATCAAACTTTATGCGTTGAAGCGATTGATTGACTGGTTGAAATTGGGTAACACAAGGTAATGAAAGTGTACGTGAATAATGTACCGTAGTAAAAGAAATATATTTGAGTTCTATCGAGTGAATAGCAAATACTACAATTGGATACAATGTGTGTGATTATAAGATGGATGTTGAGCAAAAGTCAATGGTTTCTGTTATCGTTGCATTCATCATCAGTGCTTCTTTGAAGTCGTTTTTGAATGGGCTTCACTTTTTCCCCTTCGCTTCACTTTGACTTTCACTTTCGGTGCTGGCTGTAGAATGCGGTGCGGGGTGTTTAGTTGTGTGTTAAAGGCGAACGAGAGAAAGAAGGCGGGCAAAATACGATCGCCGATCGCCGCTGCCCACGACAGTCTCTGTACGCTGAGGGATTGTTGTGGGGTTGTATATATATATAGATATAACTAGTACATGTATACATTATTGTCTATTCACAATTACTGAACTAAACTAAACTACGGTAAACGTTAAACTATATATATGAGATCTTGAACGCCATCGCAAGGGTATCCTTTAACTTGAACAGTATATACAACAACATCACTTTGATCTTTCTTAAGTAACTACCCCCAGCAACTTTCTTATAGGAAAGAACTATCGATAACAGTAATACAATGAGCATACCTGGTCTCACAAGGTTTATTAACCCTAATGTATCATGTGCTGTCCCCATATCACCTAATAGGTATCTTCTAACATTATCAAGTATAGAACTATTTGTGTCTGATGATGTTGTATGAATAAGTTTCTTTTCCAGTTTCTTCTTCTTGAGTTTTGTCTTTTTCTTTTTCTCTAATTCTGTGGCAGATAATGATGGATTAAGCCTGTTGCTTTGCAAAGGTAAGTTTTCTGTTTTATCATTCGTCAAATGCTGTTTCTTTTCCTCTTCTAATGCCGCAGCATATTTCGACTGGTTAGAAATTTCAGTATTGAGATTCTTGAAGTAACGTTCGACTATTTCATTACTGGTGATAAATAAAGTACTGATTACCTTCTTAGATTTCTCTACTTCCTTTGCTTTGACCAAAATATGAATAAGATAAAGATCCACAATCTTCTCTAGGTTACTTGCAACATGTGATGCCGTGTTATTGTTACAGTTGTTATCTTCACGTGTTTCACTAGGTACCAACAAATCGCCCCCGTTAGGTAGTACTCCAGTTTCTGTAAGGTATGTCTCCACTTGTCTGGTTAATTGAACAGTATCATAATCATTTGAAAACTCGATCATAAAACATAGGAAGAATAATTCAGGTTCAATTACTCTTATATCGTTATCAAAAATCGTAAGTAATTGTGAATACAGACATCCCTGCATGAACCTTTGCTTGAAAAGGGAATAATCTTCCGTGGTATTATCCAAGTTATTAGACATTCTACTTTTCAACATGAGATCAGAAACAGATAAATATAACTTGTAGATGCTTATTATCAAATCGTTACTGATTTTCAATTTATGTCCGCTGATAGTATTCTGTTTGTCGTGTAGAAGTTCCGTAACCAATTCACTTGTGATATCAAAACATACATCAAACTCTCTATTTATATATCTCTTTATAGCCAACTGGTAATGATCTTTGAATCTAGTCTGATCATCAACCATTGCAGAAAAGACACCAGAGGAGGTCATCATATCTCTACTACCATTACCATTTGGTTTGAAATCTGGAGACTGTAATAATGATTTATTCCCATTGCTTCCATTCAATAGAACACTTCCTGATCCATTATTTGGCGAGTTATATAGTATCTGTGACATCTTAGCAACAAAATTTGGTCCAACTAGAATCCAGAGCAATAAATAAACAATCTTGAATAGTATAGAATTTATGAATTTTATATCTTGCATATAGCAAATTTTGTCTTGAGTACCAGATAGACTGCGTTTCTAAAATGTCTATATACTGGTATATATGTGTATCAACAAATGTTTCTGAAAGTCTTGTGGTATAATGATCTTTTTATGATAGTTGAACTGTGGTTCTTCGATAAAGATATGTAGCGTTCACGCTTATCTTAGCCTATCTTGGAATCATCTCCTCTATAAGTCGATCGACAGTGCTCTTTTGCACGTGATAGTGATTTTTCAATAGATACCCCGGGTAATGTTGAAAAATATTAGTACTAGGTACTACATTTTAGGACAATCTAGAAACAACTTCAAAACAATCCTGCTTTATCTAGGGTATTTAGTTCCAAAAACACAAAAGATCACTTTTGAAAGATGTCTGAAAAGTTGGATAATCTTATAGAGTGGGCTAAATCCAACGGTACTCATATAGACCCTAGAATTTCCTTTGAATATTCAAAGGAAAAAGGTGTTCATGCAATAATTAATAAAGCTATTGAACAAAATGAAGGTTTGGACAAAGAAGAACTCATTAAAGTACCCAAACAGATCCTGATAATATTATCACTTGCAGAATCTATACTTGGTAAAACCATCAAATGCAAGAAGAATATCAATGGAGTGACTCAACTATTTGTTTCTCAATTGAAATTTGATCAGAATAAGAGTGATGAAGTACTTGCTGTATACGAAAAGTTGAAACCATATATTGATTATTTACCTATTGATAAAGTCACTCCATACTACTGGAATGCCAAGGAGAAGAAACTTATTCAACAAACAGAAGCTGGTAGATTAGCCAAAGTAAGATTTGACGAAATCTTGGAAGAATGGTATGAATTAGTTAAGCAACTTCCATCTTCACCAAGTACTGAAATCAACTTGAAATTTTATAAAGATTACAAAAACGGCAGTATCGACGATGACAAATTATACGATATCTTGAACAACAAGGGGATAACATCATGGACTAGTTTTCCTGCTTATTTATGGTCAAGTTCTATATTTTATGGTAGAGCATTTCCTCATATTCTTATTGATTCGAAATCAAAGGATTTAAACGAAGCATTTTTATTACCAATTGTGGATCTCTTAAACCACGAGAACGGTCATCCTGTGAAATGGGACTATGATTCTAGTGATGAAATGGTGACTTTCAAATCAATGACTGAAGGTGTATTACCTGAAAACTCTGAATTATTCAATAATTATGGAGACAAGACAAACTGTGAATTGCTATTAGGGTATGGATTTGTCTTGGATAATAATGTTTTTGACACCCTTGGATTAACGTTGAAAGTTCCTAATGCAGATACTATTCTTGCCAAGGCTAGTAAACTAGGCGATTACAAATTACCAGTGTATGATGAAGATTCACAAGCAGTTAGTTTCAAATTACTTAGAAAGTCAACTGAATTACCTGAAGAGCTTATTGTTTTCTTTGCATTATTATATCAATTATCCAGTGAACAGAATCAATACACATTAAGGATGAAACTTGAAGGTTTGCAATCATTGAGAGGTATATTGAACCAACAATTGCAAATTTTGAAAACATCAACACAAGAGAGTACATCTGGATTAAGAGATTTTGTCGTACAACAAGTTAAAAAGTACAAGAGAAATCAAGCTACTATTTATCAAAACTCAATTGACCAAATATCAAGACTTGAAAAAAGTTTATTCAAGACATACAAACCACTTACTTTGAAAACACTACTCAAAAAGAACAACACAAATAGCAGTAAAGAAGACACCGATTTCATTAATTCAATTCATGAAATCTTTGAAATCAATTCATATGAAGAAATTGTAAAAAAGAATTTACAAGACAGTATTTTGATACTTTGGATCATCAGAGCTCATGATA
Source organism: Wenyingozyma ramenticola (assembly GCA_024271885.1). Taxonomy (NCBI): domain Eukaryota; kingdom Fungi; phylum Ascomycota; class Pichiomycetes; order Pichiales; family Pichiaceae; genus Wenyingozyma; species Wenyingozyma ramenticola. Next base: position 411,822 of record JANBXF010000006.1, read on the forward strand.
AGTATCATTCAAAATCAACTAGTACGAATACAATGTATCCTGACTTTGTATACCATACGTATGAAGACGTTAAGAAATCTATATCCATTACAAAAGAAGACGTTTTAGAATATCAACCTTTGTATTCATCTTTATTCCCCAATTTATCAAAGAAGTATCCTGATCTATACGCTGGTAAAGGTTCGGAAACTGTTTGGAGTCTTAGAGCATTTGTTATTGCTTCAACTGTGATTGACAGATTAGTTTTTGTTCGTAAAGTCAATGATGATGTCTATATCTTGGATAAACACCTGATGAATAAATAATTATATACATATACCTTGTACAAATCAAAATAAATTTAATTTAATTAAATTAATTAATATAAAACTACATAATAATTGAAAATTGATCAATCAAGTAATAACAACGAATATTGAAAAATTATTTACCTACTGTTTTTTTTTTTTGTTGCATTGTTTGCATTTGCTTTTGCGTTTACTTTCATCTTCATTTCGTTTCGTCAGAGTCCTTTGTAGCTTCTTTCTCTTCTTTTTCCTCAGATATTGATCCAGTGCTTTCTTTGGTTTCTTCAGAAGGCGTTTGTGCAGCAGTGACTAAAGTAGAACCACTGTCTGATTCTACGACATCTGGCTTGGCTGTGGATTCAGGTTCAGCTTCTTCTGCTTTTGCTTCAGATTCAGGTTCTTTTCCCTCAGCGTCTGCCTTTGCCTCAGCTTCTTCAGAATTGGAGTTAGAAACAGAAGGGGATTTGGCGTCGACATCCATCTTGGCAGCATCAGAAGACTCTTCAGACTTCTTTTCCTCTTCTTCTACCACCTCTTCTACTTTTTCTTTTTCTTTTTCTTTTTCTTCTTTTTCTTCTTCTTTACTTTCAGAGTTCTCAACAGCCGGTACTTCAAGAGTCTCTTCCTTTTCTTCTTCTTTTTCTACAGGTTCTTCAGCTGGAACATCAGAGACAGTCTTTGTTTCAGTTTTAGCCTCAGGTACAACCTCAGGTACTTCTTCAGAAGGTTTAGCTGTCTCTTCTTCTTTGGTTTCATCTACTTTCTCATCAACGTCCATTTTCTCAGCTTCAGTTGATTCTTCTATTTCAACAGGCTTAGTATCTTTCTTAGATTCCTTTGCCTCTTCTTTCTCTTCTTTCTCTTCTTTCTCTTCTTTCTCTTCAACCTCTTTCTCTTCTTCAACTTCCTTTTCTTCTTCTTTCTCTTTCTCTTCTTCTTCTTCATCATCATCATAATCTTCATCTTCGTCTATTTTTCTCACTGGTTTCTCAGCAGTCTTTGGAATTTCAGAGTTACTTATAGAATGTCCAGCGTTCTTTGAACTATCATCATCACTCTTACCATTGGATTTGAGTTGTTCTTGATAATCTACAGTTTCTTCCTTTTCAATTGGTTTCAAATCAATAGTTGGTGCCTTTTTCTCTTCTGTAACTGGAACTTCACTAACAGCTAGAGCTGAGGATGGTGTATCACCAGCTGAAGTTGCTTCAGTGACTGTCTTTTCACCATCTTCGATTGGAGCAGAAGTTGTAACTTCTTCAGCCTTCTTGCAGGCTGGAGTAGTGGCAGTTGATTCAGTTGTTTGTTCATTTGATTTGGATCCATTACTTGAGACAGAATCTGAGTGAGAATGAGAGTTAGAATTGGAATGAGAGTGTCCATGTCCATTTCTTGGAGTTGATGATTTCTTTTGTTTCTTGGTTGGGTTTGAAGCGAATGAAGCACTAGTTAAATTAGGATCTTTCTTTGATCTACCTGATTTTGGAGCAGGAGTTGTTGAAGATTCATCATGAAGTTCTCTTTTGATACCATTAGAAGCTTCTAACTTTGGTGAGGTTACTGTTTGAGATTGAACAACTGCAGGCTGTTGTTGTTGGCCTAATGAAGCAGGGGGTTGAAGTGATTGTTGTTGTTGCTGCTGTTGTTGCTGCTGTTGTTGCTGCTGTTGTGGCTGCTGTTGAGATGGAGGAAGTTGTTGTTGAGCTGGGATTGATAATGGTTGTTGCATTGGCAATGGAATTTGTTGTTGTTGTTGCTGTTGTTGTTGTTCCAATTGTTGTTGTTCTAATTGTTGAGGATTTGGAGGTAAAGATAATTGAGCATGATGTTGTAAAGGAGGTGGAGGAGGTGGATTTCCACCTTCTTTTTGATATTTGGTCAATTGCATTAATCTTTCTTGAATTTGAGCATTATTTGGATCTAATGAAGCAGCTCTTGAATAAGCATCTAAAGCATCACCTATTTGATTATTACAAGTTTCATATAAAGTACCTAAATCATACCAAACTTCAGAAAGATAAGGATTAATTCTAATAGCTCTTGTATAAGCATCCAAAGCATCTTTGTATTGAGTAATCTTATAATATAATACACCAATTGAACACCAAAAAGTTGGATTTCTTGAATCGATGTTAACAGCATGTTGAAATGAATCATAAGCATTTGGATAATCTAATTTTGACATATAAACTCTACCGAGATAATACCAAGTATGAGCATCAGATTGATTTAATTCAATTGATTGACGTAATAATTGACAAGAAATATCTAAATCATAGAAAGAAGCTTCTTGATGAGAATAAAGACAACCCAATTGTTGTAAAACTTTTGAGTGATTTGGATTACTTTGTAAAACTCTTTCATAAGCATCTTTTGCACCATTATATTCTCTATTTTGTTCAAGAACGGAACCAATTTGAAACCAAACATCTGTTTGAGTTAATGGAGCAGGTGGAGTATTCAAAATATAATTGAAACATTCTAAAGCCTTTGATAATTTTCCTTGTAATTTATAGATAATACCTAATCTGAAATAAATTTCATTTGCCTTGTCAAAATTTGGATCCATTTCTAAGACCCTTACAAAAGCTTCTTCTGCATATTCTAATGAACCATATCTATCATATAATATACCAATACCATGCCATAATTTTGGTACACTTAAATTTTGTAAATTCAATAAAGCTTGTTGATAAGCAGTATAAGCACTTTGTAAATCGTCTAACATAAGATAACAATGACCTAATAAACCCCAAGTTTCACCATTATTTTGATCGAGAGTTAAAGCTCTTCTATATAGATCTGCAGCTTCTGCAAAAGCATCTCTTGAACGATAAACATTGGCCAATTGAGTTAAAGCCTTTGGATTATTTGGAGTATATCTTAAAGCAGTTGAAAAAGCATCAACAGCCTTTTCAATGTTACCAATAGCATCAGCACAAGAACCAATGGCCATCCAAGTATCAGCATTCTCTTGAGCAAATCTTGCTTCAAAAGAATTTTGAGCTTCAGCTTGAGCTTGTTGAGCTGGAGATATTTGCTGAGGTGGACCACCGTTCATTTGAGTGACTACAGCCATTTGTTGTTGATTCATTTGCCTTAAAAGCACTGGGATTATTTACCTAAGTTGATTGATCGAGTTATTATGCAAACAGTGCAAAGCAAATATATTACAGAGTAATAACAGTTGAAAAACAATACAAATGGAACAATTGAACACGAATGATATTAAATGAAAAACACAGAGAAAACCAGAAAACAAATGAATAAATGTTAAACGGGTTCTGTTTGCTTGAATAAAATTGGTTTTTGTTGATGGACGAGGACTATTGACGGGGTAAATTAATTACACGATACTACAATAAATACTAAAAATAGTAATAATCAGGTACAGCAAAGTGAAAGAATGTGACAGTAGTATATGATACAAAGTGGAAGTGTAATTGATTGATGTCAATAGGATAAAAAAACACTATTAGAGATGAATGAGTTGTTCAGTAGGCAAAAGAAGAAGAGTATGTAAAGAGAAAAAGAGATGTGATAAATTACAGAAACAATGTAAAAAACGACGAGAAGAGAAGTGAAGCGAAAGAAAACATGAAAGTGAGAAAGCAGAGAAGCAGAGAAGCAGAGATGCCGAGATGGGATGAGGTAACTAAATTGAGATTGAGATTTGGGTGAGATCCCTTATTTAATTATTTATTGGTGTTGTTTTATTGGTGGTGTTTTTATTTGAATACTTATGTAAGTCAGTAAGTCAATAAGGTGGCCAGACAGTCAGATTGGTGGGAGATAGAGGGTAAAGGGAGTCACGATTGGGTGATAGATTGGTGAAAAGGGATCGGGGTTAGTGTGGTTCATGTGTGCCAACTTGCGTATTTTACAGAGGGTGCAGAGAGAGACTGATTGTGATTGTGAGTGGGAGTGGGCTTTGATGTCTTTACATGGCAAGTGGGGTATGGTACGGTATATGTATATATTTGATATATATTTACAATTTCTTAGTGTGAGTAGTTATCGTATATGTATATGTATATATTGATGAAAATTTATCAAACTTAGTATACGCACACACAATGCTAGTAACTCGTGTCAATTACTCAACTAAACAATCTATCCGACCGTTAATTTGATAAGCGATTACGAGGACTTTATAAGGTTTTTTCGTATACATTTATATTCATACATACTTATATTTGTTTACAATAGATGCTTATTTATTTTTGTTGTTATTTGTTTAAATAAATGGATACTTGATATGGGTGTATATATAGGTTATGTATGGTTACAATTAACAGGCACAGTGATAAAACTATTCATCGTTCAGTTATTGTAAGAGAGGCATTTAATTAATACTCAGCATTTTATCAACCTGGCCGAAACAATAGGCGTCTGCATTATCCGTCCGAGTCCATTCTTGCCTGCTGGCTGGTCGGTGTGGTGCCGGCTTGGCTTCTTTGCCTTTTTGCTTAGACTTTTCTTTCTCTCTTTGCGCGCTCTCGCTCGGTGGGTGATTTTAAAGTGCCCCTCGTTTCTTTTTCTGGCGTGTGTTCTTGTTCTCGACTTATTGAATTGAAACTTAAACTTAAACTTTCTCTCTTTTTTTTCTTTGTTTGTTTGTTTTCCTTTCTTTTGCTTTTCTTTTTTTTTTATTCCGTGGACCAGCGTCGCGTCGCTATTTTGAAAGGAGCCCTTTTTCTAGTAAGTGCACAGCCGCTCTCATATAGAATCATCACGTAATAACCAGGCCGTGCATTGATGATTTACTACTGGTAAATAATAGGGATACCAACTAACAATCAATGATCAATGATCGATTAGATGAATAATTCATAGTCTCCTATTTCTAGCTAAATGACATGATCTACTGCTTTCACTGGAAACAATCAGTTTATTATAAAATATTCTGATTTTCATTATACCTTATTCCCCACATTATGAGTGAAAGGAGATACAAAAGCAGGAACACAACCAATTTACATCTCAGGTTACTTTAAACTGTTGATATAGTTCTGTTCAATTCTACTTAGGTCGAGTTACAATTTACAAGAGAGGTTAAATGAAATGTAATTATGTCTATAAATTTCTAATAATGTCTTTATACAATCTATAAATGGTTTAGTTCATTGCTGCCACCAACTATGAACCCCTTTTCGTCATAAGAACATTTCAAGCAAACGTTTAGGTTCTGATTTGTTTCTTGTTTCCTCTTTTACCATTACGATTGCTGTTATGCCTTGCGTTTTTGCGGCTTTTGTTGTGTTCTAATAAGTGCCGGTAGTATCCCAACAAAGGAGAATTGTTGTCTCCTTTACTCAGTCTGATTGACTTTTCACAGGAAGGACACTCAGCTACTTCAATAACATTAACAACTTTTCCAGTTTTGTTGTCTCTTATTTCTTTTGCTTTACCAATTGCTGAAGGATAAGGCATTTACGTACCATCCGAATATACACCATGATGTTTGGTAACATGATGCAAATAACTTGAGTTATTCATCTCAAAGAAATAAGTATCTAGGAAGTCCTCACCTCCATAGTTTACTTCATTTTGGGTGGGCAAACAGTATGGACATAAACCATATCTTGCATGCTTAGAATAACCTTTATCCTCAGTATGGTATCTAAATACAAGAGGCTCATAATAGTTATAACCTCTTGCATCTAAAGATTTTCTACCATAACGTCTAAATCCCAGTTTGGAAGACTTTGTATTTTCCTCATATGAGTAGACATCATTATCTCTATAATGTCCTTGAAAATGGGATCTGAAGGTAATACCGTTGAATGTAGTGTATGGAGCATAGTATCTTTCCAACCAGGTCGTACCGTTTTCCATATAATTTTGGAAAATTTCAGTACTAGGATTTTTATCCTTGGAACCAACACAATTATGATTGTGAGGGACCATATGATGACGCTGATCTGATACTTTGTCCTTATGAACTTGTCTGCGAGCAATCAATGCTTTGGCATATAAGTCATCATCTACATTGTTAGTATGGGCAACGTGCAATTGATTTACATTGCCATATGATGGTAGAGAAGTGTCAGAGCCAGTAATATCTGTACCGGATGAACTCCCACTAACATCATATGTGTCGAAACACTTAGCTTTAGACATGCCTTCTTTGGTTGAAGGTGGGGTGTTAGATAAACCTCCTGCGGATAGAGGTTTATTAACAATTACCATTGGTAAGGGATTATGCACAGACGACCAATCGTACGATAATTGCTCTTCATTGAACAGATAATCATCTGTAGTTGAGTTTAAATTGTCTGTGGCATAAACCGTACCGGAACCCTGAATATCTTTCATGTCCAAGCCTACATATGATGGATCAGTGTCCATGATGTCTTCATTTGAGAATGTCATTGAATTATCTGTAGGAAAGCTGAGGATCTGGTCCTTTTTTTGCAATCCTGATGTAACATCATTGATCATATCTTCAAATTGGAATGCTGTTAGCTCTGTATCCTCTCCAAGAAACGTTGTTCCTGTGAAGTCCAAAGACCAATCAGCAAGGAAGGCATCAGAAGCATCGACAGCAATGTTTGCTGTGACATCATCTGAGCCCTCTAAAATATTTCCAGAAAGTGGATCGATGACACTAACTGGCATATTTGGTTGAGAACCTAACTCAGGATATTCCTGTTCGAAGTTGGTGTTAGTATTGTTTTCATCTACCGAGTATAGGCTGGGTTTTCCAGCCGCAGCTTGCTCGTGCAACTCGGAAATATTCTTATCTTCCTCTTCATCTGAATCTTCTGCCAATGGATCAAAGTTATCAATCTCATCGTACAGGTCAGTGAGGTCGACCTCAGTTTCTTCCTGGATCGTGAATAATTCTCGAGAGCTAAAAGATGAAGCGCTCAAGTGATGGTTAACTTGGGAGGCTTCGTTAGTAGAATCTCCTGCTATACAGTTAGTCATTGCAAATATATTCTGGTCCGATGGATGTCAAAGAATATGAGCGCTTGTATGTATCTGTAAATTCTGGTCCTGAGGATTTCAAAGAATTTAATCAGAACAAAAGATTTTTAACACTGTTAAAAATGTTGTGGTCTTGTATGAGATTATGATTGTACCTGGTCAAAAATTTTTTAACTCGAAGCAAAATCTATACTTCTATTAAATAAGGTGGATTTATATTTATATTAATAATTTTTGGATCTGAATTGCAAAAAAATGACAATTATGCACAAGAAAACATGTAAAATTACTTCATTTGGACGTTTTTTTATAAAACACATAGTTAAGAGACAGGCTGGGTGGGATTAAAGTTTATATTTATTCCAAATAAATCACAAAAAAATGCGAAAACAGCCATTTCAAATTACTATTTTTGGTTGAGATGGCGTATTCTGTATATTAAGTCTGATCAGAGATACCTTGAAGTTGACTCTGTAAACGGTCGAACAGACTCTTTAAGTTCTAATAGGAATACTGATTATAAATTATGAAATAACAATCAATAATATAAAAATATCAACCAATATTACTAGGCTGAAAATGAGCATAGTTTTGAAACCTCAAGTGAATTGACTTCGAAGATCTATTCATAGTTCCCCATTTCTAGCCAAATAGGCATGATCTACAAATGATTCGAATTGAGTTACTAAAATCTTACAATTTTCCTTGTAGTTGTCATTTCTCTCAATTGAGTGAATTAAAGACTTGTACTTTTTGAACAACCCTTCCATCTCCTCAATGCAAACATGCGCATATTCATCATCATATTCTCTAGTCCTTTGTCTCTTTCTGTGCAATACATCACCATTATGATCTTCATATTCATTTTGTACCGAGTAATCTTCGTCTCCTTCCAGGGGGTACCTTTCTATAGACTTTCCACCATTATCATTTATGTTCCAAACAGCTATGGATTCAAACTCACCCATACTTGGAATTCGCATCGTGGAATCTTTTTGATTACCATTATTTGTTATCACATTCATTGTATGACTGAATTCCATTTTTTTCATCAAATTTCTTACCCTTGAGGAATGAACAATCACATTCTGATCAATTCTAATATCATATTTCCTGCTCAAAGTTACCAACTCATTCTTCATCCCGGTACAAATCATTGATATCGATGTTACCCCTTGTTTCATCATTATCTCCTTTGCAAGTTTATCATGGAACATAGAAGTAAATTTCTTTCCAAAATCAGTTATTGGATGAGTATGAGGTCCATTTCTATTTACAATTGTTACCACTGGTGAATCCAATTTCTCAAAACTAAATGTAAGAGTATACCGTACGGGACACTTGAAAAAATTTGTCTTTTTATTACGTCTTTTGACACTTATATCTAAAGAGTTCAATCGACTACCCTCATATACATTCAACGAATCTCTATGATTGATCCTAAGGACATCATCAAATGCTTTCTCGTCGTCAATATTGACATCCCCAATATCATCTACAATGTTTTCCTGATTTCCTTCTCCTTCTTTATCATTGTGGTTGTCATCCTCATCTCTGTCCTCTTCGATATCTCCATCACCGATTTCCCCATCTCTCTTACTGGCTATTTTCTCCAATGCTCTCTTTGAAGAGTAGTTACAACTACATTGTAAACTGGTTGAATACAATCTCCTTGCATCATTCTTTTGCCAACTTCCATTGCTTTTGAAAAGATTATTACAAAAATGATAAAATTGAATAAATTGATTCATTGTAAATGTATACCTCGTCTGTTTCTCATCTTCATACATCATCTTCTTGATCTTGAATATATTATTGGTTACTTGAGCTGACACCTGAGTTTTCAATGAATCTCCCTCATATTCAAAGTCGTATTTATATTCTGATGCATGCTGGAAAAAACTTTCCTTATCTCTTATCATCTCAACCCCATAAATAGGTATATCTGGAATAGCTACCTTGTTTATTATATATTCAATCATATCATTAGTTTGATGCTCATGACTTCTGTCGTATAGCGTTCGTGAATATTTGGTTATCGGAGCATATAAAATCCCACTTGATCAGTATAAGACACTCCTTCTGCAAACTATCTAAACAAAATAATAATAATATAGAGAGCCCCACTAGATCAAAACTGTATTTCTCGATCGACGCGTGTGACTCTTTCATGTCAAGAATATTACCAGTTTCAAATATATTGAACCCTTGAATTGAACGTTTTTTTGCTATTTGCAGATATTCCGACTCAAATCGACGTCCAAAAGAAGGCATATATGTACATGCCCTTCATAAACCCACAATAAACTCAAACCATAATTCATCATGCAAAGAATATCTACACTTGAAAGTCTTTTGACTTATCACATACGACAGTATTTATGCAAGAATTATTCAAACGAGACTATTAGAAAAGTATCATTTACGATATCATTGATAACATGTCTATTCGATGCCTCTGTTGTTACATTTGCATTATTCACTCCACATTTCATGAATGTTCTACATTATAATCAGTTCAATATCAATATAATAGGTGGATTTATATCAATAGGAATGTACCTAACATTACCTGTATTGGGGTATCTAGCCGATACGCATGGTCCGGTATTATTAGCTTTGCTGAGTATGATTATGTTTTTCCCAGGTTATTCCTTGGCTGCTTTAACGTATACTCATCATTGGAATTATATGGTAATGGCATTAGGTTTTGCCATGATTGGATGTGGTACTTCTGCAGTATATTTCTGTTCATTATTAACATGTGCGAAGATATATCCAGAGAGAAAAGGTTTGAGTATAAGTGCTCCAGTGGCTTTCTTTGGTTTAAGTTCCTATTTATTGACATTAATATTCAATAAACTCAAAGTCTTACATGATGAAGATGGGAATTTGAATATCTACAAAGTATTTATTGGACTTAGTATCATGTATTTCATTATTGGGGTTCTAAATTTCTGTTCTTCTGTCATTGTGACCATAGAAAAAGATTTGTTATTCAAGAGAGAACAAGGGCATTCAGATAATTCTTTTGTGAATGGACATGTACCACCAGAAGAAGAACAAGAATGTAACGAGAGATCAGCTTTGATAAGAAGATCTAACAGTATCCAATCTGAGCATAGTTTCATGGAACCTCAAGAGATGCTTGATTACAATATCAAATATAACAGATTTTTGAAAGACAAGTCAATGTACGTCATGTTTGTTGTTTTATTTCTATTAGCAGGCCCATTAGAGTTGTTCATTACAACAATGGGATCCATTTCTTCAGTTCTTGGTGATATCAATGATACGAAAGACATTTCATCATACGTCAAATACTTTAGTATTTTCTCCACTTTCACTAGACTATTTGTTGGTATATCTACAGATTACATTCATTCAAAAATCATTACCCCAATTACATTATTACTGCTATCTGCAGTCATTGGATTAATAGGTAATGGATTAATAGCTGTTAATTATCCAAACTTTGAACTGATTTCAACCCTTATAGGTATAAGTTACGGAGGAATATTTACATTGTTCCCAACTATTACAGCTGAAATCTGGGGTGTCGAAATCCTCGGATCTACATGGGGATTGTTTTTAAGTGCTCCGGCAATTGGTAGTTTATTATTTGGTGTATTTTATGCCCTTGAATTTGATAAGTATTGCTTGGTCAATATCAGTTCATTCAAGGACACTTCTTTTTTCAATCACTACTGTTTATCATTGCCATTCGGACTATTTACTTTTGGATTCTTGGTTGGGTTAATATTGATAGTTATTTGCTGGAGAGCTATATGGATAAGAAGGGGGTTATTTCTATCGTCATAATTACAATTAATTGCATTCATAATACCTACCATTTTTTATTTCTTTACTTTTTACAACATTCCGCATTTATCCACTCGTACGTATTTTTCATATACACATAATCATTTAATAAACTTTCATAATTTCAAATAAATTGAATGAATAAATATGGGGTTGTGTAGCTTAAGTAATGTTGACAAGCCGCTGTACGCCGATCGACCTTTTTAAGCTCGACGATTTTAGTAGAGAGAGGGTAAAATAAAATATGATGAAAGTACTGACATGAATTGATCTATTACATATGTCAGGTATATACGATTGAATCAGTTAAGTATCTTGACAGGAAAGCAAAGGCAAATAGAAATGATATCTTCAAGAGCTTTTATTGGATTGGGCAGATTGTCCTTTTCCAGTTCTAGAATAACTGCGGCTAGAAGTTCTTTCCAGTTGATCAATCAGAGGAATTACTTCGCTAGTAGTATAGCTAAACAAAAGAAACAAGCTGAAAGTACGGGTGTTTCTCCAGATAGGATAGACATACTGAACAACTATAATTCTACAGAGTTGAAGCAAAACCAAAAAGAGGAACAAAATGTAAACATTGACGATGTTGAAGAAGCTTATGAAGAAGAAGAAGAGGAATTATCTATGGATTTGCATGATTTACCAGAAAGATGGGAGAAGATGAAAGCTGAAGAACAACAAGATATATTGGAGTACCTTAATGCTAAACAATTGTTTGCATGGAATTATCTTAGCAAGGATGATAAAAGAGCTATATATTATATCAGTTATGGGCCATGGGGACCAAGATTGAATTCAACCGAATCATTCGATGATAAATCAGATCCAAAATCCAAGAAGAAGGAAATCCCATTAACTACACCTGAATTTATATTCAGACTTATTTCAAGTTCGATTTTATTCGGATTGGTTGGATTTTCAATGCTAAATTATGTAAGGGACAAAGAAGTTGTTCAAAAGATTGAAGAACTTGAGAAAAGACAAGAGGAGTTGAACAAGAAATAATGTAACGTTAATGATTATGAAGTCTTAGTTAACGACGTGTATATAGTGTAAATAGTTTAATATAGGTACAAAGTATTTATCTAAATGTGTAAGTCTTTTGGTTATCAACGATAATATAAATGAAAATTCGAAACATAGATCATGCACGTGACGCGAAATATTGATTGACAAAATAATTTGTGATCAATCAATAAAATATAGCAATGGTCTGGTACAAAACTTGTCTGATTCAATTATTCAGAATTGTCGACTTTACACCTTCAATAACTTTGATGTCTTGTTGATTGATCACAATTGAAGTCAACAACTATTACGAAACTGGGAATGAGTGGAGATAAGTCTTTTGACAAGACACACGAATCTGATTCTGAATGGGGTCATTCATCAGATGAACAAGAATTACTCAATTTATTGACACCAGTTGACCCCAATTTTGCATCACAGACATCACAAGGTAAAGCCCCTCAGAATATATCGTTACAGGTATCCAATGGAAGTATTATACGAGATCTTGAAAATCGGGTTATTGTAGGTTATTCACAGGAGGATCTTGAGTCAGTTAGTTTCGATAGCGATGATTCAAAAAAGTTGAACGATGACACTCCTGAACCTGCCACTGTTTCCGCTTCTTTATCCACACTGAAAAATGATGATTCTGAGGATTTAATTCCCAAGGTAGAGACCAAGACAACAAAGCCTAAAATGAAAATTGAAATCAATCGTCCCAAAAGAATACCTGATACTCGTCCAAAATATGCCCTTCCCGACCCTCTAGACCTTCTCAGTGATGCGTCTAGTGATCTAGATGAAGACGAGACATGGGAGGATATAAAAAGGAAACGGGAAACTGAAAAAAAGGGTATTAAGAAATTGAAGCTCAACCGTATTGCCAAACCGATACCGATAACAAGATCATCAACTGAATTTAGTAGTAATTCCAGTATCAGTAAGTTATCATCAAGTCGAAGAAAGGAGGATGATCTTTCCTCAATGCTTGGATTTGATTTTGAGTCAAGTTTGGAGAGTGCGAAGAAACTAAGTGAATCACTGGTCAATCTCAAAAGAGCAGAAGATGATCTTTCTGAGAACACGGATAACAAAAGACAGAAAGGTTCTAAAAAGAAAGAACTCGAATCTGAATCTGCTGTAAAGACTGTTACTGAAGCCGCAGCTGCATTGAAGAAATACGAAGATATTCAGAGGATTTCATCTATGTTAGAAGATGATTTGAAAGAAGAAGAGGGTTCAATTGCAGATAAAGAGAGGGTAGACGCAATTATAATGAAATCTACTGTTGGGGAAAGAATTGCACTTGATCCAAGATACAAATATTTTATGGACTATCTTCGTCATAGTATAAGTGAAGTAGATGCAGACGAGTTATTTGACTTTGGTGTAGGAATGGATGAGTCAGGAGAAGATCTTTCTGAGGGAGTGGTCCCTTTGAAGCAAAGAATTGTTCCCAACCATTACCTCAAAGAACAAACATTCGCAGGGGACAATATATGTGAAGGGGTAACAGTAGTTCAACCTGAGAAGAACTTACTGGTAGCCCGTCCACTTGAGTATGATATACAGTCACTGGCATCCACGAGTTACTATAGTTTTTTCCTTGATGATAAATCTAGATTGGACATTGATGTAGATAAGTTCTATGCACCTTTGATTCAAGGATTGACCGAAACAGATACTTGTAAGAAAGTTTTCCCAATTGATGAATCTGATTCAATTTATAAATCCTTCCACAATATTCTAGATACACAAAATATCAAATCATATCGTTGGAGGAACCATGCCTATCGCCATCAGTTAGCAATAGCGGATAACCAATTGCCATTCATCAATATTGTATTGAGACTACGAAGATTCGTCTTGAATGTAATGGTTACATGGAGTAAAACTACTTTCAATGAAGATGTCATCAATTACAGAAAGCATTTAGCAATATTAATGTTCAGACTTGTTATTTCACATTTACTCGATTTTAGAACCGTTAAACCACATGTTAGCGATTACTGTATTCCAGCAATGAGAAGTAATGGATATCACGAGACTCCAATAAGTATTTTGAACAGGCTACTGATGCAATTATCTTGTCATTACTTAGCATACTTCAAACCACGTATCGATTTCGGAACCTTGGTGAAAGATGTGATTGTTCCAATCTTGGATGATTTTGCAGATGTTAAATTGATCTATAGGCTTATTAGAAACTTAACCTCAATGGAATACCCATTTATCAAGGATTTGAAATCTTATCTGTGCTTATATTACCTGTTAGCGTGGGACTACAACGATGATGATACAAAGAGCAATAGAGGTAGAACTAAGAGTAATAGTGATGGGTACGATTTCACTCAATCATGGAAACAATCATTGCTTAGATTTGAGAGTGACAAGGGTAATAATTTGAAAACAAGCGAATCTATCATCTTAGCATTGTACAAGTATTTGGGAAAACTATGTCATTATAGTCTTAAACCTGAATCTGAATTAAAAATCTCAGCATTCTCTGATTTCAATCAAGGTTTCAGTGATTTTTTCAAAGAAAATGAGTATTCACATGAGATGAAGTCAAAAGTTTGTTTTAAGAATGTTAGATTCAGAATACTTTTGTTGAACGATTTAATCACTATACATTATCCTAAATTCAGCAGGTTTCAAAAGATTAATCAAGACTTATATAAGTTATACACACCTGGGGAACCATATACGAATGTGAAAAATCTTGAAGATGATGATTTTATTAAAATACCTAAATCTCTATATACTTTCGCATCAGGTCACAGATCGTTATCTGCGACACCGGTGATTGAAGGCGGAATAGAAGACGAAGAGGAAGATGATGAAGTAGAAGACGAACAACAAGAGGATGAGAACGGTAAGTTACCTAAATTACATATGATGCCAAATGTTGAAGAAGAAGATTTATTATTAGCGCATTTTCAAAGTTATCTTATGAATTTCAAGAACGAATATTTCAAGAATTACAAACATAGTATTAATCCAATCTTAACTGATTGTCAGACCATATTGACTAGTTTGATATCTTTATTGAATAAAGAATTGAATGCCAGAGAGACGTTTTTTTGAAAAAAATACCTTAATTTTCTATAGATTTTGTACTTATTTATATTAAAACAATTCAGGGCATACTTTTTCGATATCCAATATATCTCTTATAATAATAACTTTCTCATTTTTATGATCACCTACTAATTCTTGCATATCTTCATCTCTTTCAACATACTGTATCACTTTATTCCAGCCTAATTCTACAGCTGCATTAACGTTCAACCCTGAATCATCGACGAAATACGTCTGACTTGGAGAAACACAACCTGCTTGAGTCAAAGCGTTTTGGAAAGACAATGGCATAGGTTTACAAATCAATGGGAAAGTTGAGTAATCGCAAAATGTCATCCCATCGAATAAATCACCAATCCCCAAGAGATAAATAACTCTTAATCCATGGTTCTTGTAAGCATTTGTGAATAACCAAAGTTTATCAATTTTACCTGATTTTTTCAATCTTATTAACATTTGACGTAATTTTAAATTTGGTTTCAAGATTTTATCCAATGGGAGAGCATCATCAACGACTTTGTTATACTCCAAAGCATCGATCTTGTTGTACTTCACGAGTCCTTCAATTGCCAAGCCGTACTCTTTGTAGTATTTGATATGTAAATTATAAGCATCTTCATCGTTTAAATTAAGATTTTTTTTGAAAAATCTATGGATGTAAATCTGCATAAGATCGTGAATTCTTAAAGATCTCTTATACAAACAATTATCAATATCGAAGAAAAAGACACGCTGCTTGGAATCAGGTTCACATATTGTTCCTAATGGGTAAGTTAATTTAACTTGTGGTAAATTCTTAGCAAATTCATTGTACTCTTTAATTTCAACATTATTGAAAGAAGAATCAGGGAATATACCTAATTGTGAAGTAGATTCTCTACTCAAGATTTCTGATTCTTTAATATCATCTAAATCCAACGAAGATTCTCTTGAATTTGAATTTGTGTTTGTATTAGAGTAAGGATTATTTGATTTACCTTTGGACTTGGACTTATTCAAATCATGTGTAGTTTCTTTAATTTCATCATTTGAGATCTTCTTTGGAGACTCGGAATTATGAAACAATTGTTCTTCCATATTCTCTATTTCTTTAAGTTCATTCAATTTCAAAGCCGACATGTTGTTCTATTATGTTCTATAATCGTTTGTAATCTAATTTGATTCATATGAATGACTAATATATATATAAGCAAACAATGAACTATTGTATAATATGCTAATGCTAATTACGGAGTCATATTTCGCACATGGTGCAGCATACTCGGGGTATATAAACAAGGCGATGCAATGAATAATTATTATTAATATTAAATTTATATGTTAGTTAGATTATCTATTTAGATTCAGAGGAACCGTAATAATGTAAGTAAGCGGATAAAGTCTTAACACCTTCGATATAATTAGCAAGATCTAATTTTTCATTGATTGAATGAGCACCATCATCACCTTTACCCATTGGTAATAAAAGACAATTTGTCTTTAAACATTGTTCAAAAGTAATTGTAATTGGAATTGAACCACCTTCTCTAGTTAAATCTGGATCGACATTCCAAACCAATTTAGTTGCATTTCTAGCAGCTGTGAATGATTCATTAAAAGGATCAGAAACCCAATAAGCACCATCATGAATTAATTCAGCTACACAAGTATTTGGAGAACCTAATTCTTTAAATTTAGCATTGATAAAATCAATAACTAATTTATCTAAAGTTGCAGAATCCATATCTGGAACTGTTCTAATTGAGAATTTACCAATAACTTTTGCTGGGATAACTGTCTTAGCACCACCTTGAGAGAAAGCACCTTCAATACCATGTAATGATAAAGAAGGATATCTCCATCTATGCATTAAGATATCAGCTTTTTGATCATATATAGCTGTTTTAGAACCAGAAGCTAAATTTAATTCATCAACATCAAAATCGATATCTTTATATAATTCTTGTTCTTTTTCAGTTAATGGAGCAACCATTTCATTAACACCTGGAATATTAATTTTACCATCAACATCAACTAATAAAGACATAATTTTAAATAAATCAGTCATTGGTTCATGAATAATACCACCAAATATACCTGAATGTAAATCAGCACCTGGACCAGAAATTGAAATTTGATAATAATTACAACCTCTTAAACCATATGTTAAAACTGGTTTCTTAGTACCTAACCAATAATTATCACTAATACAAACGGTATCAACATTTGAAAAATAACCATTAGCTTCTTTAGCTACTAAATCATCAAGACCAATTGAACCACTTTCTTCCATACCTTCAAAACAACAAATAAGGTTAACAGGTAATTCTAAACCAAGATTATTATGAGCTTCAATTGAATTTAACCAACCCATAACAGGACCTTTATCATCAGTAGAACCTCTACCAAATAATTTACCATTTTTTTCAATTAATTTAAAAGGTTCAGTATTCCAACCATCTTCTAAAGAAGCAGGTTGAACATCATAATGACCATAAATTAAAACATTTTTCTTTTTTGGATCTTTACCAAATTTAGCCAATACAATTGGTGGTAATTTTAAATTTTTATCATTAACTGGAGGAGGTTGTAAACCAAGATCTCTCATTTCAATATCATAAGCACCTAATTTAGTTAATTCAGATTTTAAAAAATCAGCCATTTCAAATACTTTTGGTCTTAATGATTCATCAGCTGAAACAGATGGAATTGAAACAGCAGTTTCTAATCTCTTAATAAAATCAGATTTTGATTTGTTAATTTCTTCAAATAAAGGTTTTAAAGTATCTTCAACTGACATTTTAGTTTGTGGATTTAGTCTATAATTAAAAGTTGAGTAATTATAATTATTGATTAAAAATGATGATCTATTTATATATGACAGACTATTAAGTTTTAATGAAATACGATTGAAACAAGATCTCATATAAACTAATTGAATGAAAGGGGAAGTGAATAAGTTGGGGTATCAGAGAAAAAAATTTACTACTATCCAGATATGTCAAGTACAGTTTACTACTACTAAAGCTCTAATTGGGCTGTATGGGAGATTGGAGGGAAGGGGAAGGCGAGTTGTAAATTGGGGGATTACGTAAGCTGTGGAGATATCAGGCTGTGTTGTGTTGGGGGCTAGTTGATTTATTATTTAAGTGGGTTCTTGTTTATTGTTTATAATCAACTCCATTACAGTAGTGGGTGTAAGAGAGGAAGGTGTGCTTTAGTATAAACATCAATTCAACTTTGAAATGATAAAGCTGAGTAGGATCAGAGAATGGTTTCTTTAGAAGATTACTTTACTTTTCATCATAAGAATTTTAAATTTGAACAAAAGGAGATAATTCAATAAACTCAGACTGATGATTTATTGATTATAGCTATACCTACGATTTGTTTCAATTCAGATATATGGCAAAAAGAACAGTTTATCCAATCGTGGTATCATTACTTGAGACTACAATTGAACTAGAAGATATACTTCTGTAGATTTTAAACTATACACGATCATTTTGAATAAGCCACAGTCACATCCCACTGAAACTATGAACAATCATAACACACTCATACTACCTACCATACAGCAGCTATAACTACAAATTACAAACTACCTCTATAGCCTAAACAACAAGACTAACAACACAACACAACAATCACTGTCGCGACTGCAAACTCACCCGGCTTCTCGGCAAAAGGAAAGAAAATCAACTCAATGAAAATGACTCAAGGCAAAAAAAAAAAAAGCAAAGTGAGTGCGCTGCTTGCAGCGAATAAAATATTTATTTTTGTGTTCTACACTCTCAAATTTTTCATGACTCAGCGACGGTGATTGAGAGTTAGTGAGTGAGTTAGTGAGTGAGTGAGTGAGTGAGTGAGTAAAGGCGAGTTGAGTTGGTTGATATCTTAAGACCTGTTTGTTAAGTCCTTTTTGAAAAATTATTTGATCTTCTTCTTTCTGTTCTTTTCTTTTTCTAGGTTATATTATATTCTTATACATTAGTACAAATCAAAATGTGTGGTATCTTTGCTGCTCATAACATCCCTGAAGTTCAAAACTTCAAGGACAAAGCTTTACAATATTCTAAAAGAATTAGACATAGAGGTCCAGATTGGTCAGGTAACAAGATTGTTAACAATACTATTTTATGTCATGAAAGATTATCAATTGTTGGTTTAGATTCTGGTGCTCAACCTATTGTATCTACTGATGGTAGATATACTTTAGCTGTTAATGGTGAAATTTATAACCATATTCATTTAAGAGAAGAATTAAACGATTATAAATTTAAGACTTTAAGTGATTGTGAACCAATTATTCCATTATTTGCCAAATATGATATTGAAGCTCCAAAATTTTTAGATGGTATGTTTGCTTGGGTCTTATATGATAAAGATACTGATCGTATTGTTGCTGCTAGAGATCCTATTGGTATTACTACTCTTTATATGGGTAGATCATCAACAAAACCAAAATCTGTTTTTTTTGCATCTGAATTAAAATGTCTTACAGATGAATGTGATGAAATTTTAGCATTCCCACCTGGTCATATTTATGATTCAAATACTGATAAAATTACAAGATATTTTAATCCAACTTGGTGGGATGAAAATAAAATTCCAACAACACCAGTTGATTATACTAAAATTAGAGAAACTTTAGAGTTATCTGTTAGAAAAAGATTAATGGCTGAAGTTCCATATGGTGTTTTATTATCTGGTGGTTTAGATTCTTCATTAATTGCATCAATTGCTGCAAGAGAAACTGAAAAAGCTGCAAAAGAAATTGATTCTAAAACAGATGGTATTGATGCATCTCATACTTTAACAGGTGTTGATGATGATGGTAAATTAGCATTAAATGGTTGGGCTAAATTACATTCATTTGCTGTTGGTTTACCAGGTGCACCAGATTTATTAGCTGCAAGAAAAGTTGCCAAATTTATTGGTACAATTCATCATGAACATACTTTTACATTAGAAGAAGGTTTTGATGCATTAAGTGATGTTATTTATCATTTAGAAACATATGATGTTACTACAATAAGAGCATCAACACCAATGTATCTTTTATCAAGAAAGATTAAAGCTCAAGGTGTTAAAATGGTATTATCAGGTGAAGGATCAGATGAAGTATTTGGTGGTTATTTATATTTTGCAAGTGCACCATCAGCATCAGAATTTCATACAGAATGTGTTAAAAGGGTTAAAAATTTACATTATGCTGATTGTCTTAGAGCAAATAAATCAACAATGGCATGGGGTCTTGAAGCAAGAGTTCCATTTTTAGATAAACAATTTTTGGAATTATGTATGAATATTGATCCAAATGATAAATTAATTGATCAATCAAACGGTAAAATTGAAAAATATATTTTAAGAAAGGCTTTTGATACAAGTGATGAACCAAATGTTAAACCTTATTTACCTGATGAAATCTTATGGCGTCAAAAGGAACAATTTTCAGATGGTGTTGGTTATTCATGGATTGATGGTTTAAAAGATTTAGCAGAATCATCTGTATCAGATGAAGAATTTTCCAACCCAAAACCTGAATGGGGTTCAGATATTCCAACTACAAAAGAAGCTTATTTTTATAGATGTAAATTTGATGAATTATTCCCATCAAAAGCAGCTGCTTCAACAGTTATGAGATGGATTCCAAAAGCCGAATGGGGTTGTAATGAAGATCCTTCTGGTAGATATGCTAAAATTCATGAATCTGCCGTTAAAAATGCTTAACTTATATAAATTAAAATAAAATAAAATAAAGTAATTATATTTTTAATATATGTATATATTATATTAACTATTTACAAACTAATCAATCAACCCATTCAAGGTATTCATCACCATATTCACTTGATTTTGTCTTTCTATTCAATACATGTTTTACTTTATAATGTAAACCATGACGATTATGATACTTAATATCAAAGAATTTAATTGCTTCTTTAAAAGTAACTGAATATTTCCTGTTTGAATCATCTTCACCTTTGATATAATCTTCAATTTCATATTGACTTGGTAATCCATTATTATATGGATAGTCGAAATAATCTGCGTAACCTGCATTTATTTGTGAATCGAATTTAATTTCAGAATTAGAAGACAAGATATTGTGAATTTCTTCTAACTTTTTTAATTTTATCGTATCTTTTTCTTCTTGTGTTAAAATTTCATCATTATCATTTTTTTCAATTTTGAAATTTAAATTTGGTTTTGAGATATCTTTATCTAATAATTGATCGATGTATCCTTTAGGGATTGATTTTAAATCTGGGAAAACTGGGTTGGGTGTCTTGTCTTCTGGATTAGTTGCTGCCTTTCTATTGATCAGGTTCTTTGTGATATATTCATTGAAATCATTTTTTTCATAATCAATCATCATTTTAGAAGCTAATTTTAATTCATTTGAAATTGAATCAAAATTAGTTTGAAAAGCATTTTTTTTCAATAATTGATAACATAATTCTAAAGAAATTGGAGATTTTGTTTCTAATTTAGAAATTGTATTTAATGCAAATTCAGAACCATCTTTTTTCAAGGATTCAATTATAGATAAAACATCTTTATGTTCATCAGGATTAAAACATGATTCAATTGTATTTAATTCATCATTATTAAATTTAAATTTATGATTTGATGGAATTTGATGAGAAAATTCTTCAATTGTTTCATTTATAATTGCATTTAAATCCATTGAAGAAGTTACAAATTCAGGATCTTCATTTTCTTCTTCTTCAATTTCATATTTAACTTCTAAAGTTGATAATCTATCAATTAATTGATTTAAATATTCTTTTGGAACATAATGAGTACCAAAACCAGTAATTAAATTATCAATACCTGATATAGTATCACCAGTTAATGAAAGATAATAACCTAAATTACCATCTAATTTTGGTAACCAAAATGAAGTACCAACATCTGAAAAAAACCCAATATTTGTTTCAGGCATTGCAAATTCTGTTGAATCAGTAATAATTCTAAAAGGTGAATGAATACTTAAACCAACACCACCACCCATAACAATACCATGATCAATAACAACAACTGGTTTATTATAAACAGATAAAAGATAATTAAGTGAGTATTCTTTTTGAAAAAATTCAATTGATTTAATTGGTTCATTGTTTAAATTATTTTTAGCACATTGAATAACATCACCACCTGAACAATAAGCTTTATCAGAAGAAGAATTTAAAATGATTAAATTATTTGAATGAGATTTACTAAATTCAATTAATCTTGAAGTTAAATCATTAACCATTGAAGTATTAAGAGCATTTAATTTTGATGGTCTGTTAAGTGTAATTATTCTTGCAGTATTTGAAACATTACATGTGATTTCATTTGAAGTAGTACTTGAACTTGTTGAATTTGGTCTAAGTTGATTGTTTAACATTGATAATCTATTAGTAGTACCAGTCATAACACTTCTAATATTTTTAGAAGTGAAAGAAAGCATTGTGGAAGGGGAGTATGAAAAAAAATAAAAACAAGATGTAATCTATATATGTGTGATAAATCAGGGGAGGGGTAATTATTGAGTGTAGACTATGAAAATTGTAATCTATAATATTAGTTGATCTACTTCTCGAGTGTAAGTAGTAAGTGTATATGAATGAATATGAGAGTATGAGTATATACAGGAAAGTGGATATCAAATGGTGGTCACTTCACTTAGAGTATAAGCCATTCACAGTGTCGGGTATAGACTATCAATTACTTGACTTAATTCAACTTAACTTAACTTAATTCAACTTAACTAACCTAACTTCACTTAACTTAACTAACAACTTTCTTGCTAACAAACAAATCTTGTCACTTCACTTTTCTTTCGGCAAAATTTGTGCGTGGGTGTGGCGCGTGGGGGTAGTTTGGGTAGTGTGGGTGGGTGTGTCGTGGCTGGGGTGGTTAAACAAAAGTGGCTGAGTAGAATATCATTAACACCTGTACACCAACAGCCAAACGAGTGTAGACTAAAAACCAGAGACTAAATATTTTTCGATTGTCGATCACGTGACCATCACTTACCATATTTCTTTTGAGGTCCCTCCACGTGACCCAATGCCCCCCAATTAAATCACGTGATCAAATAGTCTGTCCACGTGACCACACCCCCGTGCCGCCCCATCTCTCGTTCCCTCTTATTCTTTTTCTTTTCTAGTCTAAGCCTGAATAAAATCGGCTCATCTCACTAACTGATAAAATTGATCGATCGATCGAGGCTGTCTAAATAAAGTAACTGAAATAATTTTATGAATCAAGCAAGGTAGCTAAGGTAGGTACATTTATAGATCTCTCCACTTGTCTTCTTTGTTTCTTTTAACTCTACTTTTATTTATTATTTATTTATTCATTTATTCATTTATTCATTTATTCAACTATTGTTATTATTACTTACTTATTTATTTACTCAACTATCCTTACACTCACTGAATTACCACCACCCATTCTTTTCTTTTTAAGATCTCATTCAAATTCAAACCTAAACCTCATTTCGTCTCTTCAATTAGATCTACTTATATCATATTTATTACCTTATAAATTAAATGTCTGAAATAACTCATAAACTTACAAAAACATCTTACGATGTAACACCACCTGTAATTGATCAAAATGATATCAAAAAACAATTAGATTTTTATTGGACTCGTGAAAAGGATTTACATTCAATAAGAAGAAAATTAATTCTTAAGACACATCCTGAAATTTCAAAACTTGTTGGTCATGAACCTTTAACTAAATACTTAAGTTTCTTAGTTGTTTCAACTCAATTCTTCATAGCTTATTACCTTAAAGATACTTCAATTTTAAGTTTTAAATTCTTATTTTTAGCTTATTTAATAGGTGGTACTTTAAATCAAAATTGTTTCCTTTGTATTCATGAATTATGTCATAATTTAGGTTTTAAAAAACCTTTACATAATAAATTATTCTCAATTTTTGTTAATTTACCAATTGGTATACCTTATTCTGCTTCTTTTCAACCTTATCATCAATTACATCATAAATTCTTAGGTGATGAAATTTATGATACTGATTTACCAACAAAATTCGAAGCAATAGTTTTATCAAATGTATTAGGGAAATCATTTTTTGTTACTTTTCAAATCTTTTTTTATGCATTAAGACCAATGTTTATAACATCAATTAAATTCACATATATTCATCTTTTAAATGTAATAGTTCAATTCTTTATCGATTATCTTATCGTTACATTTTGGTCAATTAATTCATTAATATATTTCATATTATCTTCATTCTTTGCAGGTTCTTTACATCCAACAGCAGGTCATTTCTTAAGTGAACATTATATCTTTAATCCACCTAAGAATTATGAAAAATTTAAAGATTTACCACCTTTAGAAACTTATTCATATTATGGAATCTTAAATAAAGTTACTTGGAATGTAGGTTATCATAATGAACATCATGATTTCCCATTCATAGCCTGGTCAAAATTAAATCAAGTTCATACAATAGCAAATGAATTTTATAAAGATTTAGCTTCTCATAAATCTTGGTCTTGGTGTATTGTTGATTTTGTTATAAATTCAAATATTCAAATGTTTTCAAGGGTTAAAAGAGATACTGTTGATATTAAATTAAGACAAAAAGTTGATTTTAATGATAACTCAAAGTAATCTATCCACTTATTTATCATTTGCATTTTACATACATACATACATACATATATACATACATACATACATACATACCAATCAATGTACATACCATACCACTTTCACTTTCCCTAATTAGGAAACCGAATATTCAAACAAAATCAAACGCGCATTTACAATTTTTTGAAATTAAAAAAAGTTCCTGAAAATCTATATACTAAACAACCATTAATACATCTATCTTCTTGTTGTTGTATATAATTATATCCAACTGGAGTAAATCATAGTCATTACAAACCAACAAGATGAAGAACGCAAATAGTGTTAGTAGATTATTCAATACTTATTATTACTTATTTCCTCATTATATGTTAACTACAGGTGAGTCAAATATGTTACGTATGTTAAAAGTTTATCATTCCATTTTATTTGAAGACTACAAAGTGGATGTTATTTATAGAGTTCATGAGTTTCAGGCCTTTGTTTGAATCACTGTTGATGGGTAAGTGCATGTAGACAAATACATGGTCAGCTTTTATGATCAGATAGGTATAATTACAATGATACAAATACAAACATATATTAATTAATTAATTAATAATTACACAGTCAAGAAGTCAATAATTAGTCAAGTAAGGAGTTTATTCTGTCAATATAGGGTATTTCAATACAAGTCATTATTGTCATAGTTGTATTCATTCTATTAACGTATTAACGAATTATAGTTATCAAGTGATCATAATAGTGTCCTTTTTTTATTGTCTGTTGTGCTGCTGCTTCTTGCTCGATTGGCTGAGAGAGTTAGTTAGAGTGAGAAATCGCGGAAACAAATTTCTTTCGCGGTACTGTGTTTATTTATTTACCGCGTAGTTCACTGTTTTCATTCAATTTTTACACCGCACCGCACCGCACGGCACGGCATCTCATCGCGTGAACTTTGTTTTTATTTAATTTATCCACATACGGCTTAAACATGTAAAATAAACATGTTATTTACTAACTAACTAATTGATTAATTAATTAATTTAGATGTCACAATTGCATTAATAACATTATTAATAGCATATGGTTTATATACATTAACTTCATTTACATTAATCACATTATTTCAATTTTTTAATATTGATTTAAAATCAAATTTAACTTTAATTGTTTCAAATTTATTCTTCAAATCTTCTGTTTATTCACCACCTGTTGCTTTATGACCTTACTTTCCATTTTTTGAACCATTATTTATTTGCTTTACTTTACTTACACGTTTGATTTCCGCTTTTTAATTACTTTCTTTAAGTTTATCGTATAAAATCAATGTATATTAATTTATAAATTGTATAAAAAAAAAAACATCACAGCGCTTAAATTTATTTAACTTATTCTATTCTATTCTATTCCTCATCTGAAAAATCAACAATTTCTTCTTTACTTATCTGATCACTCAATTCAAAACTACGATTTTTAAAACTTGATGAAATGTGGTTGTTAGTAGTACCATTACTTGAATCACTCCTAAGTGACCCATTTTTCAATTTCGGGAATGGATTATTCCTACTGATTTTAATAGAAGATGCTCTTTCCAAACCTGTTGAGCCTGATGCTGATGCTGATGCTGATGCTGATGCTGAACCAACACTTGTAACGCTTGAATTCCTCTTGTTGTAAAATTTAGAGCTATTAGAATTAGAATTGGTATTGGTACTCGTATTGTTCACTGATAACGACAATGAAGCTAGATCTTCACTGAACCCATCGGTGACTTGTATTGGTTTAACTTCTGTTTTCTTCAAAGATGATGAAGATAAACCAAACGAGTTGTTCAAATATGGTTGTTTAGTGGTAGAAGTAGTAGTTGATACATCATCATTGAAATCAATAAGATCTTGAGTCTTTGATTGATCATCAAGTAATGAAATAGATGGAATTCTAACGTTATTATTACTCTTAGATGACATTGATTTTCCCGATATGAATTCTAATTCTGGTGATGCAATCAAACTAGAGTCTGGTTTCAATTGAGGAGATGGCAATATAGATGGCGTAGTTGATGTGTTTGTATTGATCATTATTGGGAAAGGATTATTTGATGAGATTGGTCTACTACGTCCACCACCAGTTGATACAATTGAACTACCACTTAATTGAGAGAAAAGTTTTTCATTTGTATTTGTAGATGAGTCTTTTGGAAGACTATCTATTGATGATGTAGATGCATTTTGAACTGAAATTCTAGGTAATTGAGGTTGTTGTGGTTGTTGTTGATTATTATTTATTGGGAATGGGTTAGATGACGATTTTTGAGGAGCTATTGGTTCTGTATTGTTAGTTGTAACTGGATGCAATGAAGGTGATAAAGGAGGTACACCAAAAGGTTGATAAACTGGTTTATGTTGTTGTTGTTGTTGTTGTTGACGTTGAGCTAAGAATTGATCATATTGAGCTTGATACTGTTGTTGTTGTTTCTGATGTGTAATAGACATTTGATCATTACTAAATTCCATTTCTTCTGGTGTTAAAGTTGAAGAAGGGAAATCACTAGCAGATTTATTATTATTATTATTAGACATCAAATTAGTATTTGTGTTGTTGTCACTACTACCTTCAATATCTGGAAATCTTTCTTCTGCATTGTCTAATAATGATCCATTTGAACTTGCTCCACTTAATTGAGTAGTCATTAATTTATTATGAACTGAAGGTGATGTTAATTGAGTGGTGTCCAAGTAAACCATATTTGAAGATGATGTTGTTGATAAAGAAGCAGAAGTTGGGGGAACAGCAGCAGTAGCACCTGAAGCAGGAGATGAAGTATATGTACTTGGATCAATTCCAATTTCAGGTTGATAGAATAAAGGTTCTCTTAATATCTTCAAAGCATTTTCAGTTAATTGATATTCACCTAATCCATAAAAATCTTTTAAATTTAATTGATCAATTGATATATTTGTTAATTTACATAATTCAACTAAGACTTGATAAATATTTGGTCTATCATTTGAATTTTCTTGTAACATTATGAAAATCAATTTTTTTAAACCATATGAATAATTTGGTAATTGTGGGAATTTATAAGAAGAATGTAAAATTGATAATTCACCAGTTCTTTCAAAAGGTGTAATATAATAACATAATTTATATAAGAATATACCCAAAGCCCAAATATCGGATTTTTCATCAATTGGTGATAATCTATAAAGGTCAACCATTTCAGGAGATCTATATTGTGGTGTGGTTTGATGTAATAAATCATTTTGTAAATAATGAAATTCTTGTAAATTTCTTGGATTTCTTAATGATTGACAAGTTGATCCAAAATCAGCTAATTTAAAATTATACTTTGAATCAATTAATACATTTTCAATCTTAATATCTCTATGAATCAAACCATTTAAATGCATATAATAAACAGCTTTTGTAATATCCAACATGATTTTCAAAATTTCAATTTCATTTAATTTTGTCTTTATCTTAATATTTAAATAATCCAACAGAGATTTATTTTCACATAATTCCATTAATACTAATACTTCATAACTTGAAGAATTTGGAATTCTTGAAGCATTTGAGTCATAATATCTAACAACCGTTGAACATAATGATAATCTTTGCATTACTTCAACTTCAGCTCTTAATTGATTTAAACCATTCTTATTTGGTACGATAACTCTTTTAAGACATGCTATATTAGAACCATATTCTTCAGGTGATATTTGAACCATATAAATATGAGCAAATCCACCTTCGGCTAAGTATTTAATGATTTTAGCCTTATGAGATCCAACCATTAATTCCGAACCTGGTGGAAGTCTTTCAAGGGTAACTGGAACATTTGAAACTGGTATTTGTTGATTCTGAAACTGCTGTTGTGGTTGTGTTAGTTGTGGTTGATGCTGCTGCTGTGGTTGACCAGATATGTTTATAGGTACTGAAGATGTCTGTTGTTTCGATTGCGGTACAGGTACAGGTACAGGTACAGGTACAGGTCTCTCAAGGGGTACAGGGGTTCCAGGCACAGGTGAAGATGAAGAAGAAGGTGGCATGTGTATATTAATATTTCTTCCAATGACGAGATAATTAACCAGCTGATATACGAGAGATAAAAGTAATGAAGTATCAATGAATTGGAATCAAATCAAATCGAATCAAATCAAATCAGATAAGTGAGTAAATTCAATAAGCCGGAATTATAAGGCAAAGGGAATTTAAAAAAAAACCTAAAAACTCAAAAACTTTGATATATATTAATGAAGATAAGTGATTTGATTCTGATGTTAATATGGATAACAATGAATAGTATCAATCTCAATGAATTAATTCAATCCCGTATGATCAAATGTTTAATAAACTATATGAATCAATTAAATATTCAAAGAAGAGTAAATTAAGTGATTCATTCACCTGGGTTGAATGAAATCCTCTTTGAGATGCTGTAATTATAGCTGTCTTTAAAAAAAAAGCACAATCGGCGCGTCGCTCGTGGTTTTTAATCTGTTCTATTAGTGTTAATTTATGTGGGGGAAATAGTTGGTTTATAGTAGTTTTATGATGGTTATTGGTACGATGAAGGGTATGGGTTGTATCGTAGTGTATATTTGCGATGTTTATAAAGAGTAAAGAGTAAAGAGTAAAGAGTATAAACTAAAAAGTAATAAATGAAATAATAATCAAATAATCTTCTGTTTAACGAAAAACCGGCTTAAATCTTTCAATTGCCAATAACCAATAGCTGCAAGTATTAAACATTGTATAACAACCCATTTAACAACGGTTATATTAACTGATTCACTTAAATCTCTAAAACCACTTTCTCTTTCTCTGACTAATCTATAATCTCTTTTCAATAATTCTAAACGGTTAATCAATTGTTTAACCCTATTTTCAATAGTTTGTTCTTGTTCACGATTAAAATCTCCGAATATAGTCTTCCCATCACCTATATCAACATCCAAAGTGATTCTAGTTGATAAATCAAGTTTATAACCTTTACTTACAGGTTTCATACAAATATGATGTTCACCAGAATCAAAAGCAGTGAATGAGAAATCTCCATTTTTAGATCCTAATTGTGAAGCAACTTCATGATTCTTATCGAACAATTCTTCCACGGTGAAATACAGATTCAAATCTTGACTATGTAAATCTATATTTGTGAATTGTCCATCTGGTGGTGATTGTTGAATATCCAACTTGAATTTCAATTGAAGTAATGAATCTTTCATTAATTCTTTATTAAAACATTTTTCTTCTCCTGGCTGAAGATAAAAATGGAAACTTGCTGTAACTTGGCGTATGAGGGTTAATTGTAGTATAACTAGTATACTAATGTATTTGAGTATCATTAGTCCTTCCCTTATCAATTATCCTTGTAGTCAGTCAGTAAGTAATACATTAATAATTAAAGAAAGTGCCGCAATAAAAACGGCACGCGGTGTTTTATTTTGAATTTTCCGAGAATATTTTATAATATTTCATAGATAAGTTGATTTGTTATACGTGAGTTAACTAGAGTACTGGAGATAAGTAACTAACGATGAATTTATCTATGCTAGACCCCTTTGCGGTGGCTAGAGAGTTCCCAGAGACATTAACACAGACTTTATCATATGGACATTCAACTTGTATAAAGACAAATATAAAAGGTGATTATATAGCATCTGGTACATCAGATGGAGCTATTGTTATAATTGATACAGATACAAATTCTACGATAAAAATCTTAAGAGATCACATTAGGGCTATAACGTCATTGAATTGGTCTTCTTGTGGTAGATACTTGTTGAGTTCATCTAGGGATTGGAAGATTAATTTATGGGATTTACAAGATGGGAAATCTATAAAATCGATTATATTTGATGGACCAATTTGGATTTCATTTTTGAATCCTTTATCGCCTTTCCAATTTGTTGCTGCTTTGGTTGAAGACCAAGCTGTGTTTGTGGACTGGACTCAGGAAGAAGTTTGTATCACACAATTAGACACAGAGCCATTGATAATGAGTGATGAGAGTAGTAATAATACAGAGGAAAAGACAGTAGTAGTAAATGGACATGGAAATCATTGGACATTAACTGCATGTTTCAGTCCTGCTGGGAAATATATTGTAACAGGTACGAGTAAAGGATGGTTAAACATAATATCGAGCAAGACATTAAAGACGGTGTACTCTATGAAGATAGCTAATTCAAATATCAAAAATATATCAATATCACCAATGTCTGATAAATTAGTTATAAATTCAAGTGATAGAATAATAAGACAATATAAATTACCATTGAAGTTTGATACGGCGGCTACAGAAGAAGAAGAAGAAGAAGAAGAAGAAGAAGATTTTAAATTTGATATTGAATTAGAACATAAGTATCAAGATGTTGTTAATAGATTACAATGGAATTCTATTAAATTAAGTCATAATTCAGAATATCTTTGTGCATCAACATGGGGGTCAACACACGATGTTTATATATGGGAGACAAGTATGGGATCATTGGTTAAGATCTTAGAAGGTCCTAATGAGGAATTAATAGAAGTTGATTGGAATTATAGGAAATGTACAATTGGAGCAACGGGAGTTGATTCAGGTATAATTTATATTTGGGGTATAATATTCCCACAAAAATGGAGTGCATTAGCACCTGATTTTGAAGAAATTGAAGAAAATATAGATTATGAAGAAAAAGAAGATGAATTTGATATTGTTAATGATGATAAATTAATGAATCTTCAATTTATTGAAGAAGATGATAATAAAGTTGATATTTTGAAAATGGAAAATATTGATGCTAGAGGATTACCTATAATTGAATCATTTATCATAGATTTGAATTTAGAAGAATTAATTACATAAATTAATTACATAAATTAATTACTGTATATTACAACATGTAAACCAATTACCTTCATTATTATACCCATTATTATTCCCATTCCCATTCCCATTCCCATTCCCATTTTGACTGTATTTACTCACACCATTGACTAAATCTAAAGTCAGACTTTGTTTTCTTTTAAGTTTATTAATTGCATTTTGTTTATTTTGTTGTTTATTTGTATAAGTGTTACCAAACAAATCTTTATTTATCGATAAAGAAGATAAATCATAAGTCAAGTTCCCATATTGAACACCAGAATTAACAAATTCAGGATTTAAATCACCTAGTTCAATTTTAGTCAATATACTACAACTTAATTTCTTGAACAAATCATCAATGTTAGAATTGTTTAAAGCACTTGTGTATATCACTGGGATTGATATATTTAACTCTTTTTCGAATTTATCTATAAAGAAATTAATCTCATCTTTGGTGATAATAATATCAAGGTTATTATTATCATTTATTAAATCAGTTTTATTAGCTACTAAAATAATAGAAACACTTGATTCAGTTAAATTCTTAATATCAAACATGAATTCATCCAATTGTTGAAAGCTTTCTCTTGAAGTTATATCAAAAGTTAGTATAACACCAGCTGAACCTCTATAATAAGATCTAGTCAAAGATCTAAACCTTTCTTGACCTGCAGTATCCCAAATTTGTAATTTCATCTTAATATTTGAATCATCTGGGTGGTTGTTGTTGTCATTTACATTTACATTTATATCCCCAATAGTTATTATCTTCGATACAAATTCAACACCAATGGTTAATGATTTTAGGATTTTCCATTCTTTATTAATATATCTGTGTAAAATAGATGATTTTCCTGAATTTGATGGACCAACCATTATTATCTTTGATAAATAATCGTAATATTCTTTTGTTGTTATTATACCATTTGTCTTTGTAGAATCGAATGATTCAAGACTTGTTTTCCTGAACATCTTTAGTTATCTATCTATCTACCTACCAATCTATCTGATATAGCTCTTACGTATTACGTAAATAAAAAAATGAAAACAAAAAAAAAAAAAAAAATCGAAGTGGTTTCAGATAGCGATTAATATTTAATTTTTTTTTTTTTAACTATGTATATTGTTTTGGCTACTTACCTTACTTACCTTACTTATCAGATAATTTAATATGATTTGCGATATTATCATAAACATCGAATTTTCTCTGAGTTGTAATTGGAATACCCGATCTTATTTGTTCAATCAACGATTCATCAAGATCAACAACTAAAATTTCTTCAGATTCACCAGCTTCAGCAATTACATTACCATTAGGATCAACTACAAGAGAATGACCATATGCTTGATAACCACCTTCTTTTCTTGCTGGAGAACATAATATGACGTAAATTTGATTATCTACAGCTCTGGATCTAGCTAACAATTGCCAATGCAAAGGACCCGTAGTAGTATTGAATGCACCTGGGTAAACCATTGCGAAAGCATCATTTCTAGCAGCACCAATTGCTAATTCAGGAAATCTAATATCATAACAAATACCTAAACCAATTTTACCAAATTCATTTATATCGAATAAAGTAGCTTTATCACCACCAGTTAAAGTGATTGATTCTTTAAAAGTGATCTTATCGGGGATATCAATATCAAATAAATGTACTTTACGATGTTTAGCTATAATTTCACCATTTCTATTAAATGTTAAACTTGTATTATAAACTTTATCATCATTACTTAATTCAGGGAATGAACCACCTATGATGAAAACATTGTTTTTTTTAGCTAATTCACTTAGGAATTTAGTAGTTTCCCCCAAGGGGATATTTTCAGAGTATTGTCTGAATGCTTGAACATCATATGGGGAATTAAAACATTCAGGCAATACAAATAAATCAATCTTGGGGTTTTCAATCAATGCTTTTGTAGTAAAATCTGAAACTTTTTGTAAATTTTGGGATTTATCTGAACCTGCATGTATTTGCAACAATGCAACTTTTAAATGTTTTTTAAGTAATCCAGTCGTCATGGTTTTAATTGTCATTGTATTAGGTATAAAATAAGTTAAGAAATGATTAACTAGATAGATAGATTATCCATAGGTTATATATATATGGAACGAGATGATTATCAATGACTAATTATTGTGGCTCTATTTAATGTGGTTCCCAATTAGGAAATTATTATTATCAACGGGCCGCTCTCACGTGGAAACAGCGTGACTCAACAAAACCACACGTGATCAACATAAATCACGTGCTCTAGAAACAGCAGCGCCACACGGGGCACACTAGCCACAATCCACGGCGTCATGTCAAAAAAATTAGCCACGATCCACGGTCTTAGGTGTTTAAAATTAAAAACGTTGGGCTTTTTTTATTTCTTTCTTTCTCTTGCTGCTAAAATTGTGTGGGATTGATTTCTCTGATTATAAAAACTGGCGATAATCCATAACACCACTGTTATTAGTTATTTATTTATTTATTTATTTTTCTTTGTTTATTTTATTTTATCAACTGATTTAGTCATTTTGATTTAATTTAATTTATTTATTTGTTAATTGGTTATAATTATCAAAATGAGATCATTCAAAGATGTTGTATTAGTAAGTGAAGAAGAAATCCCCAATTCATTTGTTTCTTCTGAACAATTAGATTATTTACATAATAAAATTAAAAATGCAAGAGAATTTTTTGAATATTCTATAACTTATAGATTTCCATTTGAATTAGTTGGGGAAGGTGAGGAAAGTGAGGTTGAAGAAGTTAAAGAGGTTCAGGAGGTTATTAAGAAAGAGAATGGGAAAGGGAATGGGAATAGGGATGTAGATGAAGTTGCTAAAGCTGCTGCTGTTGCTGCTGCTGTTGTTGTTTCTGAGGATAAGAAAGAAAAGAAGGAAGATAAAACAACAACAACTTCAACGTCAACATCAGATGAACAATTGGCTAAGAAGATAGCAGAAGCATCAGAAGCTGTATCTAGTGATATCAAAGAAGATAAGAAACATAATAATAATAATAATAACAATAACAATAGCGACAAAATATACGAAGAAAATAAATTACGTTTTCAAAATATGCCAGAATTGATTAAATTTGATAATTTACATCCAAAGGCTATATCTACTATAAGACATGTATTAGAATATAAATTATTAATTTATTCAAATACGAAAAGACAAGTTTATAAATTTTCATTTGCTCAATTTTTAATATTTAATAATTTTTCAAGTAATTTATTCAAAAGAGAAAATTCAAAAGTTATTAGTACAAAAGATTTAACTAGAGAATCTTTAAGAATTCATTGTAGAATGCATGCTTCAAGGAGTACATTAAAGAGACATAAAAATTTTGCAGGTGAAGGTGAAAAGAGTGAGGAAACAGAAGAACCAAAAGAAGAAGAAGAAGAAGAAGAAAAAGAAAAAGAAAAAGAAAAAGAATCAGTTAAAGAAGAGAGTAAGGAAGATGATGAAGAAGAAGAAGATGATGATGATGATACAGTAACTAAATTAAAAGATGGTAGAAAGAGACCAAGAACTTCAAAACCATATATTGGAGTTTGTAATAAATATTATCAATTTTCATTTGATTTTAAAGAAAAAGTAGTTTATGTTACAGTTGAAAAAGATCATAATCATTCATATCAAGAAACAATTAAGAGAAAATCAAATGATTTCTTAGTTAATTTAGCCTTTCAATTAATTACTGAAAATAAAATTCAATCAGTTTCATTATTAAATCAATCATTGATTTATTCATTAAGAAAGATTACAAGTGAAATTGATGGTTATGTATTAGAAAGTGATAAATTTTTACAAAGAAGAAATAGAAATTTAATTGATAGTGTTTATAAACGTAATAGAACAACAAAGTCTAAATAATTTAATAAAAGATAGGAATTTTATCCCAACCCCAAGGATCATTAAATCTTAAACCAATATCTAAATCTGAAATTTGATTAATTTCTTCCTGAGTTAATTCAAAATCATTTACTTGTAAATTACCCAATAATCTATCTTTATTTGAAGATTTTGGAATAATAATTAAACCTCTTTGAGTTGACCATCTTAAAAGTACTTTTGCTGTAGTAACTTTATGATTTGAAGCAATTGATTTGATTAAATCATGATCAGTTAATAAATTCTTAACATCAATTGCAGATTTAACATTTAATTCTAAGAATGATTGTGGACCAAATGAAGAATAAGCAACAACTACAATACCTTGTGATTGAACATATTCAATAAGATTTTTTTGAACTAAATATGGATGATGTTCAATTTGTAATAAAGCAGGTTTAATTTTAGCAGATCTTAATAAATCCATAATTAAAGCACCAACAAAATTGGAAATTCCTAAGGATTTAACTAAACCTTGTTCGACTAATTCTTCCATTGCTCTCCAAGTATCAATAATAGGAACATTCTCAAAATGGAAATTATCACCATCACCACAGTAAAAAGTTGGTGGATATTTTTCTTCAAATGGTACGAATTTTTGAGCAATTGGGAAATGAATATAAAAAACATCTAAATAATCTAATTTTAAATCACTTAATACTTTTTCAATTGCTAATTTAACATTTTTAGGATGATGATAATTATTCCATAATTTTGAAACAATGGTTAACTCTTCACGTTTAACTAAACCATCTTTTATAGCTCTAGCAATACCATCACCAATTTCCTTTTCATTACCATAATCCATAGCACCATCAAAATGTCTATAACCTGTTTTGATTGCATTATAAATGACATCTGAACAAACATCATTTGAGACTTTCCAACAACCAAATCCAATTTGTGGGATTTTAACACCGTTGTTTAAAGTAAGAATAGGAGTTGCTGACATTATTATTTATTATTTATTATTTATTATTTATTATTTATTAGTTAATCAATTGGATATAAATGAATTGAGTTAATTGAATTGAGTAAAAAAAAAGAAGATAGATAAATGAAATAAGTAAGTAAAAAAGGTGGAGAATGTTGAATTTATATGAGTTATCGGGATAATGAAAAAAGATACTTACTAAGTCACTTCACTTCACTTCAACTCCTGATAAATTCCATTTTCCTCCCATGCTTCAAAAGACAATAAGATTTTCCCCCAGAATCGCGGTTGTTTGCTTTATAAGGGGCTGTTGCCCAATTGGGACATCTTTCCTGTTTGTTAGTTAGTTAATTAGTTAATTGTTAATTGATCAGTTAAAGAAAGGGTTGGTATGTTAAGGTAGAGGGTAGTAGAGGGTAGTAGAGGGTAGTAGAGGGTAGTAGAGGGTAGTGATAGAGTAGGGTATGTTAGGTGGGTAGTGATAGGAGGGGGAATGATGGAGAAATGGTAAGTTATTCAGTGTTTACTCAATTACTTTCTATTACTCAATCTATCAACCATCTATCAATCAACCATCTATCAATAAATAACTGTCAATAATCAATAATCAATAATCAATCAACCGAATAATCAATCAACCGAATAACCAACCAACAAACAAACTGGGGTAATTTAAATAATTTAAATTATTTACTTTTTTCACTTACTTAATAGATTAACCGATTTCTTCCGCGAATTGGTCAAAAACTTAGTACTCTGTTTTTAGTCTTAGTCTTATAGTCAGTTTATTTTATACTCTATATATTATTTACAAGTGTCTATCTATAGAAGTATGTATGTATCTATTAGTTGATTAATAACAAATTAAATTAAATTAAATTAAATTAAATCAATTAGTTAGTTTCAAATCCAAAACCTTTCATACATTGTTTATAAGATAAGATAATATCTTTACATTTTTCAGAATCTGATCCATTAATTAATAAACATTCATCTCTTGTTTGTTTTTCAGGTAAACATACACAACATGGTTTTGGTTTTGCTTTTGCTTCTTTAAGTTAGTCTCATTGTTTGAATAGTTCAATAACTAATGAAATGAATACTTACATTGTTCTTTAACTGGTTCAGACATTTTATTGATAATACACAACAAAGAAGAAGAGAGTAGTGGTAATAATGATAATGTAAAATAAATCAACTCACTTATTAATCAGTGATAAATAAATAAATAGAGTAAATTTCAATTCGCCACTGTAAAATTTATACTCTTCACGTGCAGCGTCGCGTCGGTTTGATTAATTTATCTCTTTATCATTCATTGCTTGCTTTGTTAGTTAGTTAGTTGTTAGTTTATGACAGTTGTGTCTTTATTGATTAGGGGCGGGGGTGTATATAGATAGATAGAAAGGGAGAAGATAGGGAGATGATACGAACAATACCAGAAGATTCAAATCAATGTGAATTATTAGGTCCTTTTGCATTACTTATACAATTTCTACTTGGTTTATTAGCTTTATCTTCATTAGTTATTAAAAGATATAATGAATACCCCAATAAAAGACCTTGGAAAATTTGGTTATTTGATGTTTCAAAACAAGTTATTGGTGCTATTGGTATTCATATTGTAAATATCTTTATTAGTATATTAGGTGGTTCAAGTGATAACTTCATAATATCTAATTGCAAATCTAAGTCATTAGATAACTCAGATGATGATGACAATTCTGATTTAGATAATCCTTGTGATTATTATTTTTTAAATATCTTCTTTGATACAACAATAGGTATACCTATATTATGGTTCTCACTTTATATGATATTCAATTTGGCTAATAATTTAGGTATAAAGGGAATAAATTCAGGTCAATATGGTAATCCACCAATTTTTACATGGTATTTAAAACAATTAACATTATATTTTATTGGTTTAATTATAATGAAAATTATCTTATATTCATTACTGGTACAATTTCCATTCATTATTAGAATGGCAAGTTGGTTATTAGAATGGTCAGATCCATTTCCTAAATTTCAAGTCGTATTTGTATTATTAATTTTCCCATTAATTATGAATTCATTCCAATATTACGTCGTTGATAATATTATTCAATCTCCTGAATATAACTTAACAAATAGAAAATTACATGAATTAGAAATAGAAAGGTTAAATTTGATATTAAATAATAATGATTATGGTTCTACCGATCAGGTTGAACCAATTGAACCATTAGACAATTCACATATTACTACAACTACTCCCCCTACAACATTAGAAATAGAAGGTTTATTAGGTCAACATCAAGTTATGAAGAATAACCTTAAACGTAACTTAGTCTAGTCTAGTCTAGTATATATATATATATAATATAATAATGAATTCATGAACTGCACCGCCTTTAAATTTAAAGTAAAAAATCAAAATCTCCCATGTGGAAGAATTTAATTGAACTTGATTGATTGAACTGACTAGTCATATCATATTGGTTGGTTTTAACTCATTACATTTGTTTATATATACTAACTATTCATCCAATAGGTAATTAAATTAACAATTCGTTTCTTTACTAAACTAGCCAAAAAAATGACTTCTAATTTACCACATGAATTCAATGAACCTGTTTCTTTAGCTATTATTGGTGGTACAGGTTTATATAAATTAGATTCATTAACTGCAGTAGCTAAATTATCCGTATCAACACCATGGGGGTTCCCATCTTCGCCAATTACCATTTCTAAGACAGAAGATGGATTCCCAATTGCATTTTTAGCAAGACATGGTCAACATCATGATTTATTACCTTCTGATGTTCCAAATCAAGCTAATATTGCTGCTTTAAAAAAATTAGGTGTTAAAGTAATTATTGCATTTTCAGCAGTTGGTTCATTACAACCACATATTAAACCACGTGATTTTGTTATTCCAAATCAAGTTATTGATAGAACAAAAGGTATTAGAAAATCAACTTTTTTTGAAAAAGGTTTTGTTGCTCATGCTGGTTTTGGTGAACCATTTGATTTAAAATTAAATAAATTAATTGGTGATACTTGTTCAAATATCTTAGTTGGTGGTGATGATATTAAATTACATACAAGAGAAACTGAAAAGGATGATTTAACTTTGATTTGTATGGAAGGTCCTGCTTTTTCAACAAGAGCAGAATCTAAATTATATAGATCTTGGGGTGGTTCAGTTATTAATATGTCTTGTATTCCTGAATCAAAATTAGCAAAAGAAGCTGAAATTTGTTATCAAATGATTTGTATGTCAACTGATTATGACGCTTGGAATGATCAAGAAGAACCAGTTACTGTTGAGACAGTAGTTGGTAATTTAACTGCAAATTCTCACAATGCTCATATTGTTGCTGAACATTTAATTAAAGAATTAGAACCAAGATTAAAATCAGGTGAAATTGGTAATGATTTAAAAAAATCAATGTTGTTTTCAGTTAGTACTAAATCTGAAGCTAGAGATAAACAATTATTAGAAAAAATGCATTATTTGTTCCCAGGTTACTGGCCTCGTGATTAGATATATTAATTTCATTAATTTATATAATTTATATAATTTTAATATACTACAACTTTAATATATTGTTGTAAACAAAATCAATAAATCTCGAAAAAACAAATATATATCCATATATATATTGATTGAAATTTGTTTTCGTTTTAAATTTTTTTTTTTTTTTTAAAAAGACATTGATTGCTAAGTAAGTTGATTGACACCGATCTAATTGTGTATAGATAGTCAGATACATCAATCATGTCGTATATAACGCCGTTAAAAGATTATTCGAATATATCATTCAATACCCCAAATGAAGATACTTTTATTCAAGCTAAACGTAGAATAAAATTAACAACACCTACTACTACTGCACAAACTAAGGTTAATGAAATAGATGAATCATTCTTATCGAATAAATTAAATTCTTCAAATTATACACAGAGGATGAAACCATTAGTTTCATCACCTTTTAAACCAAGTCCTAGAAAAGAAAAACAAAGACAAAAACAACAAGAAAAAGATTTTATATTTTCATCTACACCTGCTCGTCCACAGGAAGAAGATGATACTAGTGATTTGATTTATCATTCGTTGACTAGTGCTTATGGGAATAGATCTACTAGTTTATTAAATGATTCGTATTCTAGAAGTGGTCCAACTGGGAAACCATTTTTCAGAAATACATCCATAATTGATCAACAAGATTCACATTCACATTCACAGATATTTAATAATCAATCGAGGCAAACATCTCCATTACGTAAAGTTCATCAAAATGATTCATTTACATTCAGTGATTCAACCCTAAATTTAAATTCAACTCCATTGCCTAATTTAAACAA
This sequence comes from Wenyingozyma ramenticola, assembly GCA_024271885.1. Lineage (NCBI taxonomy): Eukaryota > Fungi > Ascomycota > Pichiomycetes > Pichiales > Pichiaceae > Wenyingozyma > Wenyingozyma ramenticola. The sequence continues at coordinate 452,584 of JANBXF010000006.1, forward strand.
CAACAATCAGAATAATAATTTACAAAGATCAATTTTTTCAAGATCAAGAAGACCAACATTAAGTAATCAATCTAAACCCGTTGTTGAACCAAGTGAGGAAGTTAAAAAGGTAAAGGTAAAGGTGAAACAACCAGAGTCATTCAAAGTTGAAGATACAACTATTGATTTACAATCTCCATATGTTGAAATTGCAATTTCAAGAATAATTCATAAAGATGCAGAATTGAAAAATTTATTAAACAATTTTTTGTTTCTTTTGTTCTTCAAATTTTTAAAATCATTCTTGTTATTATTAATTATTGATATTGATCTTTCCAATATGATCCCAATTACAATAGATTCATATTTTGATAATTTATTAGAAATAGGTAAACATTTCAATAGATTAATTTATTTGATTTTCATTTATAATATCATCACTAGTTTTTTCAAATTGATTAAACCACAAGATCAATGTCTTGATTTACCATTGACTAACAAGCAAAGGAAGTTACTGGGATTGCCTTTAATTACATCAAAAGAACAAGATGAAATTGATCTGGTGCCATCAAAACAACAACAACAACAACAACCCCCTACACAACAACCCCAACAAAATAATGAATCGATATTTAATCAAAGTCCAAGATCACCAAGAAAGAACAATAAATTACCTGATATTTCATTATTAGCAAGTGATATAAATAGAAGTTTTGCATCTTTGAATATAAAATCTAATGATCATTTGGGTAATACCACAGCAACAAATCAATCTTTTTTAAATTCACCTGATAAATCAACTATAATAAAAGAAAAACTATTGAATGGTTCAAGTATAAAACGTAATAATCAAGATATTAATAGTACTGGTACTGGTACATTTTCACCATCTAATAGATTCTTGTATACTGTAAGTTCATCAAATAATAAATCATCATCTGGTTTCATCAGAAATGGATTTGATACTACGAATACAAGTGATATTAGTTTTTACTAATTAAACTAAATAAAATATGTTATATAAAACTTTTTTTAACCTTTTTTTTTTATATTTTTAGATTTATTTATTTAATTTAATTGTATGTATTATTTAAAATAAAATAGATTACTACTCAATTATTGTTTTTTATTTCTTTCATTTGCATCTAAAGTAGCTAAAATATTAGCAGCACCTAATAATTGAATAACATTCATTATTTGTTTAAACCCCCAAATTGGGAAAGAAATAAAAGCTAATAATTGCGGTATACTATAACCACCAATAAATTGAAATTTGTTAAAATCATAATAACTTAAATATAAAGCCATATAAAAAATTTCATTAAAAGCACAAACTAAAAACAAAACTGTTCTATTTGTATAATATAATCTCAAAAGGATATTTTGATTCTTATCAATTGTCTTATGTGATGTTGAACCACTTGAAAGTGATGCATACATATGAATATAATGAGATGATAAATCTAATGAGACCATAAATTGCCATAATATACACCAATTAGGGTATAATACACTCAAAAAGCAAATCAATGAAGTTGTGGAACATCTGTCTGTAACCATATCCAATACAGCTCCAAATTTAGTCGATTGATTGAATTTACGTGCAGCCATACCATCAAATGCATCTAATAAACATGATATACCATATATAATCATTGTATAACGTGGATGATTTTTCATTAAAAAGAATGATATTATTAATGTGAATACCCTTGCAAGTCCTATAAGATTTGGAATAAATGTATAAATATCTGAAGCTATTAATTGTGTCATAGTAATTATACTATTAATATACAGGTGATGTGATGAATCAGGTGGTGAATCAGGTAAGGTGAAATAAATAATTGATGATAATTCGAATAGAAGCGATAATAACGTAATATTAAAGTACGGGAAGTATACAATGGGTTGATATAAACCTAATACAGTATTGTAAACTATCAATAGAATATACCCACTACCACTACCACTACCCTTATAACTAACTATCTACAGCACTTAATCTTTAAAGAAGCAAACTGAGTGTGATTTTCACATTGCACGAATTCTCTTTCTCTTTTTTGCTGCCATTTGATCGCGGGTATTTTTATTATTATGTTTCCGCTTTCAGTCGATGCGATGCGCACAGCCGCGGAGTTGGGAAAATTTATTTTTTTCAACTGGTTTAAGAGCTGAGCTGGCTGGTGGTTTGGGTGGTTGGTTGGTTGGTTGGTTGGTTGGTTAGTTGGTTAGTTAGTTAGTTAGTTAGTTAGTTAATCAGATGGAGTCAAGTGCAGTGGATATCACGGCTATATTGCCCCTCTTGGAAGGGGACGCTATTTTCAAAACAGATTTCACTACTCTTTTACAAATCTTAAGCAAAGAATCAACTATTTCTCAATTATCAAAATCTGATTTAAACCATTTATGTTCAAGATCTTGTAATTATTTAAAATCAAATAATACAAGATACAGATGGATAGGTTCTAAATTAGTCGTTGTACTATGCTTACACCCATCTGTCTTGGTATCTTCTCATTGTTTGAATTTCATGAATTCTTTGATCAAAGTATTAGAAACAAAATGTTTTATTTCAAATGAATCTAATCCTGATATTCAAAGCTTGATTACTTTAGAATCATGTATTAAATCATTAAATTTTATTATTGATAATATCAGAGGTAAACCTACTTTGACAAGAGAGATATTAACGCCTAAATTATCCAGTATTATTGGTTCTTTAATCGATTTAATTCCAATTATCCCCAATATTTCAATTGATTTATTATATCAATTATTATTGAAAAATTCAACAACTTTTAGACCTTTTGGAAGTAAATTCGAAAAGGCTTTATTGTTAATGATAAACAACGATGAATCATTCTTGAAATTGAACGAATCTTTACAAGATAAGATTTGTAAATCATTATGTTTATTATCTTTCAGTCTTTCAAGAAATAATATTCCTGATATTTGGAGACAAAAGGTAATGGATCTTATACTTGAAACTAAATCAGTTATCTCAATTTATTCCGAATTCTTGGATTTCACCAATGATCAGGATTTCCAATCGAGTCTTTCTAAGATCCCTTCTAGAAATTCAGATGATAATCAACCAATTACCCTTTTCCAAGGTTTACAAATTGACGTTAATGAAAGATCTTTTGATATAATGAAAATTCATAGAAGATTATCCGTATTGGTGAAATTATTGATTCAATATTTATTAACACCAACTGCAAATACTCAAGTTAAAATCCCATTAGGTTATTATATCATCCTTGGTGATTTATTAACTGGTTTAAATATTAAATTCATGCCAATCAAGAGAGATATTAGAGATCCTGAATTATTATCATTAATTACATACTCAATTAAATCAATCAATCAATTAGGTTTACAAATTTTCAATGCATTACCAAGAGTGTTTAAAGCTGATTTATTACCACATGTTTCTATCATATTAGCTACTTTGGATAGTTTAATCCCTGTCAAGAGAATTAATGGTAAGATTACAGTAGATGAAGATAAAGTATTCGAAGATAGAGAAATTTTCTTATACTTGATTTCAACAACTACAAAATACTTGAAATTTGTTAAATTATACAACGATATAAGTATATTGAGTAAAACAATTGATGTTTCATTGATCTTAACAAACTCTAAAAACAATTTGAAAACTTCAAATGGAGTTGTTAAATCAACCAATTCAAACAACAACAACAACAACAACAACAACAACAAGAAATCAGGTGGTGGTTCAAGTAATATCTCAATTGCAGATGTCTTGTCTCATCAACATTTATTTGTATCAAGACCAAATTCAAAGACAATTAAATTGATAAGAAAATTCTATATTCAATTATTCAATTCTGTTCAATTACCAAATTCTAAAATCACCGATATTCAAAGATTCTTAATCTTAGATTGTTTCAATAATGTCAATTTATTAAACAATGGTATTGAAACCAAGGAAAATAAAGAATTATTGGATTTGTTACATTCTGCTTTGTTGTTCCCAGGTACTTCATCAAACACAATTTCAATCTTGCCTATATTAAGCAGTCTTATCGGTGAAAGTACTGTATTAAGTGTCTTGCTTAATCCAAGATTCCCAGTTCTTCCTAGAAGAATCATTGAATCTTTAACCTACTCTGAAACTCTTCCTCAACAACAGGAATCAGAGGAAGAAGATTTAGCTGAGAGTGTCACTATCGAAGACAAGGAAGAAGTAATTACACCATTTGTACCTGCTCCTTCTGCTCCAAAGAAGAGAAAAGTGGAAGAAGAAGAAGAAGCTGTTGAAAGTATGATTTTCAAAAAAGCTGCTACAAATCCACCTTCAACAACAGCTCCTCCATCTTCTTCTCATTTCAAAGAAGAAGAATTGGTTGAAAACGTTATCGCTGTTGCTGAACCAGTTGTTTCCGTTGCTAAAGTTGAAATCACTACCAGTATCGAAAAACCAGAAGAAGATGACAATGAAGATGATTCCGATTTCGAAATTCCTGAAATTGACGCTGATGATGACGATGATGATGATGAGTAGGATTACTTTCAAGACATATCTATATACTATATGCAATTAAATGTCTGCTATTGTAGACTAAATATGAATAATTATAATAGTATAAAAATCATACTTTAAGTCATTGATAAAGTTCGTAAAAATCATCCATTATACCAGAAAAGATCGAAATAAATTTTTTTTAACAAAAGGGAGATCAGATCCGATATGAATAACTTTCAGTTTCAATAATAGCAGTAACATATGAATATATATTACCTTTATAGCACATCATATACGGACAAACAGGACTAAGGAAGTTGGAAACTCCCATGTTAATTCATAAATAAATCAACTTGCCACTGTGTCTACCTTTAGTTGTGCAAATTATTATAAAGAAAAAAAAACAACAGATTTATGACGGAAAGAAAAGTTTATAGAAGGGATATTGTATTAAAAGTTTGAAAATCTATATACACATTGATAGACAAGAACAGAATCACAATTTGCTAAGAATAGGACTTGTTGACTTGCCGGTATACCACAATTCCAGTTCAGGAGAACTATCTGATTTTTTCTGTCAGGTGAACAATAAAAAAAAGCTTGTAGGTACAAACCCACAGTCAATTGAAATTGATCAATCATACACAGAAAAAAGACAGATACTCTCCATTACTTGTTGAAAGGGGTCAGAAGATTCATATGCGTCTTATTATTATATGTAACAAGATAAGGTTGCGCCAACGCTCTCATCTATATCAACCCCTAGGTACAAAACACTTAAGTCCTGTTCCTATTTCCTCAATGAAGAGGAGGGAAGCCAGATGCCTTATAAACGCGGAGATTTCGTCATGTAGTTGTAAAAACTTGGAAGGATATACAAAGAAAGGAGAAATTCAAAGAAGATGAATGTGTTGTTTGTAAAGATAGAAATTTGTTTGCAAGATGAAAACTTTTATAGCACAAAATCACCCCTGTGGAAATCAAAGGTTATGAGCGTTTTTCTCTTCATGCAGGAAAAAATATTTTTTTTTTATACTAGGCTAGGTAGGTATATTTTTATAGGATGGATTTTCTTGCAGATACTTAATAAGTTTGTAATCTGTTTGGCTTGCTTGGTATAAATTAAACACTACTTACAAACAAATATGGTGGCCGTGAAGAGAAAATCAACAAGGGTATCTTCTTCCAATACTTCTAACGCAAGTAAAAAAGTGAAGGCTTCTTCTGCTTCACAAGAAACTAGTAAGCCTCAAACCTTACTTACAATTGAAAAAATAAGATCATATCAAAAGGAGATTATTGAGAGTCCTAAACACTATAACAGTATTGCTATCTTGTTATCACAGTACAAGATCATTATTGGAGCATATGGAGAAGAGAATAAAAACGAGGAAGAAGATTTGTTTCCTGTATCTAGAGCATTAACTTTATCATTATTCAAAATATTTGAAACTTTGATCAAAAAGGGAGAGCTTCGATTTCATAAAAATCTTCCAGATCAAAAGAAACTTATTGTTAAATGGTTACAAACCAAGTATTCAGATTTCAAAAATAATCTTTTCAATATCTTTCCAATATTGGGTAATGTCAGTAATAACGAAGAACTAGATTCTTTCAAAGCTGATAATCTTGATATCTTAATGAAATGTCTTTATATTGAAAGTGAGTTCATGGCTCCTAATGAAAACGAACCATTTTTCGCAACACATACTTTCAAACAGATCTTAGAATCCATATTGTTTTATGGTTCAGTAGAAGATATTAATAAAATAGATGGATCAATTGAAAATTTCTTAACTTTGGAATTTTACGAATCATATTTCCAAAGATTTTGGGATATTAAATATTATTTCTTTGTAGAGTTGAAAAATATACTTGACAGTGCCAATGAAAGATCAGTATCTGAGAAAAGAGTCTTGTATTCAAATATTCTTCTACTAGTGAAACCAGCGGCTGTTTACGATCAAAAGAATTTCGAAAAGATCTCATCTAAAAACTACGTCCCATTACCTCCAGTCAAAGCTATCTCTAATTTAAATCAATTCAAACAAAATTTCGAAAAATGTTGGTTATCAATAATCGGTATGAATTTACTTCCTGAACAAACCAAATCTATCTTATTAATACTTCATAAACGTGTCATCCCATTCTTCAATAATCCAACAAAATTAATGGATTTCCTCACAGAATCATATGATTTAGGTTTCGAGACTAATGATGTTAGTATTTCAATCTTAGCCTTGAATGGTCTTTATGAACTGATGAAGAGTCATAACTTAGAGTATCCCGATTTCTTCACAAAATTATACGGTATCTTAACCCCTGATTTATTACATTTGAATTACAGAAATAGATTCTTTAGATTATTAGATATATTCATGAGCTCAACACATTTACCTTCATCAATTGTTGCATCGATTATTAAAAGACTTTCAAAACTTTCCCTTACAGCTCCTCCATCCGGTATAGTTATCATTATCCCATTCATTTATAATCTATTGAAAAAACATCCAACATGTATGTTATTATTACATACTACAGCTTCTCCATTAGATGATGCCGATTACGTTGACCCATTCGACAATACAGAAACAGATCCAGCTAAGACAAATGCAATGGAATCATCTATATGGGAATTAGAATCTATGATACAACATTATCATCCAAATGTATCTTCTTTGGCTAAGATCTTCACTCAACCATTTAATAAATATAGTTATAATATGGAAGATTTCCTAGATTGGAGTTACTCGAAATTAATCGCCAGTGAAACCAATAAAAGATTCAAAGGTGATTTATCTATAGAATTTGAAAAATGGGATACTTTATTGGGATCTAATGATACTGAAGATGATAGCAAGACTGGTTATTTAACTGGTTACGAATTTTGAAAGAATTTTATTCTTTTTAGAAAACTGTATAAATAGATTATAAATATATTAAGATCATTAGTTTATTTGAATTAATAGAAACATCGGATAAAGTACATGTGTATTTTTTTTGTTTTTCTTGTTGTGATCTAGTTCATGATGATAAAGGAGGATTTTTGTTCAATTTCATCATGAATGAAACTGTAAATTCGTAGATCCAAAACGTCACAGCAGTGGTAGGTGCTGTCTTGATCAGAGCAGGTGTAAGACCATGATAAAAACCTCGTATACCTTCCTTCGCAAGTATTTGTCTTCCCATTTCAAGAAATGGCTTCTTTTGTAATGTAACTTGTTGTCTACGTCTCATCAAATCTAAGGGATAAACAACTGTCTTTGATGTCATCCCTGCAAGCAGTCCACAACTATTCTCAAGGAAACTACCACTAGTAACCTCTTTCAACTTGTTGTATGCACCAAATGATATACCTGTAGTTAAAGCAACATAATTAATAGAAATTGATATACCTCCAAAAAATCCTTTTATTCCTTCACCTTTATATGTCTTTCTAATCTCAGCAAAGAAAGAATGTAATCTAGGCGAGTCATATGCCGCAAGTCTTGTCCTTAACACATCTAATGGATAAGACACACTTGTAGAAACACATCCAGAAACAGCGCCTACTATCACTGAATGAATTGTAGTAGGAACTTGAAATCCAGTTTCCTTTTGTAGTTTAGTAAATGAAGTATTAAAAAATGAATACGCTGTAAATTGAGTCGCTCCATACATGATATACATGATCTCTGCAGGGACATTACCCTTCCAAAAACCTTTCACCCCTTCCTTCAACAGTATTCGCTTCACAGTATCCAGTATTCCTTTGTATTTTACAGGGCCCCCTTGTAATTGAAGTCTTATCTTCACAACATCAATAGGAGCAATAACAAACCTTGAAATCAAACCTGCTGTGGCTCCTGCCACCACTGATACATGCGGTGGCACTTCCGCACCTTTACTGGTCGATGATTTGACATCTCCCATTCCTTTATTTCCTGGTTTGAGATTGATACCTTCACTAGTGACTCTACTATTCAACCCGAACTCTGTGGGTATCTTATCAAAAAACTGTACAACTTCAATAAATTCTCAGATCTGCCATAAAAGAAACTTCACCGCCGCGATAAATTTTTTGAAATTAAAAACTTAGAGATATTATTTTATCATTTGAATAGAGATGAAAGATTTGTTCTTCAATATACCACTTCATATTATAACTCGGAACAACCCATTTCTTGCATTAATATAAGATATACATATATATACAGAATTTTACAATGAGTGACCAGATTGGATTACTAGGGCAAGTTGATGGATCTGCTACCTATAAATATGGATCTGCCGAAGCTATAACCTCAGTAACAGGACCAATTGAAGTTAACAGGGTAAGAAATGAAAACCCTACAAAGGCATATTTAGATATTAATATCAAACCAGCAGCAGGTGTGCAGGGTACCAGGGAAAATATGTTAGAGCAGAAACTTAATCAAGTACTTACACCTATGATAAACATGGCTTCATACCCTAGACAATCGATACAGATTGTTTGTCAGATTTTAAAAGCAGGTGAATCAGCTGAATACACAGCAAAGGAATTAGTAGTTTGTATCAACTCGACATATTTGGCTCTTTTGAATGCAGGTATAGCATTGAACGTATCGTTCTTAGCTACATGCTGTGCAGTATTGAAGGATTCGCAGATAGTAGTATGTCCTACAACTGAAGAGTTAAGTTTGAGTCAATCTCATCATGTCGTTGTATTTGATTTGAAAAATTCCAAGTCTGATGAACTCATATTTTGCGACTCTCTTGGTGAGTTCAGTAAAGAACAGTTTTTCACAGTATTAGATCATGCTGCAACAGATATCGAAACAAAGAATCAACACGTTAGAGAATTAATTGCACAAAGAGTAGCCGATGATTATAAATGGAAATTCTGAATCTTATACACATCCTAAATTCATTTATATAACCAACATCCTGTATATTAGTATTCGAAATAAAAAAAAAATGTAGAAAGAAAACAAATCATAACAGTAATAATTAGAGATTATAGAACTAGGGGAGACCCCTAAATAAACAAGAAAAGCATAAAATTTGTATATAGTTATTAAAATTAAGGTTTATATAAACAAGAGAAGAAGTCTTATCTATAATTTAAGACGTTCTAAATTGGCAATAGTAGCTTTCAAACCATCGATATCGGCAATGAAATTATCTCTACGAGTTATGTTGGCTTCTTGAACATCCTTTCTAACCTTTGTAGCGTAATCTGGGACACTGATAGCCTTTTCCAAGTTCTTCAAACCGGTTTCGGCTTTAGTCAACTTGTTGTTAACCTTGGTGATTTCTTGATCAATATCAATCATACCCTTGACTAATAAATGAACGTTACACTCTGGAACAACAGCTTGTAAAGCACAACCTTCTGGAACTTCAGAAGCAGAATTAACGACGTTGACCTTATCGACAGCCTTAATCAAAGAGACGATTGAGTCTGTTTGTTGAGATGCAATATCGAAATATTCTTTCTTTGATGCTTCAACATAAACTGAACCATTCTTGGAAATGTTGTATTGAGCCAATAAGGATCTAGCACCTTTTGTAATGTCTAAAACTAAATCATAAGCAGACTCAGCAGCAGCATTATCATATTCTGGAACATAAGTAGGGTATTTAGCCTTAACAATGGTGACAGAAGTTTCAGTAGAACGTTTTGGTAATCTTTGCCACATTTCTTCAGTGATGAAAGGCATAAATGGGTGAATTAATTTCAAAGCAGCATCAATACATGTGTATAAAGTATCTCTTGCAGATTTTCTTTGAACATCGGTACCTTCTAAGATTAAGAACTTAGAGTTTTCAATGTAAACATCACATAAGTCATTTAACCAGAAATGGTAGATAGTATCAGTAACCTCAAAGAAATCACGTCTTTCAAAAGCTTCATTGACTTTCTTACTTGTCAAAGTTAACTTGTGTAAAATCCATTTCTCAACTAATGATTCATTACCAGATAAGGCGCCGGTAGCAGGTGGAGTGTAATCTTCACCAAGACGCATCAGAACGAATTTAGTAGCTTGGAAGATCTTGTTACAGAACTTACGGTAACCAGCAACTCTTAAAATATCTAAGTTGATATCACGACCACCGGTGGTGTAGGCACATAATGCAAATCTTAAAGCATCAGTACCACATTCTGGAATACCATTTGGATAAGATTCCTTTTGACCAGCCTTTGCCTTTTCAATTTCTCTTGGATCTAAGTTACCTACAAGTAATTGCTTATGTAGATCTTCTAATGCAATACCAGCAATAACATCGGATGGGTCAACAACATTACCTAAAGATTTGGACATCTTACGACCTTGAGCATCACGGACTAACGAATGACAGAAGACCTCTTTGAAAGGAACATCACCAGTTAATTTCAAACCTAATAAGATCATTCTTGAAACCCAGAAGAATAAAATATCCCAACCAGTTTCAAGCATAGACATAGGATAGAATTTTTCCATGTCTGCACTCTTGGCTGGCCATCCAAGGGTAGAGAAAGGCCATAAACCAGATGAGAACCAAGTATCTAAAACATCTTCATCTTGTTCAAGAGTAAACTTCTTATTTGGCCATTTCTTTTCAGCCTTTTCTTGTGCTTCTTCTAATGATCTACCGGCAACCCAATATGTACTATCGTTTGGATCAGAAGTTTCACCTTCAAAAGTAGCAAGGTAAACTGGACAACGGTGACCCCACCATAATTGTCTGGAGATACACCAATCTTGAATGTTTTCTAACCAACGGAAATATTCAGCTTCTGAAGCTTTTGGAGTAATGTTGATTCTACCATCTTTAACAGCCTTGATAGCTTCATCAGCCATATCCTTTTGAGCGACCCACCATTGTGGTTTCAAGTATGGTTCTATAATATCACCAGAACGAGAACAAATTGGTAAACTCATTTCGTTGTCTTCTTGACCAACGTATAAACTTTTTTCTTTAAGTTTTTCAATGACAATGGATCTTGCGTCAAATCTCTTGACACCTTTATACTCACCACAGTTTTCATTCAACAAACCATCATCAGTATAGATATTGATGAATTCCAAGTTGTTACGTTTACCAGTGTTGTAATCGTTAAGGTCATGACCTGGGGTAATCTTAACAGCACCAGTACCAAATTCCATATCAACGGCTTCACTATCGGTGATAATTGGAATTTGACGATCTAAAAATGGATGTTGGACAAACTTACCATGTAAGTGAGTGTATCTTGGATCCTTTGGATGAACGGCAACAGCAGTATCACCAAAAATGGTCTCTGGACGGGTAGTAGCGACAACAAGCTTCTCATCAGATCCAACGACTGGATAAGCAAATGATGTTAAAACACCAAATTCAATCTTGTTCTCGTAACCTGGGACTGATAACATAGTTCTTGGGGCAACAGTTTTGTTGTCAACTTCTAAGTTTGATAAAGCTGTGTTAAGTTTAACGGACCAGTTAACTAAACGTAAATCACGATAAATGATACCTTCGTCAAAAAGAGTGACAAAGGCTTCATTGACAGATTTGGTTAATTCTGGTGATAAAGTAAACGCTTCTCTGCTCCAATCGTAAGAAGCACCAATTTTTTGAAATTGATTCTTGATTTTATTGTGGTAAATTTCTTTCCAGTCCCAAACTCTGTCAATAAACTTTTCACGACCTAAATCATGTCTAGTTAACTTCTCTTTGGCCCACAAATTCTTTTCAACAACAGATTGAGTGGCAATACCAGCATGATCAAAACCAGGTAAGAATAAAACAGTCTTACCCTTCATTCTGTTATAACGAATTAATGAATCTTGAATAGCGACAGTTAAAGCATGTCCAATATGTAAAGCACCTGTGACATTTGGTGGAGGTGCTGGAATACTGAAAACACCTTCTGGTTTGATTTCACCATCTGGGCCGAATTCAGGTTCAAAGAAACCTTCTTTGACCCACCAGTTATACCAAGATGATTCAACGGCATTTGGGTTGTATGCGGAGAAGCTTGGATCTTCAAGTGAAACTAAAACCTTCTTTTCACCTGGTACAGTGGTATCAACAAATTCTGGGACTGGTTCGGCTTCCTTCTTCTTTTCCTTCTTCTTTTCAGTATTAGCTTGTGCATTTTTGGTCATTTCATTCTTCTTCTTTTGTTTTGCCTCAAACTTGGCTAATTTGTCAAGTCTTTTCTTTTCCTTTTCAATTTCCTTAGCTGTCTTCTGCTTTGGAACTTCTTCGGAAGAAGCAGCAACAGGTGTTGCAACAGGTTTAACTTCTTGTTCACTCATTGTTTTCAAACTATATGAAAAATCTCTATAAGGGATCTAGGAGATATTCGACGCCGGTTAGTATGAGTCAGAAAGTTTGATAAAAATAAGTTGGAAAGAAAAGATTCGACTTACCTTCTGATGTACAACAAGGGTTTTCGATAAAATAGATAGATTAGCGGTGAAGTTACGATGGAACCGTCTGCTAAATATCATATATAACCCTTCTGAGAAAGTAGTTGAACTAATTGCTGAAAATGAATCAAGAGAAGTCTAGCATCCAAAAAGTGCCATGTTCAGATAGCTAAATGTGACTCGATCAAGCTCTGCTCGCAGATTTTTTTGCTGTTACGCAGCCCTGCTCCTTGTTTAAGTGCTAACTTGCATTTTATCTATTGCAGTGGCTAGAGTCAACCAACTAGTTGAGCTTCGTTCTAACTATGAACTACACAAGATATATTGTTTTCCTTTCTCATTAAGCCACTCTCTGTTGCATAGTTACACGGTACGCTTTTGTTTTATAATGAGTGAGGCAGCCGATTTATTGGCAGGTTACTCAAGCGATGAAGACGAGAATATTACTGACAAGCAAGAAAGTGAATATAGAGAGATCAATCATGAGACAAATTACCAATATGGAGTTACCTTGAATGAAGAGCAAAAAGAGTTTATGTTCGACTCGGTAAACAATGTTCGTCACTTTTCAGACCTGATTTCGAAAGCTGATTTAAGTAAGGTTGAAAATGTTAGGGACTACTGCAATGTTCTTCCGTTTATTAATAAGCTGGTATCCGAGATTAAAAGACAGGAAAATGCGGAACATTTAGACCGGGAAAAGGAGATCAAATTTATCTCAAAGGCAAATGAAATATTGGATGTACTATCCATTGAAATATCTGAAATATTTTCGTTCATCAAAGTTCATTATACCCCCATTTTTCCAGAACTTGTGTCCTTGATACCCAATCCAATAGAATATTGCACAATCATCAGTATCATAAAAGATGACATTAACTCAGTAAATACTACGAATGATCAACTACAAACGGTTCTTTCTGGTGACAAAATGTTAGTGGTAACAATGTCTGCGTCATTATTGAAGCAAAATGGTTATTCTGTAAAGTTGAAGGATTACGAGCTATCCTTGATATTCGATTCATGTGCTCTACTTTTACACTTGGATAGTTCTAGAAAAATTATAACAAGTTATATTGCGCAGAGATCATCTTTTATTGTCCCAAACATAACGGCAATTGTTGGTCCTATTGTTGCAGCCCAACTGATTTCAGTGCATGGTCTTGAGGGTCTAACAAAGACGCCTTCATGTAATATACCTTCTTTAGGGATAAACCGTTCTGTGTCTACTGGATATGGTAGCAATCGAGATAAACAAATTGGTTATTTGTATAACTGCGATTTGGTGCAGAATGTTTCGAATGATTTCAAAACCCAAGCTATGAGAATGATTTCTGCGAAGGTTATACTAGCATCTAGGATAGATTACAGCCATCGTTCCTCAAATGTTGCTTCCAATAATTTTGGAGTAAAGTGGAGAGAAGAGATAGTGAATAAATTAGAGAAGTTGCAAGCTCCTCCGCAGAACTCAGGTCAGAAACCTTTGCCGCTTCCCGTTAACCCACCAGCTAAGAAGAGAGGGGGTAGAAAGTTCAGAAAATACAAAGAGCAGTTTGAGATGTCAGAGTTAGCAAAAGCACAAAACAAAATGGCTTTTGCGGAACAAGAAGAGACAAGAATGGATGCATTTGGAGAAGAGATTGGAATGGGTATGATTGGGAAATTTTCCTCTGGAGGTTCATACAGAGCAATCGAGAACAAAGAGGCAACCAGAGCCAAACTGTCGAAAACCATGAATCACAGATTACAAAACTCCAAGTTCAATGGAACTACAAATAGTAGTATAGCTAATACATTGATTGGAAATGAAAAGCTCCTGGCATTCGAAGAGGCGTCAGAGAGGTATTCATCTTCTCAAACAAGTTATAACACGGAGCGTGCGTCTGATTGGCTCACTGGGGGTCCTAGACGTCTGAAGCGTCAAGCGGACAGTGAATTGATTGACAAAGACCCTAAGAGAATCAAATGAGCTCTTGGTATTTGATTTCAGTAGTTCTGCCAGTTGAGCATCCCCCATCTTTGTAATATATATATGTATATGTAAAAATATATGAGCATGAAAAACCGCGCCACGATTATAAAACATATAAGCCTCGCACTAGCCATATTATTATATTTATTAATGCTTTCCCGAAAAGGAAATCTGTAAACACTCATACTTTTTCATTTGGCTGGATTTACAATTCAATCACTACACAAACTGCAGGTCTAATTTCAGCTTCTAAATATTTGTAACTTCCTCCTGGAATTGAAGACAGTTGTTGATATATTCTCTATACATTTTTTGCTTGTTTATACTTCAAATCCTAACCAAGAAAGTAACATCAACAGAAATGGCTATCATTGGAGGATTATTCAACCGTTCTGCTAAGAATGGTGATACCAGTTATGTAGACGATCTATCAAGAGACGTTGAAAGCTTAAGATTTGAGCCAACTACACCCACTTTTAACAGACAAAACAAAGCCGCCGATACGTCATATAACTCCTACATGTCAACATCAAGCTCCCCAAATAGAAGCCCAGATCCGTATGCAATGCAACAATCCATTCGACCATTGGAAAGAATTAACTATAACAAAGAAAATACTCCACCATCTACACCAAGTAGAATGCAAATGTCTTCCCCTTACAACAACTCGCCAAGACCATCACCAGCTATGTCTTCTCCTTCAAGACTTAACAGAGATTTTTATTCAAAGGCTAACGGACCAAAAACTCGTAGACTTGTTACTGTTTGCCAAATGTACTTTTTAGATTATTATTGTGACATGTTTGATTATGTTATTAGTAGACGTCAAAGATTACAACAAGTCGAAGAAAATTTAAATTTATTACCTCAAGATGAAAGACAATTTCAATGGAAGAACTATGTTGGTAGAGAGAGAGCACTTTTGAGAAAGAGAAGATCTAAGCCAAAGCATAAAGATTTCAATATCATCACGCAAGTTGGTCAAGGTGGTTACGGTCAAGTATTCTTGGCAAGAAAGAAAGACACTAAGGAGATGTGTGCTTTGAAAGTTCTAAGTAAGAAACTATTAACAAAGACAGATGAAACCAGACATGTTCTAACCGAAAGGGATATATTGACAAATACTAGATCCGAATGGTTAGTCAAGTTGTACTATGCTTTCCAAGACGCTGAAAGTGTTTACTTAGCGATGGAGTTTGTTCCAGGTGGTGATTTCCGTACTTTATTGAATAGTGCTGGTTATTTGATTCCACAGCACGCACGTTTCTACATTTCTGAGATGTTTGCCGCTGTTAACTCCCTACATGAATTAGGATACACTCATAGAGATTTGAAACCAGAGAACTTTTTGATCGATTCAAAAGGACACATTAAATTGACTGATTTTGGTTTAGCTGCTGGTTCTGTGTCTGCTGAAAGAATTGAAAGTATGAAACTGAGATTGAATCAAGTCAAAGATCTGGAATATCGTCCAAAAGAAAGATCAGTTTTGGAAAGACAACAATTGTACAGATCATTAAGAGCAAAAGATATTTACTATGCACACTCTATTGTTGGATCTCCAGATTATATGGCTTTGGAAGTCTTGGAAGGAAAGAGTTATGATTATACTATCGATTATTGGTCATTGGGTTGTATGCTATTTGAAGCAATTGTTGGTTATACACCATTCTCTGGTGGTTCTTCTGATGAAACTTACGCTAACTTGAAACGTTGGAAGGATTCTTTGAAACGTCCTAAGTACGAGGATGGAAGGTATGTTTTCAGTGATAGAACCTGGCAACTTATCACAAGATTAATAGCTTCTCCAACTGATAGATTGCGTTCTGCTAAACAGGTCATGGCTATGCCATACTTCGCAGAAGTTTCCTGGGATTCACTTAGAGAACGTGTTCCTCCATTTACTCCTCAATTAGACGACGAAGAAGATGCCGGCTACTTTGATGATTTCACAAACGAAGCAGATATGGCCAAGTACAAAGAAGTTCTTGCAAAGAGAGCCAATGATGAAAAGATGGCTCACCACAGTATTAAAGCAGATCAGAAAAGTTTTGTTGGTTTTACTTTCAAACATAAGAATAATCCAAGCACTAACGCTGATAATATTCTTTCTTCTGTATTGTTGAATATCCAGCATCAGCGCAGAGACCACTCTCATTATAATGAGCACCCATTTAGTACCTTATATTAGATGTGATATTATACTATTCATTTGGACTCCAAGGTTATTTTTGTTTGTTTGTGATTCTACTTTCTTTCTTTGACTCGTTCTGTTTTTTTTTCTATTCTTCAAACATTTTATTGAACTGGTCGTTTGATATCTATTATGTTCTGTCTTCTTGATTTTGGTTACTTGTGTTTTGTTCGTTCAGTTGAATTTTAACTTATCTTTATATAATACTTTTCAATATTATATGTCTTATTATTTAGTATCTCTGATGAGGAAAACAAAAACTGTAAAGATTGATGTTCATACTAAGTTTTATCTCCTAGTATACTTAGAATAATCAAATAAAGTGTTTCAATCTGGGATGTTAAATAAAAAGTAAATATATATATAATTGAATTGAAGGGTGTGAACTGAGTTCAGAGACCTTCTTCAAAGTAAAACTTATATATATAACAAATCGGTGATGTTTTGTGCCGTAGAGCCGCTCCTTATATTTTCATAACTTTCCTCTTCATACCTCCAGACACCGCATTCAGATAAGAAAATTTGTTTGTAACAGTAACATATGAAGAATCTATTCCAGTATTTCAAGAGTGACCATCAGTAAACTTGGCTGAAAGGTAACATAGCATAGCGATAATTACCAGTATGACAGGCGAGTCTTTGAAACTGTATGTTCCATCATTTTTCCTCAAAGATGGATATTCACTCAAACATATACTAACAATATAAAATTTGAGCTTTAGTTTGGTTCTCAATCCTTCACCGGCGTCTCTCCCGAAAGCCATAAAGATTGGTAACTCTTTGAACAAGAAGAATGGGCCCTTCTCCAGTATTTTACTTCTAGGGGATATAGTGAGTGATACAGATTGCAAAATTGCTGATGTTGAGACTCCTGATACTCCGGTTTATCACTCTGAAGGTGTCAGAAAGTTCACTCCACTAAACGATTCCAGTCCTCTTATATTCACTGGACCTTTAGGTATCACCAAAACCACGAGTGGTATAACTATCGGATATTTGACAGGATCACTTTATGATGTAACATTGGATGACATCAAAAGTACATTTATGGATAAGACTGTAGATATTTTGATAACTTATCAGTGGCCCTCTGCAATTTCAAAAGAAGAAAAGCTTACACTTGTTGCTAATCCAAAAGTTGATGAAGTAGTTCAATGCGTGAAGCCTAAGTATCATTTTGCAGTTGGTACTGAATCTGGTAGATTCTTTGAAAGAGCTCCTTTTGTTTGGAAAGATCAAAACAGAGTCACCAGATTCATTAGTTTAGCTCAACAAGGATCTTCTGAGAGATGGTTCTATGCTTTTAGCATTTCATTGAACGTACAAGATATTTCAGCTGTTCCCAACATAATATCCAACCCATTTGAAACACATTCAATTACGGAAGATAGTGCGGTCCCTTCATTACCATCAATCCCTCAGAAACATTCTCGTGATGACCCTACATCAGACAATTCGGTTCAAAAGAAGGTAAAAATGGTCACTCCCCAAAAATGCTTTTTTTGTTTATCTAACCCCAAAGTCGCAATTCATTTGCTGGTGTCGATTGGTGATTATTGTTATGTTACTGCTACTAAAGGGCCCTTGACAGTGAAGACAAAAGACATGGATTATTCTGGACATGGATTAATCACTCCCATTGAACATATCGCCAATCTACGAGCATTTAAGGAAGATGGAAATAGCACTCCTGATTCACATGTAGATGTTACTTCTACTAAGCTTTTCAAAGAGATACAAAAGTATCAGAATTCACTTATAAAAATGTTTCAAAAGAAATCCGATAGCGTTGATGTTGCCTTTTGGGAGATATCCAGAGAAAGGTCTATTCATCATCATTTGCAATTTCTACCAATTGCGAAATCTTTATCCTCTAAAATTAGTGAAAAGATAGACAAGCAGGTTGACTACAACAACCAGAAGTACGATAAGTCACCCAAATTGGAATATATCAAACTTGATTCGGAAAACGATGAGCATCAGAAACTCCTCAAAGAAGTAATGAATTCTGAAGACTATATGTTGATTACAGTTGCTCACAGTATTCAATCTCGTACATATTACTTATTCAAACTAGGAACTGACGGACATCAAGTGGACCTACAGTTTCCTCGTAAAGTTTTCGCTTTTTTACTTAATGTACCCAAGAGACTACGTTGGGAAAATTGTGTTCAATCTTTTGCAGACGAATCTAAGGAAGCAGAGGCTTTGAAAAAAAACCTGGAAAACTATTATTCACCTGGTGAAAACTAAGCGTTACATCAGTAACTAATGAATCTATAATCAAGTAGAATTTAAAGCTATGTATATATATTTATTTGGGCAAAAAATAAAAATCTAATTTAGAAACTCTATGTATCAAACAACCTCACTTATAATGTTAGCTGCCTCCTTGTAAGTGGCTAACAGCTTTTCACATTTTTCTCTTTCCTGGGATAAGTTTTCATCTTCATACAGTAGTTCATCGAAAAGTGACTCTTTATATAACTTTTCAACTAAGCAATTTTGAACAGATTCCTTACTGTAATTTACTAGAAGACACATAATGGCTTTGGGAACAAGATCTTGAATCATTTCTCTAACAATGCTAAAGTAAGAAACAATCAATCTGCGAATCAACTCACATTCCAAGTGTTCTCTTTCAGTAAAATTTCGTTCAGTACTGTTCAAGTTCAAATCCTCAAATTGTTTAGCGATAGGACTTTGGCCTGGGACGTTAAATTGCAATGTATCCGTGTAAGAAGAGTTAAGTTCAGATTTGTCAGTATGTTCTTGTTGATTTTGTTGCTGGTCCTTCCCAAAGAAAAAGTTCAAAAAGCTGTCCTTATTCTCATGAGTGTCTTGATCTTTGAACTCTTGAACTGATTGAAAACTAGCATCTGATGACTTATGGGAACCATGCTTTTTGTTTGCAATGCCATTCTCGAGCACAGAGTGTTCTCTAGAGCCATTGGCTTCGATAGCCTCTTGGTGCTGTTTATGGTATTTCTCACCCTCATTTGATGCTTGTCTTTCTGCAACAACACTTGCCATAGCGTCAGCGGCCCCAACAAAATTGGGATGATTTGTGTTGATATAGGCTTTCTGTATCTCAATCAAACTTTCGACATACTTTGTAGTTGGTCCTAATCTTTCTCTCAAAAGTTCTGAGACGACTTCAATCAATTTTGTATGTAATCTTGGATATCTTTGAAGCTCTTGACTTCCGCAATTATGGCAAATTTTCATCAACTCTTCATATACAAGTTCAACACATCTGTGAGCAGGTCCTTCAAGCAGTTTTATTTGAGGTTTAACAAGGAGATCAAAGGCAAGTTCTGGAACAAACAAGGAAGGTCTTGGACCAGTAGAGTTTCTGATGACTGTTCTTATATCATGAGAGGATAAATTGGCAGTTGGGTTGATAGTGAGTAATGAGTTGCCAAAGACTTCGTTATAGATGAAATAAATTCTGGCACCACCGCATAACTCTTTGGTACTAACTTCTGAAGAGTTTCCTTCAATTGAGTTGATAAAATTACTTGCAAACTTATTCATTAATTGTAGAATCAAAGTTCCTCTGTTGCTTGCGGAGACAATATTCCTGTCTCCATATGACGCAAGTTCCTGTTCAGTTTGTCCCATGAGAGTATTCAATTTGGCCTTGATATCTGGCAATCTTTCTCTGATATGGCGCATCAAAGTTTGATTTAGGGTTTTTGCCAAGTATTTTGTACCACATCTATTGGCAATTGATTTATATGCAGGGTGATTAGAGAAAAAGTCCTCCTCGTCTTTGAGACTATCATCTAACGATTTGTTAACGGCTATATCCTGTTGAGATCTGTTGACTACACCAATGAAGCCAAGTTTGAGTGGGTAAACTTTTCCAGTCAAAATATCAAGTGCATTGGTACCGTGATCCATAAGATCCAACTTGGATAATAGACCAATGGTTCTTTTACCTTGAGGATCAACTTGTCTTGCAAGTTTCAGGGATTCTGAGTTGACTATATCAACATTTGCTGGAGATACGGCTAAAATGATCGAATTGGGTTTGGAGATATACTCCAAAATCAGATTCTTGATCTGTCTTTCAATATCAGAGGGCTGATCGCCGATAGGAATCTTGGTCAAACCTGGAAGATCAACCAAAGTAAGATTCAAAACATTTGGGGAATATATTTTCAAATTGATTGGAATTCTGCTGATTCCCTTATTTTTACCTGCAATTCTTGAAGTTTCATTCTCGATCTCTTTCCTTATATCTTGGAAATTGTAAAATCTACGACCAGGAAGGTGCAAAAATTCACCCCACTCTGTTGAAGCAGCTGAAACACCAGGGGATGACTTTCTGATGTGATCTTCCAATGTCATTTCCGTTGATTCTGTTTCTGGTTCAGGTCCACCTTTAGAGACAAGTGGATCATCTGGGGAAATATTCACTAACTGTAATACAAGTGGTCTTCTCGTAACAATTCCAGTACCTCTAGGTAGAAAATCTTTTCCAACAATATTCTCCAGGACAGATGATTTTCCTGCAGATTGGGAACCAACAACTGTAAGCAATGGAAGATCAAGATCTGTAAGATTTGTGTTGGTAACAATATCCTGCAACTTATTCACCACAGGAATGAGGTCTTGGAGTGAGCTCATTTTTCAGCAACCTTCAAAGTAGATAAATCAGAGATCAAATACCGATATTTGAAAGTGAATGGACAACAGAGTATATAATCGAATTTACAACTTTCTACTATTTGCCTACGGAGTAAATATGTAAAATTGAAAAGAGATGAAATTGTCAGACTAAATCACTGAAGCAAGCGAGTCAGAGGAAGGCGGCAAGTGACCCAATTCCGCCTAAATGCGAGAGCAAGCAAGAGGTGTACCGTGTGGATTATGTGAAAACTAAATACGTGGCTTTTGTTGGTACCATCTATTATAAACTCTATCTACTTTGTCTACAGACGTTCAGTTGTTTCTAGAGGGGCAGACTTCTCATCTTTGTTCAGTTTGGGCTTCTTCCTAACTGTCATGAAAGTGATGTCGTTCACATTTGTTATGTTACTTGGTTGTTGATGCTCCAAAGCTACACGTTTTTGTAAGTTTGATTTGGATCTAGCGCTGAGGACATTTACTGCAGTAGCACCAGCATCACTTGAATTGATAGGGGATGAAGAAAGTTTCAATTCTTTCTTCCCGGATAAAGTTGCTATTTCATGTTTGGAACCGAAAGTGTCTATTACTGCCTGGTACCCTTCCTTTGCGGAGGTCTCAGATGAGTAGTCGCAATTAGATATGATATTTTTGATTTTTTCAACTGTTGCAGCACCAAGTACAGTCACTTCATTCGAATTTATATCAGTGCCAGATTTGGTTACACCCTCAACACCAATCAGTCCAACAGTAATACCCAGTCGAAATTCTTGTCGAACTCCTAACTCCGTCCAGAACTGGCCCACTTTGACTTTCTTGATTCTATTCTCAACTACAAGTTGTTCAAGAAATCTTCCTTTTGGATCATCAGGAAACAATGGGATTTTGTAAACAGCTATTTCCTTGGTATCGGTTCCTGAAAACACATCACCAACTTTCCAGTCTTCTTTCGGAAAATATCTGGCAATTGACCTTTTATCCGCATTCAATATATTAAGTGATTTGGTGTGTATTTCTTCAAAGTTTTCACTTATTGATTTCTCAATTAATTTAAGCCACCATTTTAGAAGACCTTCTCCGCTCAAAACATGTTTGTTTGCATTTTTTCCAGAGTTCGGAAATAGATATTGTGGCTCTGCTCTTGTAAAAAGGCATAACTTAGTTATTATCTTCTCTGAAGCCTTTAGCCCCACATTATCATCATGACGATTCACTTCGTCTGCTTTACAATAGGTCGGATTTCCTTTTGCACGCTGCGTTAAAATGTGCAAAGCTTTTTGTATTTCTGATTTGAACGGCGCATGATTATCTGGTAACAATATCTTTTTCTGATGATCATCTTCCCTCACCTGAGCCAAGTACTTGGAGACAGGATACTGAAAAATCCAAGACATGATGATAGATATTATCTCTCCAACGTGGACTCTTATCTTCGACAATCCAACAGTATCAGCTTTCGAAACGAAAATTACCCTTTCTGTAGCAGCATCCTTGTGGAGTATGATGTAGATAAATACTTCAATGCCAAATATTGGGATTCCATCATTATACAAAATTATGTAATGTTGGATCTTCACAGTGTCTGGTCTGTCCCTCTTGGATAAGGGAACAACAATGGGTTTGCTTTTCTTAGGCCTAGTATGCACATTCAATAAATGATAAGGAAGTGGTGACTTCGGCAGAGCTACTTCAATTGCTTGGAAAAGATTGAATGGATTATCCCCCATACCCATTGAAATACTCCTTTGGATACAAATCACATAGTACCCCACAGAAGACAAATATTATTGAATCAATCAAAATAGTATCAGTCATTTGAAAACTACGCGGATTGCTTTACGCGACTGAAAAGTTTATTTACATATATTTATATGGCGTGGGGATAGGTAAATCGAAAATGGAGCGTGTACTTTTGTTAGAAGTTAGTATTATACAGTTTATATCTTACGAAGAAGCCGAAAGCGTTCGAAATCCCTCGTTCATGATTTCAGTGGAAAAATTCTTCTGGTGTGTAGAACTTAAGGTTCAAATTTACAGCAAACTGCTTATCTGAATCACTAAAATCACTAGGCCTACCTGCCGCATCACCCACATAGAGACTTTCTTCGACATGAACTAATGAATCATGGTCCTCCGATTCAAGGGTACTCTTCATATCTTGG
This sequence comes from Wenyingozyma ramenticola, assembly GCA_024271885.1. Lineage (NCBI taxonomy): Eukaryota > Fungi > Ascomycota > Pichiomycetes > Pichiales > Pichiaceae > Wenyingozyma > Wenyingozyma ramenticola. The sequence goes on from JANBXF010000006.1 coordinate 476,375, forward strand.
ATCAGAGAATCCCACATACCTGTTGCGGGTTTTCTATAAAACTTGTGTAACTCCTCACTACTGAGCTCTCCCTTGAAATTTTTGGCAAGCGAACGTTTTGGTGCTGCAAACAAGAGAATAGGTAGCGTCTTGGATTCGGTAGTGATCTCCGTATCAATTACAGCAAACACATTTTCTATCTTTTGGATAAAATTAAGTAAACTTTTAGAGCCTTCCTGTGCCACGATCCCACCCTGGTTTGTAAAAAAGGCAATTAAATAATCATCTTTGATCAATTCTTGCAACTTCGGAATGGTAGACTCTTGGTTCCATTTCCAATCAGTGGGAGACACTGCAAACTTACTTCCACCGAACTTTGTTGTGATTATGGTATCATCTAGATCAAAAGAAGCGATTTTTATACGATGACTTTTACTCAAATTGGGATATGAGAACCTTTCAGGCTTGAATATGAGTCCATGCGAACCCAATTGGGTCCAATTGGGCCGTATTTGGGAACTGTTGAATCTATGTGTCTTTCCTTCTATAATGTGACTTTTTAACAAAGGATTTTTCTTGGAATCAATAATTCCTTGTAGCTTGGTTTTTTTCAATACTGAAGACCGTGAACTGGTTTCGTTAGATTGATTGGGTTTCCGTTTGAGTTTACTCACCTTTGAGGATTTCATAAGAAGATCCAAAGTATTTTTCGGTGCTCCTGCCATTTTATGTTCGGTATATACGGTGCTCCTGCTCTTTGGTTTTGTAGAAACAACAACAATGTATTTGATCAAGGTGAAGACTGATAAAAAAAATTGAAGCTCGCTATTGGGGAAATGACTTCACTATGGCCATTTTGTGAAACGGAGAACCATTTGAAATTTACTACTGATGCATTCAGACATTTCGAAGAAAGAATTGTGACTGTATTTTTATATGTACATGGTTTGGGGATATGTAAGACTATATATTTACGTATACCTAAAAGATTGATGATTAACGGAATTACTTGAGAAGATATTACTTGAAAATCTCAAATATACGTAAGGTTCAAATGAATAAATAGATAGGACCTTATGCTGTGTGTATTATATTGTTTGCCAATGACGTGCTTGTTAAGAGGAATAAATGAATTGAATCAACGTACACGACATAAGAGTTCACCTCCAACATATTTTTGAATAGCTTCATGAAGAGTGAAAACTTCCTTTTTGCTTGTTCTGACGAACATACTTTCACCAGTTTGCGGTGGTTTCACAAATCTGAAGTCCTTGCCTGATGCCAATTGTCTCAAATCATCTGCTGTACAATATACCCTCCTGGATGGTTTAGAAATAAGTTGAAATTTACTCAAAACTGGTTTGGAGTTTCTGTATTTGAGTCCCAACCAAAGACGTCTGGAGGAAATGTTATCGAATGTGACTTCTTCTGGCTCGATATCGGGACCAGTTATGGATCCTCGTTGTATACCAGATATAAAACCTTCTTTGTGTAACTGTAAGGCAATCTGTAAATGTAATCTACTGTATGGTACATGAGCCATGGGAAGTCTTGCCATGGTACAATTTTGTAAATGGGCACCCAAGTTGGCTACTTTGACTAAAGACATGTTAAACAACTAAGTGAATGTGTATTGCAATATATGTAGTTGTACTTCCAGTGCGGTAGATGATGCTAAGTATTTGTTATTTCAACTATTTTCCTTCGTATACGTAGTGATAAACTCTTTTCCATTTCTCTCTTTTAGTGATTACGAGACCAAAGCTCATCAATTTTTCAGTTTTTCGGTGATCTATGGGGGTGAGGGCGGGTAAGTTTGAGATTTCCTCGCAGCTGGATTCAACCCTCTAGTCTATGTTTCTTTGAAAAGATATATATGATTACTTGACTTTCAATTTACTATCACACAGTAGTCGTAACTATAACTATCAATACCAGATTTACATAGCTTATAAACCAGGATGTTCGGAAGTCAGTTGAAAAATACTCTGAAGTCGAATTTTACCAAGAGAGTCCCAAGGTCAGGTTTGAAAAGTTTCAGAAATTTCCAGAATAGTCAAATCAGATTATATGCATTTCAGGCCAGAGAAGAAGGACCAAAACCCCGTCATTTCATTGGAATAGCTATTTTAGGTACTTTTGTCTTTGTCGGGGTTGTACATAAAGTTAATGCTCAAGATCCAGCAACTTCATTAGCTAAGAAGAAAAATACATTCACCGAAGCTGAATGGGAAGCTCAAATCAAAAGAAAGAAGTTGGCATTTTCACCAGAAGAGGCTGATTTCTATTTGCTTCCATTTGTGCCCAAAGCTCAAAGTGATAAACTTGAGGAATTGAAGAACAAAGTCTCGGAGAATCATCCTGAAAGTGTTGTCAGTATTGATTTAAATACTTTGATCGAGAATCAAATGAACAATCCATCAGCAACTTTTGGTACTGTCTTGAAAGAATGTTTAGCAGAGAAGGATCTTGATAACAACACATGTCACTATAAATTCTCCTACAAATTGGCTAATGGTATTTTTACAAGACTAGTGAAAGACGAAGCCAAAAGAATACGCAAGGAAAATCCTGAGGTCAAAACATTTTTACTTTTGAATTACCCTAACACCGTCCCTGAAGCTATCAAATTCGATCAAGATGTAGCAACAAGTAAAGCTCTTGTCTTGTTGGGTGGTAAAAATGAATCAAATGAAGTTGTTGAGTATTTCAGCACCGTTGATAAAGTAAGTCAATTATCTGACTTGTGATTTACATATCGGTACAAAAGGATAAACACAAAACTCATATACACTGTGTAAAGACAAAATCAACGTGAACATATATTCCCTTCCATGTATATAACTGTTATAAATATTAATAAACGAAACCATTATTCCAAGCCCCCAGGGAACGTAATCTCTATGAAATCAAGGAAAACCATAATCCTCATGAAAACAATCTTTTATTTAAACCCATATTTATGACCATCTTAGAATATTCAAAGTCAATAGAATTACATCTTGTACTATCATATGTGGAACTCGCATCTGGATCTGTAACCTGATCTCTATTCAATGCCCAAAATGAAACTAGCCCAATGTTTTTCTCCTTAATGAAATCTAATACTTCCCTCATGTCTTGTGTAGAAAAAATTGAGCCGTCATCATTTTCTCCAATCATGGGACAAATACCTAACATTTGCCATATTTGCTCGGGTTTCAAATGTGGGAACATTAAAGAAACTTGACAGTGGAATATGCTAATAATTCTGATGTTTTCCTTTCCCCATGTGCCATTCTCGGGCAGAGGAGTATAATAATCCATGATCATTGCATTGATCATTTTCAGATGAACTCCTTTATTTTTGAATATATTGATGGCATTCACAGCTGCTCTGCTCAAACCAGAGGAAAACTCTATTGGTAATGTTAATGAAATGTAAAACTGCTCTTGGTTTTCGGTAAATTTTGTTTGTAATAATTTGGCTATCTTAGCTATTGTTGTAACTTTATGTTTATCATTCAGTGTATCACCCTCAATATCATAATCAATGGCTCGAACTCCAGAAGCTATCAACAGACTGAAGCACCTTTCAAATTCTTCTTGAGGGTTCAACGTATCAGGAGGATATGAACCATCGGCACCGCCAAATGAAATAATAACGTCGCCATCAAATTCCTTGATATCTGGAATCCAAGACTCAATTTCAGGATATCTACCATCCACTACAAATGCTAATGACACCAAATTGTGATGTAACTTATTGGTAACGTCTTTCAAATTACTTATTTTGAAAGACTCATTATTGTCTTTGGCCCAGCCATATATATAAGGTGAAAATATAGTCATTCTCTCTTAATGAATTTCTGAGATGACACGGAAATAAATTTGACAGGTTCGGAGTTGATCGTTGCAGAATGTATCCGTTATATAGTAATCCTATGAGACTTTCTCAATTGGGACAATGACTATTTTAAAAGAGTAATCAGTATTCAAAGCTCTGGAGTGTAATGCTATTCAACCGGACAAGGTCCTCTCCAGAAATCATTCGATGGAAGAAGAATCACAAACTAAAAAGAAGATAAGCACGCAGGTTTAAGCAAATTCCCTACATATGATTGAGCCGCTTTTGCACTGAAATAGGTGTGCGATTAGCCGAAACTATAAATTCTGCATATATAGTTGTAATCGCTGCTGGATCAGCAGTCGCTAAGTAATGTCGCGGGATTGAATGTACAGACATGGTTTATAGAATTATATAGATTATACATGTATATGTGAGTCAATTAATAGTGTCACACGGCTTTCATTGTGTTGATTGGCATGTGAATGCTGCTAAGAGATAATGATCACGCCTGAGAAAGGCGATGAATGAGGCGTTTTATTTTTTATTAGATAAAGTCGGCTCTTCTTCCTTAGAAAGTTCCACGCCAAGAGATTTTAAAGTGGGTACCACAACACTAGAATACGATGGAGGAAATGAAAGTGTTTCCACGTCGGTAGTGTCTTCTGTTGAATCGACTTCTGAATTAAAAGATTGGGACCCTGCAACGTCACTATATGAGGGTAGTGTAGCTTGCTGCTCTTTTTTAGACCCTGAGGCGGATGCTCTATATTCAGAGTCTTCGTGAGCTTGCAATTGATCTTCTTCGGAAAGTAAAGACATATGCAGGGGTACTTCAAGGTCTTTATTCATTGATGTCAAATTTTCTTGCATGAATTTCTCTGGCATTATTTTCTTAAATCTTTTAGCATTTTTCTTAGACAAACCAATTATCAAAGCTGGGATGCCTTTTTTCTCGCAAACCTGAATGCAATCCAATAAGTTGGCATCAGAAAACGAAGATATTGTATAAGAATTGATGGGATAATGAACTCTATATGCGAAGGAGGGTTTCTGGGCAAATTCAAAATAATTACCGTATTTGCCATCAAATTGAGTAGTCAATCTAGTATGACAATGGGTGATAAATTCCCCCCACGATTCGGAACTTTTCTTGAAACTGCTTCTAATTGTAAAATGAATCATCGAAATGTTGATCAATTCTGTAAAGAAGCAACTCAATAGTCTTAAATCTTGTTCTAGTAGTAACAAATATGAACTCGCCGTAAAGGAAACTGATGTGAAGATACTATATTCAAAATCTCTCTGCACAGTTTTGATCATCGTCAAGACCTTCTTAAACACCTGATGAGGTTGTTGATTAGCACTCTCAGTTAACCCACCACTAGCACTAAATTCTGAAAAGTCAAGGTTCAATCTGTATGAGCCAGTGGCTAGTAAAATCTCTTTTACATAATTGATCACTTCATGAACCGACTGCTTTTCAAATGAGTTGACTGATATACCTAAAGATATCACTACATCATGTGAGCCCAACGATTTGATATCATCCACGCATTCCGATGCAATTGCATTTGTCAGTTTTTTAGTTGGAGGAATAACATATTGAATAGTTTTGAGAAGCTTAGCTCTGTCAATCAAAGACTTGCACTCTGTATCGGCTAACTCCTCATGCGAAAATGAAAATGAAACGGAGGTCATTGGGAATGAAGCCTGAGAGAAAGAACAACAGGTTTAGACCGTATAACGGAGAACGGTAGATCTATGAATTATGATCAACTACAGTTGTCCCTCAACTGCATAGAAATTTCTCCAAAAAATTATATGAAACAAGAACAAAGTACTGGCACAGCACAATAGGTGGTACAAAATGTGAGAAACAATTAACGTCAGGGGAAAAACTCTCTTCAAATCTCACTAAATGTCGGATTTAATAAAAAAAAATCACCGCGATAGGAAGGAATTTCAGTATTATAGAAACGGTTGTCGGCATGTTCGTAGACAATCGAGGCGGTGATCTGGGTTATCAATCTTTGTGTTACTAAAATCATGGTAGTATAAAAAAGCTAGCTGATTAAATATATATCTATATATCTCTATATATCTATGTATAAGTTCAAATAACTTCTCTGTTGTGAATCAACATATCAGAAAACAACTGTCAAGAGTGCTTCCTTATCAGTTATATTCGATACATTTTTGGTGTATTTTGAGTATATTTAATTTTTTATATTCTTTTGATTTCCTTGAAGTATCGTTTCATGTAAAATGACGTCTGGTTAAGGACTGCAAAACAAATTCGTCTTACAGGATTGTTATGAAAGGGATTAATAAGCTCGGATACACTCACTCAATAAGGTAATTTTCCAGCTCTGTAAATATGCGAAAGATCATAAGGATATTTCGCAGTTAAGTTATAGCCCGTTATGCATAATCCCCAAAAATGAGCACAGAATGACCTCTCATTGAACTTCCATATTGGAGAAGTGAACAACTAGTTAGGCATAAAAGTGATGAAGGAGATTCCAGACACTGGATATAAGTAACATCGCATAATTTATTTTCTAAAACTGTTGGATGGAACATAATGCAAAGAGAATATAATCATTGTGAAATTGTGTACATTGGAAGTGAATCATCTGATGTTTCTTCCGAGCTAGAGTAAGACGGAAGATCTATGACGTATGAAGGCATTAAACCAATTACAGCAATATCATCCAACAATTCTGAAGAAAGATCCAAAATCTCTTCTGGTAAAAGCAATCTTGCCTCTAGCTGAGGTATCACAGTTTTCAAATAAGTGGAAGAGAACATACGGTCTAATTTTTCGGCTGATGATTTTGGAATATCAAATGACAGAGAAGCAATTGATTCTTCTTGACAAAACTTCAAGCAGCTTTGTAAATCAACATCTTTCTTACTGGATGTTTCTGAGTGCAAGAGCCTCAAAGATAATATATCGGTAAATGTATAATGTATTCTGAATCCAAAAAGTGGTTTCCTCGCATGTCTAAAGTATCTAGAGAACTTTTGGTCAAATTGTGATGTTACTTTACTTCCAACCAATTTCAAATGGTCATACCAAGAAACAGTTCTTTTTTTATCTTCGGAACGGACAGAGAATTGAATCATAGATATATGTATCAGCTCTGTAAGCATATAACTAAGAAAACCCAGTTCGAAGTCATGAACGCCATGAAAGATGCCTACGCGTAAGGTGACAGAAATAAATAAAGAATGGTTGAAAAAACCTTGCACTGACTTTATGAGCAATACAATCTTGTTTAAAACACTGAGTGGTCTCCCTGTATACAAAGAAAAATCAAAATCTACTCTGGTCAGTTTTGACTTTTCTAGAAAATCTGTAAATTGTTTTATTAGATCATAAATGTTTTGTGAAGAAAATGAGGTATCAGAGATTGACATGCTCAAAATAACATCTTGATGTTCTTGTAATTGTTTCAACTCATCCAATTGATCACTCATCTTGTCAATCTTAAATTCAAGACAAGTGGGTATGATATATTGGATGGTTTTTAATTGTTTTGCCTTCTCAACTAAACTAGCCGAGGCTTTGCCTTGCAGTTCTTTTGAGGATAAAGAGAAAGAAATGGCTGTCATTTTTATAAGCATTGAATTAAATGAATGAATACTTTATTGGTCTTTCAAAATTTATTAATAGAAAGAAGAGTCTTGTAATATCAGATCATCATATACATTCTCAAATTGGCACTGAAGGTTCTATTTATACAATATTCAGTCAAAGTGAAATATAGATCGTCCTGCACAGTCATAAAGCAAAGCGGGACTATTATTTCAAATCAATTAGAGACCCCTATTGATGCAACCCTGTATTTATCCCGGACTCCAATCTAAACTGCCCCGAAAAAATTAATAACCGGGAAAAATTAGCATGCAAAATCTAGTCCACTTAATAGAAGTAGAAACTCTATAACAATATGGCAATGGTGGCGATTTAGTTTTGAACAATAACAATAACCTTTTGTGCGGCGTATTGTCTCAAAATTGGCCCTCGCAGGTGGGGTTTCTCTATACCATTATTAGTCATATGTTTGCATCTCTTGAATATCTTTCAAGACTTCAGCTATGATGAATTGGTGTTGAATGTGGTAACTTGTAGAAGTCAAAGATTTGGGTTTGCAATTGAGCAGCCATTACTTTCCTTCACTTCAGATCTTGTACGTATGAAAAAAAAACTCCGAAAAGGTGAACATCTGACTCATATAGATGTAACGCGTATCATTGCATATTCATTTTGCTACTTTTCGCCACTGTTTTTTTTAGTTACACCTTATTGAAAATATTTTACATATATATATGCGTATATTAAACTATAGTACTCTCGTAAACTCTACACAATCTCAGGTTACATAATAATTCGCAATTGTGCATTTTTATTTTTTGCATTTTTTATCATGAGTCATCTATAGTTTGATATTTTCACTAGTCTACCTAGTTATCTCAACTATGGAAACCACTAAATCCCATTATTCTAGACAGTTCGTCTTGTTCATTATTCATAATCGTTCTTCCTTCCATAACCAAATTTTCTCTTTTCTTCTGTCTTTTATGAGACCTTTTTAGTCTCCTCTTTTCTTTCTCTTTCTCCTGATACTTCTTGCGCTGTTCAATGCTCTCTTTCAAGTCTATCCTAGTTCCAGACCCTACCTCATTAACTTTTCCTTCTATGACTCTTTTCAGATTTTCAAGCCGCTCCTTAACTTGATCTAAAGTCACTTCCTTCTGTATGAACTCATTCATGTCAAAACCGGACTTCGTCAAATGCTCGGTACTATTGAGATGATCTATATATTTTAAGTTATCTTTGAATTTTCTATTACACACATCACAGTAGAATCCAGAATCATTTGCCCCAATTGAACTTACAAATGAGATCTTGCTCATACCATCTATTTGATCTATATATTTCTGTCTCTCATTGAAAAATCTAGCAGCTTTCATCTTCTCTAAATTATCTCCGTCATGGTTATTTGATCTCTTTGCATTGTATCTCTCACGTGCCTTTTGTGCATATTCATTTTCATCCCAAGTCCTACGACCAAATGAATTATTCTTACTAGCCTCACTAGACATGACCGTAAGTTATGAGTTATGTATATGTGCTATGATAGTCTTAACATGCAAGTTCCTCTGTACAATTTATTAGCAAAATGTTTTATATGTTAGATTCATACTATATATTTTATATCTGTCGTGTGTGCGCGGGTCGTTAAGGCACTTAATTTACTATATGCCATACATTTGCAATGAATCCCAAGAATATTCATAATCTCAAGAATATTCAATCGAATAACCTTGGGGTGAATAGTATAGAGCGTTGAGTTTACAAATTACAAGATTAGTTGTATTTCAAGAAGTAATATTGAAAGCAACATTTGAGTTTCTGCTCTCAGTTCACTTCCTTTACTTCTAAAAAGGTTGAAACATGCTAACATTACCTTTACTGGACCAAAGAACTTGATCAAATATAATGAATAACTTTCGGAAATTGGAAAGAGTTTTTGATTTTATTAAATTTAGTGGAGTTTATCTATTAAAACTTTTGATAAATATTAATGAAAATTGAAATGATATTTGTATTAATTTTGTATATCCGATCATCGATTGAAGTGAGTTTCATGAATTATAGATTAATTTAAACTTCTTCAACAACGTTACCCTTTTGGGAGACATAGATACCATCTAAGAACTTACGGATATCCTTGTTTCTAACTCTACAGATTTGTTGAACATCAGCACAGGTTTGGGAAACGTTTTCTAAAGAGTTACCGTAAACGACTAATTCATCCTTTTGAGCAGCAGAGATTTCAGCAGTAACACCTTCTAAGATCTTGACGTTTCTGACTCTCTTTTCACCTAAGAAATTTCTAATTTCAACGAATTTTTGACCATCTTGATCAACAATGTTGACGTTAATTGGGAAATGCGCATAGACGAATCTCATTTTGTATTTGAAACCAACGGTAACACCTAAGATCAAGTTGTTAATTAAAGACTTGACGGTTCTTAAGGTGGCAACGTGCTTTCTGTCACCATTGTGGACGGAGATCTTGATTTCTCTGTCAGAGACCTTGGCGAAGGTAACATCGATATGTCTTAAGTTTTTGGATAATTCACCTCTTGGACCAGTAACCTTGATGATTCTGGCTTTGATGGAGACGGTGACACCTTCTGGGATAGCTAAGGATTCGTTAGATTGAATGTATTTCATTTTGGCGATACGTTTCTATGGAGTAAATTCAAATTCAATAGTATATAATAAGCACTAGCTATTAAGTTTCAATTTCTATCAACTTGAAAATTATCGAAATTTTTTTTCGCACTTTCCTCGAGCACACAGTAAACCACACTGCTAACACATAATTTTAAGACCCGTGGAAATGGGATAATTTGAATATTTTATTAATATTCAAATTATGTCAGCGAGGGTGAGAATCAGAAACCGGAGAAAATTTAGCAGTCACAATTCTAATGCAAGGATTCTCCCCTCGACTGTGTGTCTGGTTCGAGGTGTCCCTAGAGATGTTCTGTATTTAGTATATTTGTAGATAAGCGCTTTGTATATGTAGGTACATCTAAATTGCTATATAAATTGTTGTGTATCTGGTACTTGTTTTACTACCAATAGCAAGGAGGCTCAGTGATTTAGCAGCATGTATACAAATTATATAGTTTAAATATTCATATTAAAAATTAGAATGCTTTCTAGAGATCTTTCGAAGGAGTGGATTCATCTGTACTTTCATCGTTATTGGTATCATTAGATTTGTCATGATTGATTAGGCTACTATTATCTTCAGTTACAATAGCTGATTCATTCAACGTATTTGTTGAATCATTTTCGCTCTTCAACAGAGTTGGTGTTTCGTCAAATCGCAAGCTCTTTCTCTTCTTGACTGTTGAGGAGTCTTTACCTGATTCTAAACCTGTTGTCGCACTAGTATTAACTGATAATGGGGTCGTAATATTGCCTTTGGCATTGACATCTTGTACGTCATTCAGACTTATGGATATCTTAGGTGTACTAATACCTGGTCCAGCATTTAGTATAGTAGATGATAAGATAGTACTATTCGATGGGGTGTGATTCATTTCTTGAGAGTATTCGGATTCCTTTGCAGATACTAATTCAGCAGTTCTTATCCATCTTCTTCTTCTAGTATATTTGCTGAATGAATCGTCTGTTGATGGTGATTTCCAATAATTATCAGAATAGATGAATCCTTCATCCGGCTTAGGATTGGCAGTTGATTTTGCCTTTGTTGAAGGTAATTGTAATGCACCATCATTGGTCAAATCCAATCTCCAAGTTTTATCGACCCATCTCCAGTACATATTGGAGTCCTCGTTCAACTGAGGTAACTCGAATTCTTCAGGGGAGTCAGCTTCGTTCAAAAATTCATCAGTCCATGCTGCTCTTTCGTAACTTAGAAGATTTGATGTCCAACCAATACCTAACCAACGACGTTGATTCTCATATAAAACATAAGTGAATCTAATCGGACCAGAAGATTTTCCACTACTTATACCAGTTTGTGAATTATATACTTCTGTTAATTTGGTATTTGTCTTATTCATTGCAATCTTAAACAAGGAATTCTTATCAGAGTGTTGAGAGCCAAAATCTAATCCAGTTAAATAGAAGCAACATAATCTGACAGTTTTCGATTTCCAAAGAATTTTTCTTGTAACTCTTGACCAACTTGAATGGTAAGTCAATAAGAAGATAGTGATCATCAAAATTAAGGTTCTTGGTGGTAAGATAAAATAACTCATAATGATATAGATTGGAGATAAGAAGATTGTTGTAAATAGTAGTCTTTTCAAATCGTAAGATGATAAGTTCAAAGATGAAATTGGTGATAATAACATTTCTGCTCTCATGCTCAAGGTAGTAAGAGATTGAACTACATCATCCAATGTAGGATGTAACTCTTGTTCTTTTTCAAGATGATCGTTCAAAAAAGCGTAAGTGGAAATCAGTCCTACTATCAAAATGTGACCAATATAAATCAGTATCGTCTCAAAATATAAAATTAAAAAAGTGAAACTAACAGTCACCAAAACAGATAGCCAAGTATCGTCACCCGTCCAAGTTAAGATACTTAGTAACTTATTTGTCAAGATCAGGTATGGATATGCACGCAAAAGACTTTTGGAAACAGTTGGTGGTGTCGATGATAATAAAGGGGAACTCTTTGGTTGTTTTTCGGAACCCAATACCGAACCTTGTCTTTTATTTGATCTTCCAGTAAAATTAGCCCTCAATGATTCAGTCTCATTCAATTTAATCGGTTTAGATGATCCTCCCAAACCGGTTGTACCAACTGATGCGGTAGATGCATTTGAACCTTCGGATGTGAGAGGTAATCCGTTCTCACCTACCGATGAAGAAGACTGACGACGTAACTTCTGTGAGAGTGTTTGTTGATCGGATGCCATAGTATTGATGCCGGGAATTTATCAACGATGTATGAGCTTGTGTTTGTGATGCTAATAATACAGTGAGTTTGATTCCAAAGCTCAATTGATTTAGATCGAAATCTTCAGTTTATCAAAACAGCAAGTATACTCAAGGAAGTGTCTAAAAGAGCAGAAAAAATTTAGTTGAGTTGATGATAGAACACACGATTTGATATTACAAGACAGTCGGCAAATTGATGTGTAAGTATTGTCTAACAGGTCCGTGTCCAATATGGGGTAAATAAACTATAACACTATTAGTTCAAAGATCCTAAAGATAAGTTGCCCTGTCAGGATATCAAAAGCAAATAGAAAAGCCAATCCCAAACAACCGTGTAAAACGGCTTTTAATTTTCTGTTCGATGGCGAAGGAGCGACTCGCAAGCGCGACTACTATCTCTGTTGTATTTTGTTTCATTTACGTTCCCCGTACCAAAACGGTGTATGAACTGTCTTACTTATCTCTCTCTGTATGTTAGTTGCTGGATACCATTTTGAAGTTACATGCTGACATTGTCTCATGTTTCATTTGGAATGTGATATGATGGAAAATTAATGTGTAGAAATTTATTGTAAAAGAGTAACATTCAATTTTGAGGTTCCAATTTTAATTTTCCAATAAGTTGAAAGCACGAAAATTAATACACCAGAAACTGAAAAAAGATTAAAAAATAAAATGAAAAACAAATTAACATTTGGTTCAATTCAATTAAGCGCAATTAACATGCATTTATATAAATAATATACAACTATAAACCAAAACATAGCTCAAGCAACATCCTCCATTTCAATGTCGTCAAGATCATCATCCATATCTTCATCTTCTGGTTTATTATCATCTCCATCATCGGCTTCATCTCCATCGATACCTTTTCTTTCGACTTCTCTACTCTTCTTATATTCATCCTTCAGTCTATATTTTAAAGAATATGTACCTTTTCTTTCCAAGACTGCAATTGTATCCAAACATTCTTTCAAGAAAGCTTCTGGTTGATTAGTTTTTTCTTTGATACCCTTCATGGACCAATAATCATATGTATTGAACATCTTGAATAACAATTTCATTAACTCATCACGTTCCATACGAGCAGCTCTACCTTCTTGTTTGGCAGCTTCTTTCTTAGCGGCCAATTCACGAGATAAAGTAATTGTTGCACCAGAATGAATATTTGGACCAGCTCTACTTTGCAAAATACCAACAGATGTATTGTTCATGAACTTAATCTTACTACCAGTATTCATACTCTTCAATTTACGTATACTTTCTAATAGTCTCTTATTATGATCATTCATTGTATTCGTAGGTAAGACTTGACACTCATGAACGACTTTACCCACAATAGCTGTCTTTTTAGGAATTGTCTTTGCATAAGGAATGAACTTCTTTTTGAACTTACCTCCAAAACGACTATTTCTACCAAAACTCTTTCTTTCTACAGTAGTACCAATACCTGATTCCGGTCTTTCTCTATACTCTGTTCTAATTTTCTTCGACCATTTAGCGGCATGATTCTGTGAATCCTTATTCAAAGACCTCAGCTTTGGTTGAAATGGCATTTGCGTTACCTCTGTTCTTTCCATTAGTCTATGCTTGTAATGATCCAATTCTGTTTCAGTGAATATATACTCATTTTCTACTGCTTGCTTTGTTAATCTTAACTCAAATTCCTTGGGTAAATTCTTTTGTTCGGATATTTCATCATTTAACTCTAATAGAATTCGGGTTGATGGTGGTGTTGCTGATGACTTGGAAGAAGATGGGGTAGCAGCATTTTGTTGGATCTTGATATTACCTAACAAACGACCATCTAAAAGATCTTCATTCTTCCATAAATCTGATAAATATGGAGGCAGTTTCAATAACCAGATCTGTTGACCGGAATTCTTTAAATCCAAATTCAAAGACTCACCTGTAGAACTCTCTAACTCCTTTTCATCAATTTCCTCAATACCTTGTGGAATAGGTAGATCATCCTCATCGTATACAACATTGGTAGAAAGTCCATCAATTTCTTTGGCACTTGTTTCATTGTTTTCAGCCCCGGTTGAAGCATCCGGAGTTCCTACATTATTGCCATTAGATTCAGGGAAATCACCTAAGCTGACAGTCACACCAGGTTCTGCCTTCACTTGGGAACTCATGATTGCTCTTTCTCACTATGATATTCTTCTTGATAGGTGCAGAAGTTGTCTGAACAAACTCTTCTTCTGAAGATAATAAAAAAGTTATAACAACGATTAGTGGTCAAAAACTCGAATTTCAAACTTCTGAAAGTGAGAGAGAAAAGAATAAAACTTTGTCTTATCCGCTTGACCTATCTGATTGATTGTATACCGATCAGAAACAATGGGGAGCAATATATCTATAGATGAGTGACTATGTGTTGACTTGATTCAATTAAAGCTTTATTTCTAGGCTCTCTCTAAATTTTGAAGGCAACTCGAAACATCCTTACACGATGCGGGGGGTTCTGATAATGATATTTTTGAATCTAGCTAAAATCATTCAGACTCTGTTTTTCAGCTGAGTGTTAGTTATGGATAGTGGAGTGGTCCTCTATATACACAAGACTAGACATTAAGATGGATTTTGGTTCACTTCTACAGAATGAAATCTCAAAAAAGAAACAAATCTTAAGTGAGTTATCCAACGAGAGAGAGGTTGCTAAATCTTCGGATATCAATTCCAGATATTTTAAGGCCTCTGATATACTAGAAAGAGAACAAGACTACGAGGACAGAGAGCGATTCGATGTTGGAGCACAAACGAAGAACGCTACGGTGAAACGTAAAGCTGATAATACAGATGTTGAAAAGGAGGAAGAAAACAAGAAGGCCAAAATAATAGAGGAGGAAGTTGAAACTAATCCCCAGCTGCTGAAGGCACAAGAAGAATTAAGAAAGATGGAGCAACCAGTTAGATTATTTGGGGAGAGTGACGAAGATGTTGTTTTCAGGTCTAGGGGTATTGTTTCCAATAGTGACAAGGTCAACGAAGTACATGACGAAGCAAATAAACAAAGTATATCTCTTGAGGATTGTCAATCAAAAACTAAAGGGGAGAAAGATATTCCAGTAGAAGAAACGATTGCATCCGAAGTTGACAAGAATGATGCATCCAAACAACTATTAATTAAAGATGAGAATTTCATAATAAACAAGCAAGATGTTGTGGATAATATCGGAAAAGTATCTCTACAGATAAGAGATTATATCAAGTTTATACTCTCAAAATGGGACGAAAAGATTAATAAGAATTTGGATATTGGCACAAGAGATAAGGAGATGGAAATAAATAAAGAGACTAAAAAATGGGTATTGCCTTTGTTGGTAAGGTTGAAGAAGCAAACTCTTGAAAACGACTTACTAGTAACGTTATCAACGGTGATGATTTATCTACAAGAGGGGAGCTTTTTGAAAGCTAATGAAGCATACCTTAAGTTGAGTATAGGGAATGTTTCGTGGCCTATTGGTGTCGTCAATGTTGGTATTCATAGTAGGTCCAATCACTCCAAGATTACAGGAAAAGAGAACATTTCTAATATTATGAAAGATGAAGTGACTAGAAAATGGATTTTAGGAGTTAAGAGATTGATCAGCTTGCAGGAAAGCACAACCAACGAATAACCTAGTGCATAGACGATCATATGCTTTTCGGTATATAATCGTTAGTAACTTTTTTCATGAAACGAAATGATCGGTAGAACCAGGTACCAACAAAGCAATTAGTTAGCCTTCATTCCTCATCCCTCAAGAGCAACTGAAACGTCATGTGCAAACAATAGGGGTACCAGTACCAATTGCGATATATAAAATTGACAACAGAGTCATTTCAGATAGAGAATGATACCATAGAGACATATATAATTATTTGCAAAAGACACGCTACTATAGTCCCCCTAATTTTAATTGATGGTGATTTCACCTTTGACGATCTGTTTACGGATGAGGGATACAAGGGGACCAATTCCAACTATTACAGGGCTATCAAAAGTCCACGAATTTTCCTCAAAAGGGCAATCCTTGCCACAGTGACACAAGCCACACACTTTGCGCCGGGACTATTTATCCTTGAAATAGGCACACACGCCACCGAAGACCAAATTACAGCGCCGATAAAAGTGTCATGCGCCACAAGGATCTGCGCTGTTTATCGCCTTAAATGCCAATACGAGGCAACTTCGAGGCGGTGGCGGGTGCCTGTGCCACAATGCAAGGCGTGCACAGCATCTTATTCGCGGATTAAAATTAAAAATTTTACAAAAATAGTACAATTACGACGATGGAAGGCGTGGTTTTGTCCCCTCCCAAACTGCCCTCCTTTTACTGTGAGCTCTTGGTTCTGTTTGTTTCTGCTATCATCCCATTTTATATTAGATATTTAAACAATCATTATTCCCCTCCCCCTGGTTTTTTCCAACTTATCCCCTCCTAAATCTATTTTATCCTTTTAACTTCATCTTTTACTTTTAACTTTTTTTTTCTTTGATTCGGTTGCTTTGATAGCTTTCTGATTCAAAAGTTTTAACGACAAAAGTACAAGACAACATCGAAGGTCTTTATTGAAAAAAATAATAATTTTTCCCCTCTCCCCTCCATACTAAATTCTGAAAATGTCTGCTCAAGTTAATTCTGCTAGGATCGGTTTATTACCTCCAAGAAAGCGTGCTAAGACAGACGAAGAAAAAGAACAACGTAGAATCGAAAGAATTCTAAGAAACAGACGTGCTGCTCATGCTTCCAGAGAGAAGAAGAGAAGACATGTTGAAGTCTTAGAAAACTACGTTCAGTCATTAGAAACAAATATCAATGACTATAACAATGTTTCCAATAAATTTTTCAATTTTATTGATAAGTTAAATGAAAAAGGTATTGATTTAGACTCTTTAGGTTTAAGTTCTGATTTGAAAGAAATTAAAAGAATAGATCCTGTAGAAAGACCAGATGGTTTAGATCTTACTACAGCTCAAACTTTCAAGAAAAAGAAGGCTAATAAGGCTAATAACTCTTCAAAAAATGATGAAGAATCTGGTTCCGATGATGATGATTATGATGATGAAGATGAAGAAACTGAAGATAACGAAAAAAGTTTCGATTTTAAACATAAGAAATCATCAATGTCACCAGAAGTTAGTTTAAAGGCTGAGCCTAAAGAAGATAACTATTACTTATCTCCACCAAATTCAACTTCACCATCAAGATTGAGATTAAATGAAGAAGAATCAAGAATTTTAAATAATACTTATTCCAATCTCTTTGATGATGAAGATGGTGTTGTTAATCATACAGCTAATATGGAGAACTACTCATTAGTTGATGGTAGATCCTCAAAAGCACAAAATGGTCATGAATCTTATATCAAACTTGAAGATGAAGAGATGAAATTCTCAGATATGAGTTTCCATGAAGCATATCATCCAAGTTCTATGGACGTTCTTTGCGAGTATAATTCAGTGCATCATCCAGCAGTGATGATGGTTACTTGTTGTTGAAAGTTCTGTGAGTATTTTACAATTTATCGTGATTTTTAGAAGTATTTTGCCTTTTTTTTTACATGAGGGGTAAATAATTATTTTTTCAGCAAAATTCTTCTAGAAACTTTCCCCTGGGAACTATTAAGTTAGCTTTCCAATTTAAAGGGATTGTTTTTCATGATGAATGTTCTTTCACAGTTTCAATCTTTCTACAACAGTTAATGGTCTGCAGCACCATTATCCGCAGAGATTTTAGAAGAGCCATTTGAATTTGAAGCCTTTGTTTCCTACTAGTTGGGGAAAAGGTCTGATAAGTTTTGACTTGTGTATATTATTAGTTCTGTTAATTATTTGTTCTATTTTATGGGTGGTTTTTTTTTATATTCTTCTTTTTCAACTTCTAGAAAGTTTTTTCAGGACAAACAGTGGAAGGAAACGTTGATAATTTATTAGTCATGAGCTGGTCTTCATCAAGTTGAGTTGGTTTATTCCAAATAGACGCGAGACAATGTGGCGCTAATCGATTTCGGTACGGCGACTGGTCTCTGCTTTCGGTCTTGGGAATACCACACCAACTATGATCAAGTTTTGGTTTAGGATTCATCAATTTTCAAATGTTATCTTTCTCATGTTTTGTTTCCTTATCAGTTCAGAAACAGATCTTTGGGATTACATTATATATCAATATATATAGATACCAGTTTGTGTTTTATTTTTTTGTGTTTTTCAATATACTTCTCCAGATAAAGTTTTAATTCGTGTGTCGTACTAGTAAAAAGACAAAAGGTTTGATTTATACAAATTTTTTGATTTATTAAGCTTTTATACAAAAACCATTAAATAATACTAAATTATATTAATTTTGCTGATATGAAACTTTTCTAACTTAAAAACTGAGTCTAACTTAGATTTCAGTAACGCTTAAAGTTGGTGGTAAAGTTTGGATAACTTTCTTGGCTTTTTCAGCATCGTTGATGACTAATGTGTATAAGTTCTTAGTACCTCTGACCTTGAATTTGGTTTGCTTAAAGACTTTACCGTTGGAGTTGATCTTCTTGTTGGTCTTGATGGTAGCACTCTTAACATCGGCTCTTCTTGCTAATTCAAGGAATTTTTTAATATCAGTAACTTCTCTCTAAATTAAAAAATCATACAAGTTAGTATTTGTACAGTTGAAAATAACATTGTCAGATTCTCAATTTATCTCTCTCCTCTTGTGCTTCAATATATAACCCCATCTATATACTTTGGAAATCGAATCTGCAATATATCTGTTGAGGGATCACTTGCACTTGTATTTTAATATGACTAGGACTACAATTGACTTCATGGTTCACTATGGATCCAGATTTGAACAATTCGAAATAAGTCCAATTTCACACTAATGTAATGTAATATTCAATACATTTGCACTCTGGTAATCTCTTTCTTTTATGTGTTCATTAGGCAATTTTCAACTTCATCTATTAAATAAAAGGTAACTCGAGGATTAATCTAATTTTCATGGGTTTGGTCTGATTCTGCTACACTTTGCTGGAGGGAGACATTATGGAACCATCTGGTTAGACTAAGAAGGTCTACATACAGCCATTTTGATTATATTATTTGATGGATATGGATATATGAATTATATAAATTGCTTCTATACTCTAGCACTACGTTTATTAACAGCTAAGTAAATATTTCTGTTATTTCATTTTTCATTTTTTCCTTTCCTCTGTCGTCTCCTCACCAATTTTTTTTTCTCAATTCTCACATCTTAGGAAAAATCGAGGGCTAAAACAGCCCTCTCTCACATCACGTGATATCAGAAATAAAAAATCGACGCAAAGATGCAATAGACTGATCACGTGGCGATAGAGGAAGACTATAATAGAATTTATATTTCATATTAGATAAGCCATCTAGGCAAGAGACTCTGAATTTAGGAGTATTCTTCAAGTTATTATGGATTGAACAAGGACATTCTAAGCGACTAGACAAATACTCAGAGAAGTATTCGGATACAAGATAGAATGTTCAAAAAAAGGAGTGTACTGCGTAGCGATGCTGCTGGTCAGCAGAGAGTTAAGAAGAGATCATTAGAAGAAGAGGATGGCAATAATAGCTCCTCCGAAGAGAGTGGTTCTTCAAGTGATGATCCCTCAAGTGATGAACAGCTTCCAGTGGTGAAGACTACCTCGTTCAAACGTAGGCTAATGAGTGCTGATAAGAGAAAGTTAGATGGATCAGCTTCTGGTTCTGCTGATAACGAAGCCATTGTCAACTCAACAAAACATTCATCTGACGAAGAAGAAGAAAAAGAGGTTGCACCAAAAGCAGCATCCATGATCAGTGACATAACGACAGATACCTATTCAGAGCAACTCATAAGAGAAGATCGAGAGAAGCGTAAGCAGGACTTGGAGAAGTTGAAAAATAAAGGGTTACAGAGTAAAGATAGCCAAGGAGATAGGCTGTACACCGGTAATCTAAACAACATCAAGGATCAGTCTACTTTGAAACTGAAGGGTAGATCCACAAATATCAAGACAACCACTGTAATGGACTTTCAAGCCGATGTTTGTAAAGATTTCTTGAAAAATGGGTATTGTGGGTTTGGTGATACATGTAAGTTTTTACACTACAGGGATGAGTTCAAAGTTGTCAAGAATCAAAAGCCAAGAGAATGGGAAGAAGTCCTAAAAAAGAGAGGAAAGAAGTGGTAACTCAGGAAGAATCTCTTACTGTATAATATTGTACATATATTGCTATTTAATTTTAAATAGTACTGACGTTAATTAATGGATCTAATGCAACCTAGCAAAGGTAAATCAACACAACAGATTACTGATATGATCATTAGCATTTACGAATGCAGAATTTGCCGCAGATATCATCTCATCCTTCTCATCGCCGGATAAATGTAGATTCTGATTCATGTCTCTATCCAGTAATAATTTGTTGAAAATAGATCTCAAAACTTTTGATTTTGATGAGATTTTTTGTCCTTGAGTAGACAATGATTCTGTGCTTATTTTATCAGATACCCAAGGATCAATGACACTTACCCAAGAACACAACAATAAATCATAAACAAAAACCTCTTTGGTCTTCAGCATTATTACTGGTACTCCATTAGTGGTGACTTCACATCTGATAATACCAGTAATGATAGGTACAGGAGCTTTCTCACTTTTTAATTCACTATTTTGATTTAAGATTGGTGACAATGAAACCTGTGTCAATATCTTCTTGCGTAATTTGATATTCCAAACGTATAGAAGACCATTTCGAGTGACCAGCAACACGTATTCATTAAGCGTAGACAGGTGACTGATTGGTACTCCAAGGTCGATCGTAGGAATCAAAGCCCTCCCTTCCTTGGTCAAAAAATAAACACCTCCATTTTCTGTTGTCAAACACCAGTAATCAAAGGATAAAGTATCACCAACCTTGAAACTGGAACTTTTCACATTATTGAATTTTTCATTGGCGAAAAAATCAAACTTATGCTCTCTTTTCATTGAATTAAATACTCTCAAGGAACTTATACTATCATCATCGAAATCCATTGAATTGCTACTCGTTGTATTATTATCATTATTTCTTATTTCCATATGATCGTTAAAATCCGACATTTCAACGAAAACAGACGGTTGAACCCTCATATCGGGGAAAACCGTTGTGGGAGTCACAGTAGCATCTGAGATAAACGCTGGAATATCGACTTCTTTCTTACGACGCGTATATGACCTATTGTTATTTGGCTTTTTGGTATTGTTTACATGCTCTTGAATTGTATCTATCTGATTTTCCAAACCCTTGTCTTCGTTTTCTTCTTTTTCAATAACTAAAGAATCTCTGATAGAAGACACTACCGTTTGTAATCCGTATTTTGGAAGTTTATAAGAAGAACTTGACATAAGATTCTTGACCATATCTTGACGTTTTTTGATGTCAGTAGATGATGGAATGGATCTAGATTTAATGATGGAGTTTTTGGCATTTGATGAAGGGGTAGAGGAAGTTGAAGAAATTAACATGGGAGCCACTCTCTTTTTACCGTTTTTGGTTATCGTGACCTTTTGAGAAGCAACCGTTAAAACATTTATTTTTGACGAACTTGATGAAGACGACAAAACTGGTGTTAGATTACTAGAGCTGCCTGTATTCGTATTTTTTGAAGCTGTATCCATTGAGCCAAATGGCGATTTCTCAGCAGAGGAATTTTGAATGGCAGTTGGCTGCTTTGCCTCATCTCCACCTTTCATAAGCTTATTCAACTTCGTAGACACAACATAATCATCGAATGAACTACGATCTGCTTTTTCTTCAAGCACAAGTTGCTCTACGCTTTCTGGAAAAACCATATTCTCTCTATCCGCACCATATCTGTGCAATTGCGATTCATTCTCTTCTATTGGTATAACCTTACCCAATTCACCATCTTTGAAGAATACAGTAGTAATACTACCATCTAACGAACTGATAAACAATATGTCACCAGCAGGACTCCAAGTCATATCTGTGATTGTCTTCAGACATATGTCAAAGGCTACTACAAGTGGAGTTGCTGTAGATGTATTCCATATAGCTAATATTCTATCCTGTCCCGATGTAGCCAGGACAGTGGCAACATCTTGGTTGTTGCCCTCTCTTTTGAATTTTTTGTGATTGTCATTTGAAAGCTCATATAAACGTGGTGAGAACGAACAAACTTCACATGGTAGTTCATGACCCAAAAGACTTATGTCACTATCCCATGTTCCTCTATTGATGATAGCCACTGAAGATAAATGCCCATTCATAGCATTTGGCGCCGCTATGTGATGACCATCCGGTGACCATGAACATCTTCTAAAATATGTAGTTAATGGCGATCTTTTGAAAGGATCCATAACAATGGATTCCACAGAAAATGTAATCTCAGTTGGCGAATTTCTATGATATCTGAACACTCTTAGAGTTCTATCATCACTTGATGTAACAAAATACTTATTTGCAGGATCAAATTCAACACCTTTAACGTGTGATTGATGTATATCGAACCTTTTTATTTTTTCGAAAGTTGAACCACTCCAAACTATAATAGATCTATCCAAACCTACACTAACCAATATGCTGGAGTCAGGAGACCATGCTAAATCTTGAATATCGTTGTCATGAGCCACGAGTCTCTTTCTTACTACCCAATGTTCCAGATCCGTGGTTTCAATGCCACCATCGTTCCCACTTCCACCGAATCCATTTGATGCAAATGCTAATCTTTGTTCCATATTTGCAGCCATATTCCTTGATGTTTCTTCGTCTTTTTCCCAAATCAACAAGATCTTGTCATCAGAACCAGACGCCAAAAATCTTCCATTAGGAGAAAATTGAACACAGGTGACAGCACCTGTATGACGAGCCATGGAACATAATGGCCTACATACTCTATTATCTATCTCTATATTTGAAGTTGAATCCCAAGATGTTTCTGCGGAACCCTTTGGTGATTTTGATTTCCCAGATAATGATTTAGCATTGGGCATAGCATTGCCTCCATTATTTTCCAATTCTTCTATTTGTCGTTCATAATCTCTTAGCGTATCTATTAACCATATCCTCACTTTACCATCAAGACCTCCAGATGCAATTCGAGTACCATCGGGAGAAACAGCTACTGAATAAACTTCAAACTTCTTACCCTCCTCCTGATGAACAAGCCAGGGGAATTTTAGCATACGCATCCTCACTGATTGGTATCTAATACGTTGAAGTAGAAGCTAGTGGAATTTAGATAGAACACAATATTGGTGACTTTTATTTTGATTTATCACGTTTGAGATCAAGGTGTTTTGCGCGATCACAAATCTTTCTCATATAGTGTCAATTTTTGTTACAGCATTATAATAGGCTTGAATGTGGCTTCAATTGATTATATATAATATTTAATCTATTTTAATTGTAATCTAAATTCTAGCTTTTATACACCAAATTCTGCACGTAAAGCTTTACCAAATCTTTCAATACCAATGTCCAATTGGTCTAATGGAACGGCAGCGAATGTACCTCTGAAAAAGATTTCTGTTGAACCACTTTCTTGGAAGTTTGGCGACTTGAACCAAGAACCTGGGATCATTAGACAACCTTCCTTCAAAGATTTTTCGTATATTGCTTCTTCCACTTTGCTTGGATCCTTACCAAATTCTTCGAATTTTGGATGTTTAGCTGTGTCGATGACAACGGTGAAGAACATACCAGCAATAGGTGGATTAGAAGCACAGACTTCCAATGGACAGTGCTTGGTAATAGAATTCATAGTGAAGTCTCTCTTGATAGTATATTCCTTACGTAAACCGATCAACCAATCAATATAGCCAGATTGACCCCAACGACCTAATAAACCAGCAATAATCGAGGAGGAGAAACCTGAAGCGGTTTGAATAGAGACTTCATGTAATCTGACGTATCTTTCTAATAAAGTCTTTTGACCAACAATCCAACCTAATCTTACACCAGGAGCTAAGATCTTGGAAAATGAATCCAATCTAATAACACGACCTTCAACATCGTAGTGAGAGAATGATTTAACCAAAGCAGATAGAAACTCTTCGTGAGTTTGATCCTTTGGACCATCAGCATCTGGGGTATATGGATCCATTTGTAAGAAATAGTATGGTTCATCTTCAACGATGATAAAATCATGTTTACAGGCAATTTTGTAAATTGCTTCCCTTCTTTCGTTTGAAAGGGATGAACCGGTTGGATTTTGACCGGTAGAAATGGTGTATAAAAGCTTAGGTTTAGGACCTTTCGAAGCATCCCAGTTGTTCAACAACTCATCCAACTTTTCTGGAATGATACCGAAGGTGTCCATTGGGATTGGAGCAAAATTAATATCAATGGCTCTGGCAGTTTCAATAGCGGAAGAAAAAGTATATTCCTCAACTAAAATGTACTCCCCTTTATTACAGAATGTTCTTAGGGTGGCTTCCCATGATTGAGTATTACCAACAGAAGCAATGACATCCCACTCTTTGTTTGGGATGGTATGAATTATTTCAGTATGTTCTCTCAAAAACTTGAGAAGTTCTGGTTGCCCTTCAGTAAAACCATATTGTAATGACCTTGCCAATGGAACATCGAAATCTTCTAACTTCTCCTTGGCGACATCAACAAGTAAGGTGTTATCATCGTTTGTTGGCTTTTCACCAATTCCATTTGCAAAAGGTGGTTTTGGGCAATGAAAAGTGGCCTTTTCAAAAGGGAAATATGAGCTTAATGGTAAACCACCTCCTAAAAAGACAATATCATCGTTACCGAAGTATTTGAAAGCAGATTTTAGGGGAGAAGGACGACGGCCCTTAGCTTCTTCAGATAAAAGATGTTGTAAATTTTTAACTTCGGACATTATAGTTATACAGTACTATTTACACAGGTTCAAAAAAAAGAGTAGTATGGATATGATTACCAATAGTCATCGATAAATTGAAAAATACCAAACAGAAATTTGATATCGCGAGAACGGATGATGACTCAACTGGATATACTGTTGATACCACAGCCTAAAAACTCGAAGTTTGGTGCGCCTCGGTTTAGTTACTAGATTTAGAGCTGGTCTGCATGAGTTGAGGTGGAGTCGAGTTAGTAACTGGACACAGTAAGAAGCGTCAAACATAATATGAATTACTTCAACGGATCCAATGGATGATATGGTTAGCAAAAGAGTGCGATAGTTAGTAAACTGATTAGCAACTTCCTGAAGATGGGGAACGAATATACTCACAAAGAATAAAAAAAGGAAAAAAAAAAAAACAGACCGGTATTCTCTACAAGATATGAAGACACCAAATGAGCATCTAGTGCAAGTGAAGCAAGCAAAAAAAGATTCTTTATCACCAGAAAAACGTTTTCGGGGTTCTATTTTCGTAAATAGATAGCGCAAATGGAAATAAGTGGTTTCAACTACTCACTGGCAAAAAGACATAGGTCAAATAGATGCCCTATTGGAATCTTCCTCACAAGGAAGCCCCTTTTTGAACACACGAATAGAACGAGAACTAAAGATTTTCAATCAAAGCACCCAAGTCAGTAATCTCTATGGAACTCCTGAAGATAATTTAAGAAACAACATATTTCAAAAATGGTTTCCTCCATCAATCACTTCATAGAAATTGCCTTTTTTTTGTCTATAAAATTGGTGAATCAAATCATCTCACGAAGAATCTCCATAACACATTAAGACGTAAAAAAAGTGCAACTCCTGAAAAAAAACAAAAAATATGCTACGGGATAATTCAAATGCATATGATTCACACGGCTAAACGGTCATCGCATAATCAAATTCATCCGTTGAAAGAGCCCTGCTGTCACCTAGGTACAATAAAATATCACGTATTTTACACTTGTTTCTAGCTCGATTCAATTCATACTATCTCGGAATACGACAGTATAAGCACGTTTGAAATTACAGAAACTTGACATACAATCAGTCAAGCTCTATTTCCTTAGAAGGCTTTCAAAGAGATAGACCATCCAACTTTGAGCAATACAATAATTCGAATATGCCCCGCACATTCTACTGCTATTGCCACTGCATTCTTCATATGAATCGAATATAAGCAGGCAAACACTTTCAACATTCAGCAAAGACATGGCCAAGATGCGTTTTGATTCGAACTGAGGTGGGTCACCACCGTATTCGCCCGAATTGAAAGTTATCGGGGAATCCTTGGAACTGGACCCTATACTCAGAAGACATCTGCATCAAATAGAGGAGAGACTCTACTGGCATGTCCAAAAATTGCTTGATTATTGGAACTGAATTGTGACATAATTTATTCGTCCGATTTAAGCGGAGAATCCTTGGAACTGTCACCATTCAGAAAGGAGTCGCATCAGACTGTGAAGAAACTCCAGATGTGGGTCCGAAATTGTGTCACGATAAGAACTGAATTGGGACACCCCTCTATTCGTCCGATTTTCATCGGAGAATCCTCGGAAATGGTCTTCCAACTCAGAGAATATCTCTATCAAATGTTTTCAAGACCCTGCAATCACATGTTCAACAGTGCATCATCGCAACTGAGTTTGAATCACCACCTATTTACCCAAACTGAATTTTCAGGGAAATACTTAGAACCGAAACTCAAACTCAGAATTGATCTACAGATCTTAATTGATCACAATAAATGGACTTATTGAATTTTGAGTAGCTCAAGTAAAGCCAAATACACGGAACAGCATGAAGATAACTAATCATGTTATTCCCTTCTAATAAGAGGTTATAAAATAATGATGGAAGAGGGTGTGGGATAGCCGCCTCGTTAGCCTTGGAAAAAATCACATCCTCAAAGAGGCTAAAGGACGATATAATGTTTTGCAATGAAGTAACTATGGAGTGGCTAACAATTGTCAACAACTTCAGGATCCATTTAGAAAATACATTGGTATAATAATCTTGTCATTGAAATGAACCATACGGAAAATAAAAAATCTTTCAAGCCCTTGAACAAGACACCAAAAGCACAATCAATGAGATCTATAGTAAATTGAGGAATCTCAGATCTGGGTGTGAAAACACACCGAACGGAGAAAATCAGTAGAAACGCCTGAATGAAGAATCTGAACTATTTGAATTTTTATGAAGGAATGGATGAATTCTTGGATGCAGTTGATTTTCACGCGGGTGGTCGCTC
Organism: Wenyingozyma ramenticola; assembly: GCA_024271885.1. Lineage (NCBI taxonomy): Eukaryota > Fungi > Ascomycota > Pichiomycetes > Pichiales > Pichiaceae > Wenyingozyma > Wenyingozyma ramenticola. The sequence goes on from JANBXF010000006.1 coordinate 503,821, forward strand.
GACCAAACAGCGAATCGACGCGCGTGTAAGTTTTATATATCTCGTGTCTTCATTGCTAAGAGTCTCTTGAAGCCGTGGAGGCATTCTACCTTGACAGACGTGCGGCATTATACAACTCCCGAATTTTTTTTTTCTCCGCAAGACTTCGATAGCCGTGAACAACCGCGTTAGCTTTAGTTGGCCACTGTGACATAAAATAGGCCTGAAATGTCCAACTACTTTTGAATTTTTCACATTTACTTTTCTTTATCATGATATTATTGGTATTACTTTGATCTTTCTAATTTCCCTGTGATAATTATCTTCAACAAAAATGACAGGACCAAGAAACTTCTCGCACTTGCTCTCCGAGGAAGCTTTAAACCGCCCTACCCTCTCGCTTGCAGCTACTTTCAAATATTTGTCAGATCCAGAATTTGTTTCTTTGGGTGGTGGTTTACCACAAAGTTGCTATTTTCCTTGGGACAAGATTGAAGCTCACTCTCCTCTTCCTCAGGATATAGGGAAAGTTTCCGAAACAGGTAGAGAAGTTGTAACTGAGATTTTGAGAACTTCTAAGACTGATATCCCTATCAATAGAGCATTACAGTATGGATCCGTCAAAGGGCAACCAGAATTATTACAATTTTTAAGGGAAAGTACTGAACTCTTTCACCAAGTTCCATACCATGAGTGGGATATTCTTTTGAATACAGGGAATACTCAAGGTATCGATGCATGTTTGAGAACTTTTATCAACAAAGGTGATTCAGTGTTAATCGAAGAATATACCTTTGGTGCTTCTTTAAATTCCATTAGAGGTGCCGGTGCGAAGACTATTTCAGTGAGCACCGACAATGAGGGTATTATTCCCGAAAAGTTAGATGCCTTGTTAAATCAGTGGGATATATCTACAGATGGTCCAAAACCTAAATTTTTATATACAATTCCAACAGGCCAAAACCCTACGGGTTCCAATATGCCAGCCACAAGAAAGGATCAGATTTATAAGATTGCCCAACGTCATGATTTTTTGATTGTTGAAGATGATCCATACTACTTTTTACAATTATCGAAGAATGATACAGACTCCGATGACATTACGCCTATGACATGTGAGGAATTCAAGGACTCCCTAGTCAAGACATTCTTATCGATGGATGTTGATGGTCGTGTTATCAGATTGGAGTCATTCTCAAAAGTTTTAGCACCTGGTTCCAGAATCGGTTGGATTGTAGCACACAATAACATCTGTGAACATATTCTTCGACTACACGAGTACACGTTCTTGAATGTTTCAGGATTTACGCAATCTTTGATTTACGGTTTACTCAGTCGTTGGGGCCATGACGGTTACACGCAATGGTTGATGGGTTTGAGAAGAGAATACACAAGAATGAGAAATATTACTACTAGAGCGGTTGCCCAAAACTTGAATTCTAAGCTTGTTCAGTACAGTCCTCCCAGTGCAGGAATGTTTTTTATTTTGAAATTAGATGCCGCAAAACATCCCAAATTCCACACCGAGTTTAAGGGAGATGTACAAAAGGTTGAAGATAGAATGTTTGAGAGACTTATTGAAAACAAAATGTTGATGCTTAAAAGTGGAGTATTCAAAGTCAACAAACGTGGAACTAATGACTCAGACACATCTTTCTTCTTCAGAGGTACTTATGCCCAAGCTGATATTGAAACTATGAACGCAGGGTTACAAAGATTCTCTAAAGCAGTTGAAGCAGAATTTCAAAATTGAGGATTTTTTTGTTCACGATTAGTATATTGCGAATCTATGTAAAGAATAAGTAATAAAAAAAAAGCTACAAAGAAATCAACTACGTAAAACACATAAAACACATAAATATTCAAAAAACCCAAGTTACTTTTCAAAGATGCATTTTGCAACTATAGTTGTTACTTTTCTTCTTCCAATTGCAAAGCATTCAACATATCTCTAGCCTTGATGAAAGTACCGTTTACCTGTTGCTGGTCGATTCCAGTAGTGCTACTACGGCTTCTACTGCTGCCTGCTAATCCGAGACCCATACCTACAGAAGGCGATTTCGATGGTGTATTGGATAATGAGACGCTCTTCTGAGAAATGGGAGTGTTAGTATTGTCATCGGCAAATGAATCATCAATGTCATTCAATAAATCACCATCTAGATCCTCTTCGTCGTTCTCATAGAAACGTTCGTCATCTTCATCTTCATAGTCATCATCTTCATAATCATCTTCATAATATTCATTGTCATCTATGAAGTCGGGATCTAAATCCTCGTCATAATCTTCATCGTCATCAAAAATGGTATTTTCGTTACTTGCGAGCTTTTGGAAATCTTTCTCATCGACATTTCTGATCATACTTCTTTCTGATTTAGGAGATGATGGGGGTGGAGATCTACTGAAGAACGACAATCTAGGACTAGAGGGGGATGTCGCTGGCGAACTAGGTGACGCAAGAGCTTTTTGCCTTCTCAATTCCTCTTCCTCGCTGTCATCTTCGCTCAACTCGTCGATATTCAAAACCGGTTCACGCCAAAAAGTTGCATCTGTAAAATTACGTCCATCAGATTGTCCGTTGAGAGTCTTGGTGGCTGGCGGGAAAAATTGATCAACTAGCTCTCCAATAGAGACATATGAAGATTTGTAACCAGTCATTTCTAACAATTCCATATGTACCTCACCATCCGGATTGATTGTGAAGATTCTTGAAGCTGGAATACCTACTGTACGGTACGATAACGCATCTGTTATTCTATTACCAAACCCTGCATAAAATGGAGTATTAGGATTATCAGCAGATAGTAAAGATTTGATTCCAACATGATGTTCTCTTATTTTTGTTGGCTCGGATGGGGATTGGTCAGCTACAGGCAAATCGTCTTTAACTGCATGATTAATGGAACCATCATACAATGCTTTTATATCAGTTAAACATGCCATTTTGAAAACTTCTGGTTTTTTCAAAACAATTTCTCTTCTTAGAGCAGCAATAGTTCTGTCTGGTGATAATATAACAGGCCCAGCAGGTAATTTCAAACCATCTTGTTCAACACCCGCAAGATATGATCTTGTTGTGTCCGCCAATCCCACAGATCTCGCTGTTAAGTACATTATATTATATCCGTTTGCTTCTATATCGCTGAATAATTTGGCAACACCTACGTGAGTCCAATCTCTACCGAGCATTGTTAAGACATGTCCTAGTGCATCCGATTTGGTAATTGTACCATCAATATCAGAGATAACTATGGGGGTATCATATTTCCAAAGAAACAGTTTCGCAACAATCAATGCTTTGCCATTATTGACACTGAATTTGATATCATTTTCTCCGTAGTTCAAGGAGAGGCATTTCAATTGCTCAGATGTTAATCTCAATGTCTTGAAATAATTATTTGGGTGGTCTTTTGAAGAAGTTGCACTTGTGTCATCTGTATCAGTCTTGATATCTGACAACACGAAAGAAGACGCTGTAGATGAGATTGACCCTGGTGATTGTGGTTGTATGATAGTTGTTTCCGGATCAATATTCAACAAAGAATCCTCAGCAGAAATCCTGATCGTACCATCCAAATCTGTATTTATTAAGGTATCAAGATCCGCACCATCCCCAAATTCATCCTTCAATAACTGTTTCAAAACATCATTTGTATCCTTCACATCTTTAGAATTACTTTTGTAACCTTGCATATCCAGTAAGACATCACCATTGACATCAACTTTGGAAGGAATATTCTTCTTGATTAGTTTTTTGGTAATCGCTTGAGCTCTCGAAATTGAGGAAGCAGAGTTCGTCGTTGGGGATCTAACTGGTGATGATGATCGTCTCTCCACTGTACCCTCATAACTCTTTGGTAGGGGAGGAGAAGAAGAAGAAGAAGAAGGAAGCGGAAGGGATTCCATTGGAAATATGGCATCACTTTTATCAGCTGCAGATGCACTAATATCCAAATATTCTGGCTCCTGCAGAGGGGAATCTAGCTCTTCTGTATTTCTTGGACTACCCGATGGCGAAGATGCAGGACTCAACACAGGTGAAGTCTGCAAATCAGGTGGGATATAACCTTCTGTCTGGAAGACAAAAAAGGCTTCACCTCCATCACCTAGCTTCATGGGCAAATCCGTTACTTCATCATTTACAATGAAGGTAACTTTATTCTGTGATGGTCTCAACAACTGGAATTTACCAAACCTTACGTGAAATGGTGAGCATGCCAGTTCACCATCTTCCTGCTCAACAACAATAACGTCAATTGCCCCAGAGAGAGTGGCTGGATTTATTGAACTCCATGTTTTGGAGACCGATCCAATGGCTCTACCCAGATACTGCATATTGATTAGAAGTAACGAGTCAATATGAACTTTAAGCAAGATACCAGTTGCTATCTGAATAGATTGACTATAGATTGAATTAGCTGATGAACCAAGAGAGTTTATATGGGATAAATGGTAACCACACGAGACTCTTCAATAATAAAGATTCTAGTATGGCAAACAAAAAGCCATCGCACATAAACGAGGGAAAGGCAAACTTATTTTCAGCATGTGCGAATGCGAGGAGTAAAGATGTGCATTGAGTAATCCCCTTATACTCCCAATCAACCTTACTTATATGTACATTAGATTTACGAACAAACAATCCTATAGGAGTAGACATTAAGATATAAATCTATATACACAAAAGGTTAATACCTCGATCAAATAAATAAGAGATTACACAGTGTCATATATTATTATGCAGCAGCATTAGTTTGAGCTGTGATTTCAGCTTGTTTAACCAAATTTGAAGGAGCATCCATTACTGGTAACATGACCTCTACTAATCTGATTTTATCAGGATTTTGGAATTCAGGATCATTGAATGCAGCATCAGCCTCAGCAACCGTGGCAATTCTCTTGTTTTCCCAACTATGGGAACCTGCAAACAAAGGTAGTATGAGAGAATGATCCCATGGTTGAATTTCATTGTATTGAGCAACTGGTCCATGGATCAACTTCTCAATTGTGTAACCTTTGTTATTCAAAACGAATAAGTATGGATTACAACCCCATCTGCACATGGTAGAGATTTCTTGAACGGTTAACTGTAATGAACCATCACCAACAAATAACAAAACTCTTCTGTCTGGATACTTCTCTTGTGCGGCCATAGCAGCACCAAGACATGAACCGACGGTGTAACCAATTGAACCCCATAATACTTGTGAAATACCAATAGCATTCTTTGGGAAGTGAGCTTGGATAATACCAAAAGCAGAAGTACCTGTTTCACTAATAATGATATCACCTTCTCTTAAGAAAGTGGACAGTCTTTTCCATAACCATTGTTGTGTCAGTGGTAATGCAGGATCATGAGAGAGTGTCTTGTAATCAAATGGGGATTTTGGTAATGGAGTTGGGTGATAAGAAGATAACACAGGTGGTAATGTCTTCAGCAATTTTTCTAAAACAAATTGCATTTGAATACCTGGATATGTGGCTGTTCTAATCTTACAATGATCGGAATGGAATTCAACAACATTTTTGGTATGGTATTGATAAGAGAATGAACCGGTATTGAAATCGGATAATAAACCACCGACTGATAAAATTAAGTCGGATGTTTCGACGGCTTCTTTGACATCTGGAGATGATAAGACACCAACATAAATACCTCCAAATCTTGGATGGGTTTCATCAATACCAGACTTACCCATTGGAGTAGCAAATATTGGGAATTGGGTGATATCAGCCAACTTGGCAACAAGAGCTTGAGAGTCATGTCTCAAAGCACAGGCATCGACTAGAATTACTGGATTTGAAGCAGCCTCAACTAAGTGTGTGATTCTTGAAACAACTTCCTCTTCGGCAACTGGTTCGTTCTTTGGCAATGCCAATTGAAGTGGGTAATCTAACGCAGAAGCTGGAACAGTCATTTCTACAAAATTGGTTGGGATGCCAATATAGACTGGTCTCTTTCTAATGTAAGCATCTTTGATCAATCTATCGAACTCAGCTGTAGCAGTATGGATATCATCAATAACTGCAGAAGAACAACTAATTTTCTTTGACATTTCTTTAAATGCTTTGAAATCACCATTACCTAAGGTATGATGAAGTAACAATTTATTCTCAGTGGCTTTGATAGAAGGAACACCAACAATATGAATTAAACCAACGTGCTCAGCATAAGCACCGGCAACACCATTGATAGCACTCAATTCACCAACACCAAAAGTTGTAATAAGACAAGAAATACCATTGACTCTGGAGTAACCATCTGCAGCATATGCAGCGTTAAGTTCATTTGCGTTACCGGCCCATCTCATACCTTCAACCTCATAGATATGATCTAATAAGGCCAAATTGAAGTCACCTGGTAAACCGAAGATAGTACCAATGCCGAGCTGCTTTAATCTTTCAAAAACGTAACGACCTAATGTAATTTCAGTATCACGTTGAACAGTCATGTTGTAAATTATAATTAATTACTAAATATGTTTGTACTAAATAGTAGTTAAAGTGTGTTTGTACGATTGTAAGAATATTTTATAAATACTTCACTAATTGAAAATATATATATATATATATACATTATTCATTGTAAAAGTGGTATCAACTAAGGATCATGAGAAGATAGGCAAGCCTTTATATATTCATAAATTCCGTGGTGATCAGAAAGTAACGATGTAGATAGAAAACAAGGTATCAGATCAGATGGTCCCATATCACCCGGTGCGGTATATTTCAACTTCAATTTATCACAAGGTTCTTCTGCAAGAGTGGGGGTGCCTGCTGCACCGCGCCCTGAGTGGGATGGAAACTTCGGAAAAACTCGCCATAATTTACTATGAGGGTGGGGCTGCGTGGGGTGTATGCGATCAATAGATGGGGCCACCACCTGCTAGGTTTCAAGATGGTAGTTTTCGGAGTGCAATGTGAACAAGTCGGACGGGTGTAGATATAGGAGTACGAACAATAGGGCTATCGGATAAAATATTGACACATTGAATCAGACTCTCGTTCATCAGCTATTTGTCACTTCTAGTGAGTGAACATGCAAAGGTCTTGTTTGATGTACTCATCCTATGAATGTGTTGACACAACCAGGAAATGTCATTATATATTTTTATCGAGATTTGAGTGCAGTTGCGCAGTGCACTATATGCGTAAAATCATTATAATCTGATTGACGACCATGTTTCAATATTCTTTTCAAAGCTGCTGTTGCTGTATGAAGTACACTGTATTTTTTTTTACTTCTATGACAATATTGAATTCTATAGTTAATCAAATATGAGTATTATTATTATATATATATATAGATATATACATATTCAGCTGCTGAACTGATACCAACAAGACACTAGCAGTCTTGAAATTCAGTATATATATCATGTTGTGTTGTCATCGATGTAATATGACTAATCTCTTACTTCACCTTTGACGAGACCATCTGGTTTCAAGGTTGGGAACAACAAAACTTCTCTAATGGTGTTGGAATCGGTTAAGAACATAGCTAATCTATCAATACCACAACCCCAACCACCGGTTGGTGGCAAACCATACTCTAAAGCATTACAGAAAGTTTCATCGACTAATTGAGCTTCATCATCACCTTGATCCTTTTGTCTAGCTTGTTCTTCGAATCTAGCACGTTGGTCAAATGGATCATTCAATTCGGTATATGCGTTACAGATTTCTTTAGTAGCAACGAAAACTTCAAATCTTTCACATAAACCTGGAATGTCTCTGTGATATTTAGCTAATGGGGACATCATTTGTGGGTGACCAAAAATGAAAGTTGGGTTGATACACATATCTTCCAATTCACCTACTAATTTGTCTAACATTCTAGCGTTAGTCAGTGGTGGGGTACATTCTAATTTGTTCTGGATTAAGATGTTCTTCAAGAATTCTCCAGTTTCTGCAGTATGTAATTGGTCTCCAGGAGGGAATTTAACATCAAAGACTTTTTCTAATTCTTCGATCATGTTGATTCTCTTCCATGGTCTAGTAAAATCTAATGTCAAAGCTTTACCATCTTTACCTTCTGGGTGGTAAGTGACTTTGTAATCACCAGTAATATCCTTGACCATTTCGGAGAATAATAACTCAGTCATATCCATCAAGTCATAGACATCAGCGTAAGCTTCATAAAACTCACAAGTGGTGAATTCTGGGTTATGGGTCATATCGATACCTTCATTTCTGAATTGTCTTCCGATTTCATAGACTCTGTTCAAACCACCAACAACTAATTCCTTCAAGAATAATTCTGGAGCAATACGCATGAACATATCCATATCTAAATCATTATGGTGAGTAATGAATGGTTTGGCTGTGGCACCACCGGCAATAACATTCATCATTGGTGTTTCAACTTCGATGAAGTCTCTGTTATCTAAGAATTTTCTGATATAACTGATAATTCTGGATCTGACTTTGAATGTTTCTCTGGTATTCTTGTTCATGATAAGATCCAAATATCTCTTTCTGTATCTGGCTTCTTGGTCTTTGAAACCGTAATGTTCAGTTGGTAACATGTGTAAACATGGGGTCAATAACTTAACTTTGGTAGCAAAAACAGATAGTTCACCTTCACCACCCTTAGCAGGATTGGTAACACCTGGGTAACCTTCGACACCAATAATATCACCTCTTCTTAATAACTCATGCATTTCTTGGAAATCACCATCGGCATCTTGAGCTTGAGCCATAACTTGAACAGTGACACCTTCACCAGCCAAGTTATAGAATTTCAACTTGGAACCAGATTCTCTCTTGACCATAATTCTACCAGCAATAGAAACTTTGACATCTGGTAAAGTTTCACCCTTGGTTAAGTTGGCGTACTTTTCTCTAAATTCATCTAATCTGATAGAAACGTTGAATTTATGTGGGTATGGATTACTAGCAGAATGTGGGGCTCTGATTTCGTTGATTTGTCTAGATCTGATTTCATAGTATTGATTTGGGTTCAAGTTGGCCAATTCATCAGACTTCTTAGCAACCTTTGGTGCGGTTTCTGCAGCTTTGGCAGCCTTTTCAGCTCTTTTAGCTTCTAAAGCTCTAGCCTTTTGTCTCTTTTTTAATTCAGTCTTGGAAACTTGTTCACCAGTGACTTCATCTAAATAAGTTTTTTGTAAAGTCTCAGCGACTTGTTCAACTTGATCAGACATCTTGAAATATTTTTGAAAAAGCTGTACTGTTTGTTAGTAGTATATGAAGTCAAATCAAAGTTATGATGAGTCAGGTACTGAACTGCTACTTAGCTGTAAAAAAAAAGTTAGGAAAATCGCTGAAAAATGACCGTGCATTGCAACCGCGTAAAAAAGACAGATATTATCATTTGAGACACGACCAAGATTGGAGAAAAATTCAGTGAAAATTTATTATGAGTATGATTCAAGTACTGTGAATATAGATGCCATGAATTTTCACAGTTGATACAATCACAACAACTTAGTTCATCCCTTATAACATACGTATTATAGAGATGCTCCTCACAGAAGTCAACGTGAATGCCTCCGTTGCATTGAAGATTGCCAAACACGCTGCTGTCAACTACCCTTCATTGGAGTATGGTCCAATTTATGGTTTAGACGAGCGTTTGTTAGATGAATCAAATGCATCTTCCATCAATGTTTCACACGTATTCCCATTTCCATATTCTAACCAAAACAATAGTCAAAATAGAGAAGAACATTTCTTTGTCTTACGTAACTCAAACGTAAACTTTCAAAATGATTTATTAACAAATTTGAGAGCTAGTAAAGTTGGTGTCAAACTAATTGGTTGGTTTTTAACTTCCACAGGTGGTAAATTTATAAGCCCAGGTGTAGTAGATGCTATGGTCAACTTAGCCATTCATAACAAAAAGGAAAACAGAGACGATATAGCTCCAGTTCTGTTAGTTCACGATCCATCAAAATCATTAGAAGGTAACTTAAGTTTAAGAGCCTTCACATTAAGTGAGAACTTCATCAAGACACACGAAACTGAAGAAAAATTCGTATACAAGAATATTGTTGACAACGAATTAACTTACAAAAATATCTTACAAGAGGTAAAGGTTAACCTTGTGAACAACCACTTGATCAACTTGAAGATTCAACAAGAGTTCGCTGGAAAATTAGATGATTTCGATAATTTAAAATTGACAAACCAAACTTTCCATTCTTCAAGCCAGACTTCAGAACAACTTTTTGACTCCATAGATAACTTCAACTACAACTTGGGTAATTTCCATTATTACCAAAGATCTTTATCAAGAGAAATGACGAAGATAAACCAGTGGAAACAAACAGTAAAAGCCGAAAATGCTCAAAAATTAAAAGAAAATCCAAACTTACCTGAAAGTGAATTAACCCCTACAGATGAAAAGGAATGGTCAAAACAATTTAAATTACCACAACATCCTTCAAGATACTATAGTTTGATCAACTCAAGTTTGATAGACAACTATTGTAATGATTTAGAAGTCTCTGGTCAAGGTGAGCTCATCAAATCCATCGGTATCAAAAAGGGATTAGATATTTAAATCGCCATGTAATGTAACTCTTTCTCTATTTATTTGTGTATCTATTTATCAACTTACTACTCAACTAAAATAACAACTTATCTCATACCAGAACACTTCGTAACGCTCTGATAAACCTAATAAATGTACCGATGTACCAATAAAACAACAAAAGATAAAAATGGAATGAAAAAGTTCGTAATGTACAAGTTTTTATTGAATACGTTCTATAAATAAGTGGATCTATTTTTTTTATAATCAAAATCAGGTTATATGACTACCTTACTAATTTGAATTCACCTTTTCTCTTCATTTCTATAGCTCTTTTGTATGGAGGAGCAGTTGGAGATTGAACAGGATCCAGACTTATACTTGAGACGCTTTTCTCTAATGTATAAGTGGCGTCCGAATCATAACTACTCAGATCACCACATGCAATAAAAGGTGCTATTATTCTTTCCTCAACCTCAGCTAATAAATCGTCATTCAATTGGGCTCTACCAATTCCGGATCCTTTAAAGAATTCTTCTGTTGACATATTTGGTTTCAGCTCTGGTGTCCAGCCAGGTCTAGGCTTATACCCAAGACATACTATAAAACTTTCTAATGAAGTACTTCTACTTGATCTTGGTTTTGCGCATATGACTTTTTCGAACAGATAGCCAAGTTGAGAATACAATAAATCAATATCTCTCCCTCTGAAAATTTTAGCGACAAATGATCCTCCTGGTTTCAAAATACACGTAGCAAGTTGTAATGCAGATAAAATCAACTGTGCCTGAATATATTCATCTAAATCATGTAAACCTGTCACGTCGGGTGCTCCATCACTACAGACAAAATCTGCAGGTTCCCCGCCAAAGATATCTAGTATCTTGCTCAGAGTCTTTGGATGGGTGATATCTGCTTGAAGAGTAATAACATTATCTATAGGAGACATAGGTTGTAAATCAACAGCTACAATCTTAGCGTCAGTAGTTTTATTATTCTCAAACATCTCTTTGCTCAGTACCTGAGACCAAGAACCAGGAGCAGCACAGAGATCCACAACTCTTGTGACATTTTTGAACAGCTGAAATTGTTCGTTTAATTGAAGTAACTTATAAGCAGATCTTGCTCTATAACCCTCTTCTTTTGCCTTTCTGTAATACAAATCTCTCTTATCCTTACTACTCTTTCCCATATTGTCTCTTTATATACAGTTATTTCGACTTAGTACAGACTCAACAATCTCATTACTACTACTCTAACCATGTATATTAACCATGATCTAGCCAAAAATATAAAATATTTTTTTGTGCGGCTATTGGCACGATATAGTTTTGGCAGTATAATTTTTGTGGGATTTTTTCACCAACAAGCTGAATGATCGAGAGCCTGAAAAGATTAGACAGAGAAATAATAGACATTGTATGACTGAAGACGGTAGTAAGATTATTACTGAAGCTCAAGCTGTCATACACCACTATCGACCATTATACACTATTAATTTGTTATGATCAGAGTATCAGCAGGTCAAGAGGCCACCCAAGTGCTGGCCAAAAAGCCCTTAACTCTTAGGAGAGCCTTTCACAATGGTTCAATCATGTTGAATAAGAAAATTACCATACAAGAGAGTACAGCAAAGATGATAAGTGCAAACGAAAATATAGCCAAACATTTAAGATTAGTTGACTCCATGAAGAAGTATCAACCAAAACAATTAGGTCTTGAAGCTCCACTTCCAGTTTTGAGTAAACCTTTGCCAATTTCTACCGAATTGAATTACTATGCTCCATTGAGAAATGAGATCACACATGGTCATTTGAAAGCAGAGGTAACATTTAGATGTTACGATCAAAGAAACATGGATTTCTTTTGTGATTTCGCATTAAGAGCAGCATATTATTTAGGTATACCTGTTACAGGTCCAAAACCACTTCCAGTTAGAAAAGAAAGATGGACCGTCATTAAAGCTCCATTTGTTCATGCTAAGACAAAAGAGAATTTCGAAAGACAAACCAAATCTCGTTTGATCAAAGTTTGGGATACAAACAATGAGGTTATTGATTATTGGTTGGCTTATATAAGTGAACATTCTGTATGGGGTGTTGGTGTCAAAGCCCACATATATTCAACTGAATCATTAAGTTTCACCAATGCTCTTCAGAAGAAATCTAAAACTGATAAGACCGTCACCGAATTACAACAGACATTCAAATCCTTATCCAATTCAACTAAGAAGGGAATTGATATTCCTGAATTGAAAGAGAATTATCAATATAAACAACTGGTAGAAAGATCACCTGATTCACCAGTTTCCGCAAAGGTTCAAGAATTATTGAACAATCCTATCTTTGCTCAATATATGAATGAGCCAACTGAGAAAGAAATCAAAAAAGAAAGTAAAAACTCCGATGTCGAAGTTGTTCCAACAACTGAAAAGGAAATCAAGATGAAAAAGTTGTGGGAAGTTTCTGACGGAAATTAAGTATCTTTCTTAAATAACATATAATCATTTTATCGTGTACATATATATACTTATGCTCAATTATAAACATCTCTTCACATATACTCCAATTTCTCTCTATACCCAACCATTGTAAAATATATGATATACCGTCTAACCGTAAAGTTCCCAATCCTCCTCTACCTCTTCATCGTCAATGGGTATATCAGCTTTCTTATCTTTTTTTGAAGTTACATCGGCACGACAGATGGGACAAGTCTTATTTGCCATTAACCAGGGAGCTATACAATCCAAGTCAAAGTGATGATTAGCATTACATGGCAATGTCACTACTAAAGGATATTCATCTGATAAATAATCATTTGTACAAATAGGACAACAATCATCTTTTTTCAATTTTTTCTTATCTATTCTATCTAACGCATCCAAAAATATTTGAAGCTCTGATTCTGGGATTCCTTTGTTGTTTTGGTAATCGGCGATATTGAAGTTCATATCAGGATTAGCCATAAAACTTAGGTTCATCATTGTCTCTGACATCTCTGGTGATATGGAGGCTAGTCTCAAAAGAGAACTGTCGAGATCTGTAACTCCCTGTTGAATATTCAAAGCCCTAGTTGACTCTCCGATTTGGTCATTGGAACCAGAGGAACCTTCAAAAAAGGATGTCAACACTTCTTGTAATCTGGGCCTTCTCTGAGTGTTGGAAGTAGCATTTCCATTAGCTTATGAGACGATTGATCCAATGTTAGTATTCCTTGAACATGACTTTGAAGATCTGAATTTAGATACATACCCGACTGTTGATTCGACATCTGACTGATAATTTATATTTCTCTAGTTTATATCAACTTGTTCAAGTCGTATTAGTATCACAGTGGGATTGGTATAATCAATAATTCAATTCAAGTGATACTTCAGTAACTTCAGTTTGCCACTGCACGTATCAATAATTTCTCGGGTGCTTATCTCAGACTTTTATGTGTGAGGTGAGAAGTAACTCTTAAATCTTAAAATTCAAAATCACCACCTCATTGGACCGGTTGCATATTATAAGAACAACATATTATAAGATTCATTCATCAATAATTCAACAATTGTCACAAAGAATACCCATGGATGCTGAGATTAAATTTGCATGGTATGCAATTGCCTTTTCGTTTGCAGGACTCGTAGCAGTTATAAGACTAATCTATATCTTACCTGCATGTTCATCACCTCTGCTATCAACCTCTAAAAACACGAATAAGTCACAACCATTGCCACTGTTGAAGAACAAGGAATGTAATTGTAGGCTAATGGTTCTGTTTGGATCAGGGGGTCATACCGGAGAAATGATTAGAATTCTTGAACAGTTTGAAGGGTTGAATACAAATTTTCACCAGAGGTCGTACGTTGTATCATCAGGTGATTCGACATCATTGGACAAAATTAAACAATTTGAAGAGAGCACATACGAGAGTGCTAAGAAGAAAGTAGATTATTTTGTTATACCAAGGGCAAGGAATATTGGAGAGAGCTTTCCATTGGCCATTTATCATACTTTAAAATCTATAGTTATAACGTTTTTCAAACTTTTAAAGGTGTGGCAGCAAGGTAATTTACCCGATGTCCTATTACTGAACGGGCCAGGAACTTCGATACCCCTGTCTTATCTAATGTTTCTTTTCAAATACTTTGGACTCACCAATTGTAAGATAATATATGTCGAGTCTTTGGCCCGCGTTAACAAGTTGAGTATGACGGGATATTTGATAATGCCTATCGCCAACAGATTTATCGTGCAATGGGAGAATTTGTCAAAAGCGTATAAAAGATGTGAATACTACGGGATACTGGTGTAATTCAACAAGAAATCTGTGCAACAATTCATGTTCATATATTATAAACTAAAGTACAGAGGTTATGTAGATACGCAAGGCGGAAACTTTGAAAAAATTTCATAATTCTAGATTAGTTAATGATTCGTAATGTATATTATAGTCAGCACCTGTAATTTCAGGATGTGATTTCGATGATGAATCTTTTTGCGTCTTTATCTTCTTCTCGTTCTTTATTGCCGTCTTTTCAACAGAGTTGGTACCAGACTTCAATTGCTGATCTTTAGTAGAAAATTTTGTCAATTGTTTATCAACAATCTGCGAGATTTTGAACATCTCTATATTTGAGAATGTTACACTGACAGTCTTACCCCAACATACCCTCAATGGTATATTATGTATCACTACTAAAGATGGATAGTCATAACTATCGTTGTCTAATAATTTTAACCTCAATTTCTGAGATTCAATTATGAGGTTAGCTACTTTTTGGGCGTTTGATCTTGTACTGAAATTTATAAATCCGAACTTTGCTTTGTGATTCAGATACATAGAGTCTACTATACCACCTAAATTTGCAAAATGATCTTTCACCATATAATCTGCTAGTTTCTCCGTAATACCAAAAATGAAAAATGATCTAAGTGTTTTTGAAGTAGGCTTTTTAGTCAATGATCCATTGAACGGAAGATCTTTACAGAGTTTCAGGATTTCTGCAGATGACAACTTCACATCATCTTTAGAGCCCTTTTCATTTTCTATCTTCCTTTTTTTGTTTTTGTTTTTGTCGTTATCGGTTAATCCATCATTTCTTCTATTTTCTATCTTCAAAAGCAGGTCTCTTGCCTCTTCCTCTTTTGATTGTAAATCGTTCTCCATGTGTTCTGAATCTTGCATTGCAAATTTTTTCTCTAAATTATCAGCATAATATATCTTAGAAGTTTCATTCACTGCAGTGACTAGCTGTTTAGAATCCAAATCAAGCTCTTTATTAGATGACTTCGCCTTCGCAAGTTTGTGTAACTGATCTCTGGTAATTAGATCTATACCGAGAGCTAAATCAAGCATACAGCATTGACAGCAGTTTCTCGCTCTGGCACATGTCAGACATATGTTGGTCCTCTTAAAAGAAGCTTTCCCCCTCGTCTCTGATTTCCATCTGAAAACAGTGAAAGGTCTTGTACAAGTTTTACACTGCAAACCGTTTATCTCTCTTGTCATTTGAACATATGGATTGGAACCTAGACAGGAGTCACAGACGGCTGGAGTGGAAGACTCATTGTATTCTGACATGACTCGATATCAGACTTGTGGAACCTTTCTATAGTGTATGGCAATCCTTACATCCAAGATGTGGAAAATAAGTTGGGTACTCTCTGATATCATTAGCACTCAAGTATAGATAATTTTTAGTAGGCAGTGAATTCTAGACATCCTTACACGTCGAGGTACTATACTGGTCACAAGTTCTATACCACTATATGATGAAAGGAACCTCTTCAAGTGCTAAACTGAACACAACCGCTTGGATGCACCGTAGGTCATGAACACACTAGTTACTGAGGATTACAAAGTTACCAAGACCAAATTTGAGCAACATAGCCGAGAACTATTTCTAAATGCCAAAATTGGGAAGATGATGGTACCAAGGGTTTCAACTAATATATAATGTAGATGGATAGGAAAGCAAAAACAGATTTACAGATACATGCAAGCAATCTCCGGATACTTCTCTTCTTTGACTGATGTGTCACAGAAGATTTTCATAACACGGCAAAAAAGATAGAGAGATAAAAATACAAACAAAAAATAGAGATGATACACAACTTATTTTGAACTGGGGGACAACAGTTAGGTTAGTACAATTGTTACAATATAATGATTGTGACGAGAATCACACATGATAACTATCCAAAATCACATAAATCAGGGTTAAAAAGCTCTGTAAATTTTTTTTCTACACGGAGTTTCAGTCGAAGAAATTCAATAGTTGTAAAATATTAATCATCATATATATGTGATTTGGATATGTATCAAGGCAATTCGTCTGAATCAAACAGTAATACATACTAACTTGTCCAGGGATAATTGTAGGTCCAATACACCTATAAGGAATATAAAGAACCACCAATTATGAATTTTGAAAGAACAAAAGAAGAAGTAGATTTTATAAAAGGAAGAAAAAGTGTAGAAAATTTTTTTGTACTTAAGTTTTTTGAACCAGCGAACGGAAAAGATTTCAAAAGGTGTACAGAAGGCTTTGAAGAGTTACTATATCACGTGCACTATACTAACGAGTGAACAACACATAAAAACTGTTGCGCTCATACAAGATATTAAGGGTTTATTTACCAATGTACAGTGAGTGAATCATGAGAGAATCTGATGCAAAGCAGACACAAATCATTATAAGGTAGAATTAATGTGCCTCGTTTACATTAGGAAGATGAAGAAGATTAGGGTTTATGCGGCAGAGAAAATAAATCCCGCGTGGGAAGTCCCTCATGAAAATCAAGGCTGAATAAATGCTTGTAAACCGTCAAACTTGAAACACAAAAAAAAACCGTGCTGCTTTGTTGTGCTCGCTCACCCACTTTCACCATCATTCGCTGGGATTTCAGTTTTAAAAAGGGTAGCGAGCGGGGCTAGCCGGGGCTACACAATTTACGCGGCAGGGACGTCTTGGCATTCTATACATTTTGTCAACCCTTACATTAGATCCAACGGGTTTCTTTATAAGGGACCGTAAAGGTAACTTAATGGAATGTGACTGATCCGTATATCTACAGTATTATATTCATTCACTTTTATTCAATGTAGTTACTTAATACATTAATCAATACTGACAGGTTGCGGGACAGTACTCTAGGAATTTAATTCACGCATTGGGCTATATATAGATACAAGTAGCCCGGGCTGTCATGTGATTGACCCCTCCCGCTTTTTGTCCGCCAAAGCGCGTTAAATTGTCGACGAGCCACTTGAACCCCTACCCCTACAAAGTATAAAATGTTGCCAAGAATACCATAGAAACATGTCAAACATTCTATAAAAGTGATTCATTCAATTACTTTTGAATAATTGTAACATTGATATATGAACTGATATGTACTCATATGCCTTACTTTAGATTCATATATATATTCGATTGGATATCAAATCAGATATCTATGTGTAAAAGATTAGTTAGCCCTGATTTCATGGGCGCTTAGTAAGACGAAGTGAAATTTAGATCGTGCTTACTCACTCAAAGGTTCTACTAGCGAAAAAGCCTCTTTGATTGCCTTAGATAGGTAGTTTTGTTTTCGAGACTCATTACTCAACTACAGTGCATACCTGAAACAACATTGGGTCAAAATTTGCCAATCGGAATTCAGCAGTTTGGCTCTCTATGTCAGCAAAGATAAGAGAAAAAAACACTGAATAGAAGGCAGTCATGGGCGAGGCGACGTAACGGAACGGTAACAATAAGGCAAAGCCACAAGATGCATTCGGCCCAACCCCGACAGATTTGGACCCGCTTTTTTTAATATTTTGATGCAATGGGAATATTCTCTTAAGCCTTCTTCCGCTGCTTTCATTCTTTTGCTTGCTCACTTTCAATTATAGCCCAGCGGTCGTTTCTTCCCACCTTTGAGATATACATCCATTTCCTCAAATACATACATAGTAACATTGATGCTATTCTTGTTGTTGGTATTCATAAATTCTCAAATAGCTTCCGCTACTTACGACACATATTAGGAGTTTTAACTGAAATTACATCTTCCAGAGTAATCCGTGCAAGACTTTTTGAATTTCGTTCGAACTTATCATAATTTATTCAACAAAACACTAGAGTGCTGAGAATGGCCGAGGTACTCCTTCAAATCTCAAACAAGCCCGTTACTAATATTACAAGTTTTACTCAATTTACGACAATGAATATTAATAACCCATCAAGACTCAGTGATCCCGTTCATTATGCCATTTCTAATAGTGATGCTGCTTCAAATAACACTAAAGACTCTTCCAGAAATATCAGCCTTCAGAATAGCAGTACTGTTATGAGTTTCAGTCATTTATCTAACTCTAACTGTGGAAATCAGTCTTTGCCACCATTGTCCACAATTTTATCACAGATAAGTAACTTGCCAAGTCCAAGTCCGAGTATTCATCTCCCTTCATATCAAACTGTAAGCTCCACAATCCTCAACAAACCATCAGACTCAATGATACCGGGTCCCACATTCAAGTCATCTTCATCAATCTCATCCATCTCTTCCATCTCATCAAGTACCGGGTTTCCCCCTCCTGTGAATCTTTCTTCTCAAACTTATTTACAACAGGATCATCAACTCCACTACCAACAACAGCAGAATCAGCAGCAGCAGCAGCAGCAGCAGCAGCAGCAGCAGTACCAACAACATACTTATCCTCAAGAGAAGGTCAATCATTATCACTCAAACCATAGTGTCTATATCCCTTCTCCAAATGAATCTAGAACTCCCTCAAGCACTTCATCTCTACTAAGTATCGTGGATTCCACTATACATGCTGGAACTTCAACTTCAGATCAGACATCTTTTGCGAGCTCAAGCCATCCTATAAACCCTCCCTCAGATTTATCATCAAATCTATCCAGAACCAATACGCTACTGGAGAAAGTACCTACAATCAAACCCAACTTGAAATCCGAGTCACCACCCCAAGTGAATCACAAGACCAACTTTTCTGATTCCACTAAGATCATCAAGAAAGTAAGAAAGTACGCTTGCAAAGTTTGTGAAAAATCGTTCACCACTTCTGGCCATCTAGCAAGACATTCTAAGATACATACCGGGGAGAGAAATCATATTTGTCCTTACGATGGCTGTACAGCTAGATTTTCAAGACAGGATAACTGCATGCAACATTTCAAAACACACTCAAATCTGAATAAAAAAAGGAAGAGGAGTAAGATTTAGAATTCATAAGAGTGAAACCTCCTTGCTTTTCCAATAATGAGGTGGAAGACTTTCTTCCTACCTACCATTACTATTTATTATCACTCGTTGATTTACAGCTGTGCACGTTGTTTCAATTAAGTGTATATACCCGTGCCACTACTTTAGCAAATCGTGCTTTATCTATTTATTTATTTACTTATCTATCTATCCTTTCATCAACATGCTCTTAAGTGATCTCCAGAGTTAGTCGAGGTTTTCTATAGGTTGTATAAAATCTGAGGATCAGTGTACTACTTGATCCAAGACATCGTCAATCTCAGTGGGTTTTCGTATAGCTGAGTGATTACCCCATTTTCTTTCACAATATCACCAATTTTCCAAAAGTTATCAATATTGTTCCCCCCCCACTGTCCACTATATAGAAAATAACCTGATGTGATCTACCGATATTATTTCACCGCCTTGTAGGGGTATAGTAAAATGAGCCCACTACTTCGTTCCTCAGGCTGTTTGTCGCTCGAAATGGAAAAAAAGAAATCAGTGCTATTAAATAGCGTTGAAATATTTATATGAATCAAACTTCCCTTATGTTCAACTTGTTTATGTGACGAAGATCCATTCCCTTACCAGACTGATAATTTGCTTTTATTGAGTTATAATGTCAGAGTCACAAGAAGAGCCTATTAGGGTTCTCATGGAGAGATTAGTGAGACAAAAACAGATCCAAATTACAGATGCGTTAGCCTCTATTGATACAAAGACTTTCCATATTGATGAATGGACAAGAGGTGAAGCTGGTGAAGGCGGAGGGGGTAAATCCATGGTTCTAGAAAATGGTTCGACATATGAAAAAGGGGGTGTTAACATATCAGTTGTTCACGGTGTCTTACCCCCACCTGCTATCGAAAAAATGAGGGTCAACCACAAGAATATTAAATCTGATAATCCAGATGGATCTGTGAAGTTCTTTGCTTGTGGTTTGAGTATGGTTATTCATCCTTGGAATCCTCATGCCCCAACAACACATTTGAACTATCGTTACTTTGAAATTATAAATGAAGATGGGTCCACCCAAACTTGGTGGTTCGGTGGTGGTGCTGATTTAACTCCATCTTATCTATACCCTGAAGATTGTAAATCATTCCATTTTGCACATAAAGATGTTTTGGATAAATACGACACTAGCTTGTATCCTAAATGGAAACAATGGTGTGACAAATATTTCTATATTCCACATAGAGGTGAAACTAGAGGTGTTGGTGGTATTTTCTTCGATGATTTTGACGAAATCGAACCTCACAAGATGTTGCAGATGATCAGTGAATTATTTGATTCATTCACCAAATCATACACCAATATTGTTCAGAGAAGAAAAGACACTGAATATACCGAGGAAGAAAAGAAATGGCAACAGGTCAGAAGAGGTAGATACGTTGAATTCAATTTAGTCTATGATAGAGGTACCAAATTTGGTTTACAGACTCCTGGATCTAGAATTGAATCTATATTGATGAGTTTACCACTGACTGCTTCATGGCTATATGATTTCCATCCCGAAGAGAATACCAAGGAGGCTGAGTTAGAACAAGTCTTGAAGAATCCAATCGAGTGGGTTTGACCATAGTTTGTTAGGGGCTCAATCATTTTGTAAATACTAATAGCTAAAACGATCATGAATAAAATATATATAAAAATAGAGGAATGAAATAATTACAAGTATAATGATAGAATACGCGATTTATTCCACGGAGAAGAGTTAATAAATCTATTAAATAAATGACATGTCCTGTTAGAAAGAACAGGGGAAGTAAGATATAAAAACAAACAAATAGAAGAACATAGTAAACCAAAACAGAATTTGTGAAAGCAAGATATAAAACAATACGGAATGTAGAAGTCATTACTATAATGAACAATAGATTGGGAAGACTTTTTTTTGGGGAGGGGGTATTCTGATGTTTTTAATATGACTTGATTGGGTGGAAAAACAAACCAAATACTTTATTTTCGAACATGATAGAATAGAATAAATGAATATTAAATATATGAGATAGAAGTAACAACAGACAAAGAAAAAACCTAAGCTTTGTTTGCTCTTCTGTATTTGACGGCATCAGATAATTCATGAAGCACACTGATGGTAGATTCCCAATCAATACATGCATCAGTAATTGAACAACCATATTTCAAAGCATCTTTACCACCTTGTTCTAAAGGTGGAACATCTTGTCTGCCTCCTTCAATATTGGATTCGATCATTAAGCCACAGATACCTTGGACACCAGATTTGATCTGTCTTGCAATTTCAGCAGCAACTTTTGGTTGGTTTCTGTGATCTTTGTTAGAGTTACCGTGAGAACAATCAACCATGATTCTGTTTTCATTTTCTTTGATCATCTTAGCAGCAACCAAACTTTCTCTTGCCTTTCTTACTGAATCTTCATCGAAGTTAGTACCTGATTTACCACCTCTGAGGATGACAAAACAATCTTCATTACCTTCAGTACCAACAATAGCAACAACACCTGGTTTAGTGACACTCAAGAAATGGTGAGGATGCGAAGCAGCTCTCATGGCATCAATGGCAACACCTAAGGAACCATCAGTACCGTTTTTGAAACCAACTGGGAAAGATAATCCAGAAGCTAACTCTCTGTGTAATTGAGATTCTGTGGTTCTTGCACCAATAGCACCAACTGAGAATAAATCACTAAGGAATTGTGGGGAGATAGTATCCAACATTTCACCTGCAATTGGTAATTTTTCTGTTAATTTGACGAATAATTCTCTTGAAATTCTGAGACCCTTGTTGATATTGAATGAACCATCAATATCTGGATCATTAATCAAACCTTTCCAACCAACAGTAGTTCTTGGTTTTTCAAGATAAGCTCTCATAACAATATGTAATTCACCTTTAACTTGTTCTTTTAATTCGGCTAATTTATTACAGTAATCCAAAGCGGCAACTGGATCATGAATGGAACATGGACCAATAACGACTAACAATCTATCATCTTTACCTTTTAAGATATCACAAGCTTGTTCTCTACCTTCAAGAATATTCTTCTCTGATTTGATAGACAAAGGGAATTCGTGCTGTAATAAATCAGGTGGGGTTAATGGATTGTAACCTTTGATTCTCCAATCTTCTAATCTTGAACGGTCACCAACGTTTGGATTTTCCATAAACATTTTGTGCTGTGTGTGTTCTGGAGCCTAAATAAATAATGAATACTGGTTAGTAACCTTCGATGAATGGGGTATTTATCAATCAAACTTCTGGAATCGCAAACGATATCGTAATCATGGGGTACTGAGATGACAAACCAATCACATACGTTTTTTCGAATGTAAGCAATGAAAAGAATACTATTTCAACGAAACAACTGGAACAGGTGATTGATCTTGAAGTGAAAAAAAAATTATGACTACATTTTGTGTTTATATGGCCTTGCCTTGCTAGACACATGCCAACTCTATTTTTTTTTTTTTTTTCTTAGGGGATGACTCTTTCGAGTAAGGCAGCGGCGGTGAGAATTGGGATAGAAGGTATTAAGTGATTATTGCTATGTGTTGAAGTTCGAAAACTATTTGAATTCGTAAGCTGCTTGTCAAATACGGAAGGCAACAAGGAAACGAGCCTTTCCTAGTCTAGTTTTAACTTATGTCTTCAGTTGAAAAAACTACACGATGTAAAGTTTGAGATCGTAGTTTCTCCGGTAAAATGAATCGGAGAAAAAAAATTCCATCGATTTGGATTGATTGTATTGAGCTAATGTGCGGAAAAGTATACATACTGGCATATTGTAATATATTTCTTAGTTCAGTGGTGTGGTATACTGGGGTATAGTAAACAAAATTATCAACTATAAAAAAGCACAAAAAGAAGAATGTGAAAGAAGAAATCTACGTATGTATATACAATGTACAAAAGCAGGTGACTAACACAACACTATTTAAAATTTTTCAGTTAATTTTCTCGGAGACTCGCGGCGTCATAATTCCCTCTTTTAGCGAGCCGCTGTCACGTAGATGAATTATAGTCTGATCTCACCTCTTCTAATTTTGTTGTAATTAGCTTCATCTAGGTATTTATATGTCAAATTCTTTTGGTCAAAGTAGTAAACGCCTTCTCCTGGTAATACTGGATCACGAAGAGGTTTTTTAGACATCTTGTGATTTTCAGTTAGGTGCAAATCATATTTAAATTTAAGGAAAACAGGACGTGCATAATGTGGTAGATTTGCAGTAACATGTTTCACCAATTGGTTAAAGAACTCAAGTTTCTCTTGACTGGTATCCTCTGTAAATCTAACACCTGCATGTGGCTTTATGTATGCATAACCTGCTCTTCCCTCGTGATTGTCTACTTTAGCTCCGACAACGATACATAAGTCGATGAGTCTTGAAGACATTACTTGATTCTCAACCTCTGATGTGGAGACATTTTCAGATTTCCACCTATAAGTATCACCTAATCGATCAACAAAATAAAGATAACCTTTGGAGTCAAATTTCATAATATCGTCTGATCTGATGTATGCGTCACCCTTTCGGAAAACATCATGTATGACTTTGGAATAGGTAGCCTTATCATTATTAATATATCCTGGAAAAGACGTCTTTATATTTTGTGGATTGAAAACTTTCATTACCATTTCACCTTTTTCATCCGCTTTTGGATGAGAGCAAAAACCAGTCTTAGGATCTCTGTATATGGTTGATTCGTCTTCGGGATCAAGTTTCACTAAACAATACTGAAATGATAAAAATATACCAGCTAAAAACCCACAATTTCTAATGGCACCAACTGCCTGATCATCGCCTGTTTGGAAACATGTAGTTGCAAAAGGTGCTTCCGAAGAGGAGTAAAACTCACCAATCGACTCTATACCAAATCTTTTCTTGAATTCAACCCATATATCAGCTCTCAAACCGTTACCATAAGCGATTTTCACTTTATGATTCCTTTCGTTTGGTTGAATGGTGTCAGTTCCAACCAGGTATCTACATACTTCTCCAACGTATTGAATGGTGTTAGCTTCACATAGCTTAACTTGAGTCCAATATGACGATACCGAAAACTTGGCACCAATACAAATGGTACCTCCAACAGTCAAAGCCGGTAGCATACCTAGGACAGCTGCGGTACCATGATACAATGGCATTGCTGTATAAATTGAAGAGCTTTGATTAATTCTCATAGCATGCGGGAATATATGAGTAGCATAATAGATTTTCTTCCAAGAGTTGACGGCACCCTTAGGCAAACCTGTAGTTCCAGATGTGAATAAGATAACAGCAGGATCATAGTATTCTACAATTTTATATTCCTCTGGTGCTTTAAATATGGGATGATTGGGATCAGTTAATCTTTGCATTATCTTGTTTTCATTGAAGTAAACAATATCTTCTTTCGATACATTCTTTGTGCCATTAATCAAAGTAGGCCTTACACGATCTCCTAATTCCAACTCATCAACAATCACTTTACTAGCCTTGACAACGTCAATACAATGGGTCAATGGTTCATTGACAAGATTGTAGTTCAGCATTGCCGGAACAGCACCAACGTTCCAAATTGCTAGGAATAAGAAAACAAACAATGGGGAATTGGGGAAATCAATAGCAACAATGTCTTTTGGTTCAATGTTACATTCATTGACTAAGATATACGATAATCTTAAAACAATTGAGTGCAATTCCCCATAAGTATACCTTTCAACTCTAAAGCTATCTTCTCCATCTTTGGAAAAGGATTTATTCGGTAATGGACGAGGAAATACTAAAGCTATTTTTTCTTTATTGCTCTCAAACACAGGCTCTAAATCAAACCATAAATGAGTTCTTTTCTTTTTGGTTAAATATGCCAACCTTCCAAATTGATAAAGAGTATTTGGGGCTAAGTAAATATCCTCTCTCAATCTCATCTTTGTTGGCAAGTCGATAATTGACTCCGTAAATTTAGATATAAGCTCCATTTTGTGATTGTATATGATCAAGAAAGTAAATAAATAAAAGTATTCAAGATATGACTTCAAAATGTGTCAATTAGTGAAGTGGGATGATCGAATCGGGAGAGTGTTCAAAGTATGTAGAGTCAACTGGAAAACGAAGGAATCTCTCAATAATCTTTGAAATGAATTTGATAATGTGCAGAAAATCGTCCGATAAAGCTTAATCAACTTTATTTCTCTCACTGTTGCAAGGAAACGTGATTATAATTCAAAGTATAGTTGAAGATGTTTGCAAAAAAGGAATGACAAATAGGAGACTTGACTTATGAATACCAACAGCTGTAGTTTAAAATGTGGATTCGCTTGTCATTGCTTGATAAGGCAAACGACTTTCTCTTGAATAAAACAATAATATCGCGATTGAGCCGAGAACTTTCCTCACATTTGTACCTTGGTTTTAGTATATGTAACTTACTTTGTAAATTTACAAGATAGTATTCGGAATAAAATAATAGTATGCATCAAATTTGTCGTAAGTTATGGAATATATATATATATATCTATGGATTGTATTATATTTTGGAGCTATATCCAGGCTCAAGTGATGGTGTAAAGAGCAGCTGGTCTTGAATATCGATTTGACCAGTGTGACTTTATAAGTAAAAGTAACCTTTTTTGTTAAGATCACCAATTGCTGATGGCCAAGTTAAAAAGATACCTAATGAAGTCCCCCAAATAGCAACTCTTGGGACTGCTTTTCCAAGTTCTTTAAAGATTGGATTTGGACCAAGTCTTTGAGCGGATTTGACAGCTTGTCTGGTAGCGTGCATAGCGATGGTTGCGGACATCTTTATAGTTTATTATTGTTTGTTTGAGTTTATAGTATAAGGTTAATCAAAAGTATTGTTGATGATAATACAGATAGATTTAAATAAATTACTAACAACAACAAGAGGGAGTTGACAGAGTATTTATTTATAATAAAACATTATCGAAAATCCACCCCCAAAATAAGGCGCGGTTTCCAAAAAATAAGCTGATTTTCTGCCCGCAATTCTTATTTGTGGTGTGATTTTGTGAGCATTTAGGGGAATGGTTCAGATCTTTCTTTATTTGCATATAGGTGAGCAGAGAAACATCCCAACTTGCATATTGTTGAATCACTTTCATGTACACTCCTACTAATATGGAACTATTGTATAATGCCAGGTAGTAGGTCCATGAAGTGATTGGACAATCCTATCTATGATAAATCAAATAAATCATGCGATCAATTGAGTATGCTTACACAGCCAATTCCGAGCAGTCGCCGATCAATCCCCGCGTCTAACTAAAAGAACATAGTGAAAGGAGGTAAAATTCCAGAGTGTTCGAAAACAATTGTAAGCAAGAACAGTTTCCTTTATCTTCAAGCTTTAAACTTAGTAAGGTATTGATGCATAATTATGCAACATTTGACCCGAATAGGGTTTTTTTTTTACTTGTTCTTTACTTATTTACTGCATTTTCTTCGGGAAAACTTCAATTGTCTACGGGGAAACTTCAATTGTCTTCGGTTGCCGTTGGGAATAAACCTCAGAAGACGCAGACTTCCTTATACTAGATTTAGACATTCCATGAGTCTCCATGAGTCTCCTCCTAGACCATTTTTTACTTTGATTTGGTTGTGATACTCCAGATGCATGGTAACAACCGTTTGATTTTGTCAACTTTTTGCTCTTTTCCTAAAACTCAAACTTCACTTTGGTATTCTCCGCGATCAGACGAGAAAAGTGAACTAGCCGATTAGATTCAAAACAAAATCATGTCATAATACTATTTATAGTGGAAACTGCAGTTGTAAATTAAGAGATTGTGCCAAGTCGTGACACCACCCAAACAACCAAAAGATCCCATCCCAATAAGATTGGTCTAGTTAGTAACCCTGGCCAATATCTTCAATGTCCGTTTTCTTTCAACAATCTGAAACTAAAGTAAGAGACATCATGGTGCGAGGAGTCCATAGTTTGATAGAAAACCACTTAAAAGAGATGCTCTTGCAGGAGATGTCTCTATATGTTTCTTTCATGACATATATACGAGCAGATGAGTAATGCTAGTAGTAGACACAACCAGCTTGTACCAAATTCAAGAAGATGACATATACGAACATATAGCAGAATTATATTCCAGTAGAGTGAATAAGGATTCATCTCTGGGACTGGGTTACATTTCTAGAAATGACGAAGTAGATATCGAACTTGGAGATAGAGTCTTCCATATTCAACAGTCTATATCATCATTCAATGACTCCAATAGGACTAAAAGCGGGACAACAGGGTTTGTGACATGGTCAATATCTCCCTTATTTGCCCGATGGGTTCTTAGTCTAGATGAAATAAATTCAGCAGAGTCAAAGAATATCATCTCAAAAAATCAGTGGAATCGGTTAAAAGTCTTGGAGCTTGGAGCGGGCGTTTCAGGAGTTTTGGCATCTTCAATAGGATTACTTTGCGAGAAATATATTGCGACTGACCAATCAAACTTATTGAAAGTATTGAAGACTAACATAGAACAAAATGTGGATACATTCTTCAATTCTAACACGTTGAATTCCTCCTGCAGTTCCTGCAATACCTCTTCTAGAAAGAAGTCACAATCAAAAAGAACCGCAATAGCCAGCTCACAAATTCCAAGGCTAGACGTGTTAGAGTATGATTGGGAGTTATCAGACCCCGAAGTTCTTTTGGAGAATTTTGAAGACGGGTACCCAGATCTGATAATTGCTTGTGATACGATCTACAATGAATATCTAATCCCTCATTTCTTGAAATCTATTGAAGAACTAAGTGATATAAAGAGCACTGGCATAATTATCGGGGTACAGTTGCGAGATTCAGATGTAATTGAAAGATTCTTGGAAGCAGTAATAATTGATTTCAAATTCAATTGTTTTTGCGTTCCTGAGTCTATGTTGACTGAAAAATTACAAGATGGATATTCTATCTATTATTTGACAAGAACACAATAATTTACTGACATATGCTTTGCTGATGTCTATATTCTTCAAAATTTATATCTATTAGAATATATATTTTTCTATATACAGGGTTTAATCTTTTAATAATCTATCTTGGGGAAATATAAGTTTTTATTGATCCCTAACTAATAAGTTAAAAACCATCTTCCCTTTTCTTTCCTGTCCTTCACTATTCTTCTACCTGTTCTTGATCTCATTCTTGCTAAGAATCCTAATCTTCTTTTACGTTTTAAAGTATTTGGTTGATATGTATTACCTCTTGAACCACCACGGAAACCACCACGAGTTGCCCAACGTCTTTGAATAAAGTTCGCAAAAGATGACATGGTAGATGCGTTCAACAATTGTGATTGTGCGGTCCTTTGTTCCATGGCATGTTGTATAGTTTGTAGATTGGATGATGTTAATATGCTATTAGTTGTCTTTGATGTGATTTTTGGAATTGATGCATTCAGGGCGACGAAAGAGAATGTCCTCATTTGAACCGCCTGAAGAGGTCTCACTGATCTTGACAATAAACCAAACATGATTCTCGATTTGTATTAAGTTTTACTGTCCAACTATGTAATTAAATAGATAGACTATGAGTTTACACTTATCTCTCACTTTTATCCAAGCCAATAACCCAAGTAAGTTGCACCAAAGTTCGGAATATGAAAAATCTCGAATAAAAAACAATGTGCGGGTAATTCGTTATTTTTCAAAAAAAATATTTTTTTTTTTTTGATTTATCATTATTATATAGGCTGGGTTAAAGTTTAGGTTTTCATTTTGATCCCAATATCCACACTTACACAATAGTCAACACTAGATAACCGACTATGTCTTACTCTTTACGCTCAAGAAGACCTGACCAGTCACCACTCAATACACCAGTTGCATCAAAAGTAATAAGTTCAACTTCATTGACAACAGAAGAAGCCCAAGTTCAATTAGATTCATTTATTACTGAATTGGAAAATGTTGCCCATGGTCTTGATGGCTTCAACCCTGCCGAAGCTTCAGAAGATATGATTATATCTAACCAGAGTAAATACACAGGACTTGATAGCTCGATATTGAACCAGTTGAAGAGAGTACAAAGAGATTTAAGAGGTTTACCTCCTCTTTTGAGTGAAGCTAAGACCAACAATGGGACATCTTCTGGTACCAAATCCACATCAGCAGCTCCTGCCAACAAGAAGATTGTGTTTGGTGAGGGTGAAAGTTCTGCTGCCACATCGAACAAGAAAATTGTATTTGAAGAAGTCGTCTCCACCGAGAAACCAGAGGAAGCAGAAGAACCAGTCGTACAATTAGTAGAGGAAGAAAAAGAAGAGAAAGAAGAATCCACACCAAACTTAACTGCCTCAGGAATAGATAAAGAGGAACGTAAGAGACTCAAGAAAGAACGTAGAAAGGAGGAAAAGAGATTGAAGATGGGAAAGGCATAATCTGGAAACTTTCTATGAAATCTCACATATTTCACGCATATAATCGCAGTTTTGACTCTGGGAATCAAGAGGACATACTTGTATAATTAAGTATCTACATATATCGACATAATAATATCTATTGTTGTTTTTCAGACATCCCAATGACATACCATAGTAAGTAATTTCCTTTATAATAAATAAGTGAAACTTTATCTGCCAAACATTTCGCGTGCAAATTTCATGTTGAATCTTCTTGCCTAACATGGCGTACTGTTTACTATACCACGGGTATTTTGATCCAAGTTCACAGTTATCCTCATTAAAGGGAGACGTGATCTATAGCTGTCTAGATATAAGTTCATAATTACAACGAGGAAAAAGATTGTTTGAGGATGTCTGATTTGCAGAAGAGGAAAAGTAGAGCCAATTGGGCCACAAAAGGTAAATCGGCCTCTCCATACCAGGGTCAATCACAACCGTTCCCAGGTCAAAAATTACCATTTCCAGGTCAGTCAACGAACGCTAAGCCACCAGGGTCACATTTACCATCACTTGTAGAGGGTCAGAATCAACAGAGATCATTTCCAGATAGACAAAACTCAATTCCAAATGTCGGTGGTAACTCTGCTTTTGATCCCCCTTCTAATCCAAATGCCAGGACCCAAAGAAGATTTTCAGTGAAGTTAAACCATCAAGAGGCCATGAATGTGATAGGCAAGCAAGCTACCCCATCCTTACCGTATAATGCCATATCTTTAGTAAAAGATGCTTCAATGGGAGCAGCTGATTCAAATGCAATCGCAGAGGAAGATGAGAATATAGAACCATTTAGTATACAGTTGACTCGTGAAACATTTGACGCTCCTAAATACGTGAAGAGTCAATTAAGCTCGGCAAACGCTAGTACAATTGACAAGTTTGCTAATGAACTACAAGAAATGAGCGACAACAACAATTCGCAAGTCAAAAGAGTTATAAATGAGTCATATAAGCAGTTGCTACAGGTTTCTGATGAGATCATAAACACAGAGAGTACATTGAAAGTTCTTAAAGGGTCTGTTAATAAATTGACAGATGTACTGACGCAACAAATTGAAGAGGCACAAGAAGTATTGGAATTTGAAAATGAGAGGAGACAACAATCAGGTCCAGGATCAGCATCCAAGAGAAAAGCTGCTAATAGAACAAGTGTGATGCTTTTAGAGAAAAAATGGGCATCTGGCTTGACTTCAATTTTTAAGGAAATCCAAAACTCTCAAAAGTACATTAGTGCAGCACCAGGGAGACATGTCATTGAACAAAGTCGTCGTTGGTATGAGTTAAATGCCATCACCTGGAAACCTATCAGACCTGCTCATATTGTTATTTTAAATGATCATGTGCTTTTAGCTAATAGGACTAAGGTCAAAATCGGGAATGTTGAGTCAAAGAGAACTGTAGCAACACAATGCCATCCAATCAGAGATATCAGCCTATCTGAAGCAAACGTAGATGAGAAATCATACACCATTTCTTTGAGAACAAAAGGTGGCCTTGACTTTTTATACCAAACTGACTCAGTCTCCGAATTCAAGAAGATACAAAGTGCATTTTTGCAAGCCAAAAATGAGTTCAACAACACTATGGAGAATGAAAAACTTCAACAGAGAGAAGTTAGAGACTCAATCAATAGATTGTCTGTTCAAGATGGATTGAATAGAAACTCTGATATCATCCAAGGATTAACCAACAAATATCATAGTAGATCTATAAGTAGGGACTTCAAAGAGCAAAATGTTAGTGGTCAATTGGAAACTATTGAAGAGGATATCATGAATTTGAATATTTTTATTGGCTACAGCAAATTTGAACAATCAGTCGGGTTTGTAAAAAGATTGTATGAACTCATAGATGAGCTGATGTCAAAATCTACCACTGATGATGCATTGAAAATTATATTACACGTGAAAAGATTAGAAACTGATTATTTAAATGGTCTGTTGATCAAGAAACTTTCATATGAAATTTCGAATCCCAAAATAGAAGATAAAAGATTAGAAAAGATGGTTCAATTATTCCAGATATTAGAAATTGAAAACAAAGCGCGTGAAGTATTTTTATCATCAAAAAGTACCCAAATCAACAATGTCATTAGTAAAGTGGAATTTCAAGGTGACATAAAGGCTTATATTGTTCAACTGTCTATCATCTTTTTCACTATGATTCGCAAGACATCAGTGCTGTTTGAGAAGTACCTAGACAACAAAATTTATCTTATTGATTGGGTAACCAAGGAGGTGGAAACGTATATAGATTTTTTCAAAAGACAATTACTTGATGTAGATCCAAAATCGACTACTTATCAAGAGTGTCTTCGGGTCACATTGAAGCAAGCCGAACAGCTCAATTCTTTAGGTATCAATGTTCAACATTTACTAGTTCAAATATAAGATTGTGTGAATATGAGTATGCGTGTATCAGTATATAATAGAATCACTTTTGTAATAAAACAAATATATAATATATATGATATGAATAAATAAATAAGTAGGACAATCAAAAAACAAAAGAATAACTAACATAGAGTGAAGTAAAAGAGAATCGGTCGAAGTCTAATGTGATCGATCTATATGGAAACTTTTGAATGAAGTAGTAAATAATTTGACTTTTATTTCATATCGGCAAGCCATTTGTGCTTTAGAATATCACTCATAGTAGGTCTTGCATTGTAGTCTTTTATCAGAATCATGTTAATCAAATCAATACACTCGTCACTAATGTTGTGATATGCTGGCAGAGTATATCCACCATCCATGATATCATCAACTGTATAAAATGGATTTTCTTTGAAAACCAACGTATATAATAAGACACCCATTGCCCAGACATCCTGAGGCTTTCCTGCATATGGTTTACCACTGATAACTTCAGGTGCTGCATAATCGATGGTTCCGACAAATACTCCAAATGGACCTTTTGTGACATGCGCAGCTGATCCAAAATCAATTATCTTGGCGACATAATTCTTATCAACTATAATGTTATCGTCTTTGATATCTCTATGAACCACTCCATGAGAATGTAGATGTGCTAAACCAGAAGAGCATTGGAAGAAAATATATTTGCATTCTAATTCAGTCATATCTGACTTGACCTCTATGAGATCAAATAGATCAATTGCTGGTGGATCACCATGTTCTGGGGTTTCAAGATAGTAATATGTTTCATCTTCAAAATAGTCCACAATCTGCATTAGATTAGGATGTGGATAGTTCTTCATAAAATTCATAATTTGGATTTCACTAGGAACAAAACCTAAATTTCTATCTCTAACCCAAGTATCTACCAGAATTCTTTCTTTTATGATGGCCTTAATGACAACCTGATAAAATGGATCTTTTTTATGAACACATAAAGAAACCTTGCCATATGCGCCTTCTCCCATACTTTTAATGATTTGGAAGTCTGTGATCTTCTTTTCTCTCTTCAATAAGCCAACTTTTTTCGGCCAATATGTAGACTTTTTTATCCTACTATCAAGTAATTTCTTCTCCTGGGCCAGGAGCTCTGCTTCTGAAGCAATCCGAGAGATCTTATACGAGTTGACGTTTGCTGCTGATGTTGAAGAATGCCCACTTGCTGAATCATCTGAGCCGTATGAATCTTTGTTTAAATATGATACAGAACTTGAACTGGACAACGACGACAATGATGAGCCTCTGGTAAGTTCATTGTCACTTCTTTTCTTAGTGATACCAGCATCAGAATCAGCTGACTTCAATGCATCAACAGGTCTCGACAAGTGACGTAGAGAACTTTCTCTACTCAAACTTACGTCAGACGATGGTGCACTGGAGAACTCATCTTGGTCATTGGAAATGAGCTTCAATTGTGAAGGTAAGTTATTGAACTGATTTTCTGAAAGACTTTCCTCTCTCTTTAGATTAATAGCCTCTTCGGACAGACTACTCTCTTCTTTTTCATTTGTAATCGTAGCTGCTAAACTGTGTACTGATGACACGCTTGGATTTCTTGTCTGGGCTCTTGTCTGGGCTTTTGAGGAAGACCCAATAGAGGATTTATGTCGTGAATATGTAATCCATAAAACAAACAAACCATCGTCAATCACTCTCATTTGAACGTCGACATGAATGACATTACCATCTAAATGAGAACCTTGGATTCCCGAAGAGTTTAGAAACAAAAGTTCCTTTTCTTCTGCTGTTTTTCCTACCCTGTTAGCATGAAGCTTTCTGAAATAATGTTCAGGAAGTACCAGACCAACTTTTTGATTGAAATCAGGGATGGCTTTTTCAACATCTTCTAACAACTTTGAGAATGACGGAAGTATAAAATCGATTTTTTTGTTTCTGATGTTAGCATTTCCAAATAAGTTTTTAGCGATAGCTTCATTGAAAGCCATAATTTCGAGTGTTTCTGCAGAAATGACGAATGTTCCGGCGATGTAATGGAGACAATGTACGTTCAAGCGAACAATGGAAGACTTAGTGTTTTCCTCGTAATCCAAAGGTTCAGATGTCACGGCGCAGGGAATGAAAGTGTTTCTGATATTCAACGTGAAATAGCGTTGAGCATTTATCAACATCGAGTGTTTTTGGCTCAGTTTATAACTGGAGTAGTCCGGATCATCGAGACAACTTTCCGATTCCAATAAAGTATCTAAACTGGGTATGACTGAGGATAATGGTAGGCCCGATAATGTGAAATCACGGAACAGAGATGAGCTCGTCTCAACGTGTGACTTGACAGCATAAGAGCTATTATCTTCAAGCAGATCACTTTTCTCGATGATCAAATCGACTGCATCACAAGGAATCTGCTCAAAGATCAAGAGCAATATTTCTTCTTTTCTTTTTGCCCATAGAGAAGTCCAAGCAATACCTTGACCTCCAGTTCTTGAAATGGCAAGAATCTCCCCAGAGAAAATCAACTCTTTATGATCTAACAATTTATTCAAAACAAAACTTCTGGATCTTGGAGCGATCAAGTCCATCAATGTGAGCGAGTTCATTGAAGTTTTAGATATACCAAACATCAGTAATCCGAGGTCATTTGCGTTTTTAATAGTCCATGGATTGTCCAAACTACATGTCAATATTGCTTTTGGAGCAGCCTTCTTTGTAGACAGTGTGTGGTATTGGAAAACCTTTGATGCAAAATTATTATTGTTACTATGCGTGCTTCCATTACTCTCACTGCTGTTGCTATCAGAGTTATTCTTAGTATAAGAGGTCAGTGCAACAGAGGAGGGTGCAGATTTGAAATATGGCATACCGGTCAGTGATTGCTGGCTTTTCGCCCCGTTTTCTATGAACGGTGTGGATAGTGCGTGTAATAAATTTATTCTCATTGCTCTACCTTCAGACATTTGGGTAATGTTTGACAGGGTCAAGTTTTGTAGATTTTCCACTATATTGGCATTATCCAGCTTATCTGACGTGAAGTCTACACTTGATATTCCATTTTCAATCAATTGAATTACCTTTTTCAAATCTTTTATCAACTGTTTGTTGGAAGATGCCTGCTTGGTATCGGTACTAGTTTTTGAATTAGACTGAATTTCAGTGAAATAACTTTGATTACT
This sequence comes from Wenyingozyma ramenticola, assembly GCA_024271885.1. NCBI lineage: Eukaryota > Fungi > Ascomycota > Pichiomycetes > Pichiales > Pichiaceae > Wenyingozyma > Wenyingozyma ramenticola. The sequence continues at coordinate 539,479 of JANBXF010000006.1, forward strand.
GCCAACCATAGAAGTCATTGGTGAGGCAACAAAAGAAGAATCTCTTCTAGATTGCTGTGTATTCTGAAGTAAAGTCGAAAGAGTAACACTTGAAGCATTGTTTCTTTGTATACGAAATTGGTTATCTGCGCTATTCTTATTAGTTCTTGATATTTGAGGTTCCGTTGGCAATGAGAGGTCCGATTGCATTGAATTCAGAAGTTCTGGTCTTTCAACCAAGATTTGTAATGATCTTTTAAGAACATTAACTCTCAATGCCAATGAGTTTGGTGATAAGAGTGTATAGGAGTATGATTGTGGTGATGCATTTGTGAATTCAAAAACTTCTTCCTTGGATGCAGATTCTGATTTCAATTGAGGGATAGTGGATGCTGTAACGGATGATGCCATTATCTCGATTGATGAGTTCCTGGAAGAAACGGGTCTTCTTGCATCTGCTGCTAGTAGATTAACAAAAGACTGCTTCAATATAGTATTTGTCTTTTTAATTGGTTTTTTCGCATCAGATTGATTTGGGAGTTTATCTATTGGCGCAGCATCAGCAAGGTTTAGACCATTTTCAAGTCTATTCGGAAACACATCAAAGGATCCATTTGCAATTTCTTTTTTCAACTGAGCCTTTTCGTCTTCTAATTCTTGTTTGTATATCTTACTTTCTATAACTATGCTTTTGCCGTTCTTGTCGGTAGCTTTATCCTCCACTTCCCCCTCGTCGTCATCATCTTGGAAATAAAATTTAGATGGAGGAGTCGGTATTTGAGTTATAGACGAGAAAGACATTTTTAAGTTATGGGGACCATGTGTCAACTTTTCAGCGCCAACCATAGTGTTTGTGGTTGGCTCATGATGGTTCAAGGTGTCAGCATCTGTATTTGTAGATGTCACGGGCATGTTTTCTGTACTGATATCATACGATTGATCATCTATGTTGGACGCAGTTGTGGTGGATAAGGACTCATTTGTCATCAAAGCACGAAACGCTGCTATCGAAGAACTGTCACTACCGTCTCTTGAACCACCTTTGGGAGTCCTACTTGGTGGTGTGTAAGGCATCCCACTCTCTGATTCGGGTAAATATAATAGTCAACTGTGGGATTGAGGAAGGGGCAACTGATGACCTTGCAATGACAGGTGTCGAGAGGCGTATAGACTATGGATATGTAGAGACCCAGATGCGGAATAAAATGAGAGAGTAAGTTAATAGAATTGTGTCTCTTAGACTACTGACGACAAAGAATGGATAAAAGTATATACCCAAGCCTATCTATTCCCCAGGTGTCTGTCTCCCTGCCACTGAAAAGAGGCCTGACCATTTAGTTTAGCCCACTCAATAATCATCACACATGGAAGCTAGCTGCATAGCCTGAGAGAGTAAGAGAAAAACAAATCTCACGGAAAAACTTTTAAAGTGGGTGAGGCTTTTTTTTACCCGTCAAGACTATTTCTTTTACCTCCTTGCTTTTGTTTATTTATTTGTAATTAGATTCTAATATTGAATTATTCAAGTGATCCATAACTGTCGAAATGGGATATATATACACTAACTAGATAACGTTCTTGGATGCAAGAATTTCAGCAATCAATACACCGGCACCAGCAGCACCAATAACAGTGTTGTGGGAAAGAACAACCATTTTGAAATCAAGTACAGGATCTTCTCTGATTCTTCCGACTGAAACACCAAACCCGTTGTCACGATCACGATCTAATCTTGGTTGTGGTCTGTCATCAGCTTCTAAAACGTGAATAGCATGCTTTGGTGCGGAGTGACAACCTAACTTGGTGGCTTCACATGTATAATCTCTCAATACTTGTTTGACTTCTTCCAGTTTTGGAGCTGGTCTATTCTTGAAATGTAATGATATACATTCTGTGTGACCATCTGAAACAGCAACTCTGTTACATTGAGCAGAAACCTTCATTTCTTCTAAAGATAAAGGAGCAAATTCAGAACCTTCCTCGTTCAAGTTACCCAAAATTTTTCTAGTTTCCCATTCTATTTTTTCTTCTTCACCAGAAATATATGGAACAATGTTATCTAAGATATCAATACCTGGGAAACCTGGAGAAAACCCAGCACCAGAAATAGCTTGTAAAGTAGTGGTGGTCAATAGATCGATTGGACCAAATGCATCAACTAATGGCTTCAATGGGGCAACTAAACCTGCGGTAGAACAATTCGAGATACAAACGATGAAACCTGGTTTCTTTTCACCTTTGGCGGTAGCATCCTTGACTTTCTTTTCAACAACAGACAAATGCTCGGTATTAACAATTGGAACGACTAATGGAACGTCAACATCTCTTCTGTAATTTTTAGCGTTAGAAATAACAGATAACCCAGCTTCTTTGAATTCCTTTTCGATTGGACCAGCATATTCAGCATCTAAACCAGAGAAAACGATATCACAGTCTTTGAACGCTTCAACAGTACATTCTGAAACAGGGATTTGAGCAGCTGAGTCTGGTAAAAGGGAGGTTTGTTTCCAAGTAACCGCATCAACATATTTCTTTCCTGCAGATCTTGAAGAAGCACCCAACACACTGAGTTCGAAATCTGGATGTTCAGATAATAAGAGGATAAATCTTTGGCCAACAGAACCTGTAGCACCTAAAACACCAGCTTTTCTTGCCATCTTGGAGTATATGATTTTGATATATTAATAATTAGAAGGGAGTTCTAATCAAGAGAATGATGTACGTAAATGCAACTTTGCACTTTGAAAAAATCGCAAAATGAATCATACTGAACGCCGGACGAATGACTCAAACAAAGATTCTTCGAGCACTCAATCGCCGATCGTTCCTGTCCCGGAGACGGAAACGTCTATCGGCGCGTCCACAGACTGCCCATAATTTTTGTATATGTGTACAAAGGACAATCAATATACAACTAACCAATCTTTTTTCTTTGTATATCTTTGTATATATACCTATATGTATGCATATATACATTTTGAAGCACATTATCATCCAGTACGAACTAATTAATTTGGTAGATAAACAACGGATTTCCCCTTCTCTTCCTGAGTTTATTTTGAGGAAACTCCGATAAATTAGTCTGAAGTACCTTCACTCAAGCTCACTCAATCATTTATCCACGTGTAATGCTCAGGAGTAATCAAATGAAAGACGACTTAAAACTGTGTCATTGTAATGCAACCAATTTAACACCTCTAAATGTAAACTTGAATTCGGCTTGTTTGAAGTGTTATTTTCATTGCCTTCCTCTCAAATTAACTGAAGTGGCTAGGGAAATTATCCCTTTGTAATTTATGAGTAAAACTAAAATTGTACACCTACCGTTTGTGCCCACCTGGTAAAAGTACAAGCAAGTATTAGAACACTTTCCTTCAACCGACCTGCGAAAATGGACTAGTGAAATAAAGAGCACAGGGTCAGCCGTTGCTGCAGTAAGCAACTCCCACTAAGGTTAACAGGCTATTGTTATTGTGCATTAAGGATGCATAATTATTACCTAATTTTCTATTGTAACAATTGAATGTTTGGGGACCTTAATTTTCATCGCTAGTGATACACTGTTGTGGTTCAAATTGCTATAGCAGTTTGTTTGTCCATAACAGCAATAGAATATAAGCAGCTGTATACTACGAATCAGTGATAAACAGTCTTTGACTCCAAATGTGTATATGCATTAATTCGGTTCCGCCGTGCACAGTTTGAATTCTTGAATTAAAAAATATTCCCAAAAGCTTCGCGCAAATATTTGAGAAACTGTATATTTTATATTTTGCGTGGTGCTAAAATCCACTCAGTAAACTCGGTTCGTTCCTACTCTTACCGATGACGGTTGCCTTCTTCCTCAGAAGAGCTTTTAAATAATACACATTAGTGTGCTGTGATTGTAGAAATGATAAGCAACAGTCTCTCAGGGATTGCTAACTGAGTTCACTTGCATAGAAGTATGTATTAGCTATGTCTGCATATATCTCTCTATTCAACTATGAGTCCAACCAGAATACGAACATGAAATTCATGGATCTGAGAAGTTCACAAGTGCATCAGCACCCAAATTGTGGTAGATGGATCACTTCTTAAAACAATGTGCCAAGAAGGTGAAAGAAGCCTTGCAAAGGGATTCTTTAACCTAAGGAAGAAGTGGACTGTATTGCAAGTTGGATAGGACAGATAACAGGTCCGATAAAACCACCTTAGATAACAAACAATATTTTACCATTTCAGTATCAACCATATTCTAGCTATAATCCCCATCATTTCTTTCTATATTGGTAACTTAACAAATGAAAATTTCATGAGAAACATTTGAAAGGCACTACTTACATACAATTGTTTTGTCAAATCATTTGTGTGTTTATAGGTAGGGAGACTGTCAGATAGAAAGTTTCCAGACTTTGTACTGGAATATCAAACGTTTGCTAGCAACAGCAAGAAAAAAATAGACAATTTGTGTGTTGGTCGTGTGACTAAATCCTATATTGAATTGTACAAATTGCACATTGAAAGTAACAGCTCTTTAACAGTTCATGGTACATCAATTTGACAATGTTTGATATTTCACGGTGTTTAGAAAATCTGACACTCCAACGATAAGTACACTTGACTATTATTATCTGAACAACGTGACAAGCTTTAGAATAAAGGTGGGGAATAACAGACACACATTGAAGTGGAACTCGAAATATATCTCTGTCATATTCAGACTGATCAGGCAGAAAATGCACCTACGTTGTAGATTAACGCAAAATCGGAAAAGGACTCCCTGTTTTGGCAAATCTAATGAAAGGAGTGATTTCAACAACTATTTTATAATGGTGCTAGATTAATCTTTCATACACCAAGTATATAAAAAATAAGCTGATATAATATATCACTCACTCTCAAGGGCACTTTGAAGGGAGAACCTCAAACATCGCTCTGAGGCAGAGACGAAACTTTGAATATTCCGATATTTTGAAGTCAGTTATCATTTATCAGATGGCGGTTGTTTGCATAACCGGACCTGGTCTTATGTAAATTGATTAATTCGTATTGTCTTTGACTAGTGCATGAAGTGAAATAGTAGGTATCACTCGTGATATTCTCGAGGCACTTCATGCAGTTGTAGAGGTCATATTCCGGTAATTTCATACCCTTAAGGGAACGATCTCTCCTTCTTTTGGATCCCTTGTATGTGCAATAAAGTTGCTGTAGTTTTCTATATAATTCAAGTTGTAATGAAGCAAATATATCAGATAGAAAGTGCCTACAATGAGTGGGTCAGTGATTTCAGAAAAGGGTGGTCAGAACACAAGAACGCGAATACTGTTCCAATGGACTTCGTCCTGTCTTCAGGGTTTCATGAATCGTTGTACGATGTCTTGGAAAACTCCCTGAAAAACGTTAATAACTCTTGTAATAAATGGGGGCAGTTCGAACTATAAGTTGAGCGGGAAGAGGTATCCAGCCGAGGGAACAGGGAAGCATGCTGTTTTCAAAAAGCTTAATTACGATGAACGAAACTGAAATGAGAATTTAATCTAGGTTTTTCTATGATGCCAGTCTAAGAAGTCGGTACCGCTTTTTCAGCCCAGTGAAACATAATTTATGGGATTTTGTTTTACTAATCTCACATTGGCCCCAAATTAGAATTTACAGTTTTTTGCTTAGTCTTAGTGTAAAATTAAATTTCAGTTTTAAAATTATACACAGAAAAGTTCGCACCTAAAAAAATAGAGCCATTTCTTAGGAGCATAAATGCTTCGTTATTTTTTCTATTATGTGTTGAAAACAAATGTTTGCCAACTCACCTTCATTGAGACATTCTGTAACTTCTTAACTATAGAAGGTTAGTTCTTTATCTTAAACTGTTGTTCCCAGTTTTGACCAATTTATAATGTACCGAGCACGGGGCAATGCGTCTCCGCCGCAGGACACAACTTTTTGCCGCACGTGATACCGCGAGGAGAGAAAAAGAAATAGGATGAAAAACCTTTCATATCAAGTAATATTACATTTGACGGGTCTTTCCGGAAGCTGAGGAAGGCCAAGAGACGAGGAATTTGATAAATCCGTCTTAAGCAGACAGCTGTGATGAGCTGAGCGAGGAATTTGGAGTTTGTGCTGGGCAGACATCAGTGTAATCATGTATCTATCATTACATTCTTTAACAAAACCGTCACATTTCGCTTTTTCAATACTATTAAGAATGGGTTTCAGTTTTCTTTCGGCTTGATATATAGATAATTGGAAATCCGTCGAGATTGACTTTGTTTGCTATGCATTTAAGGTTTACTTAACCTCTCGGAATTGTAGTTGAAAGTTTCAATGATGTAAATATTTTAAGTAACATCATTTTCTACAAATCCATTTTTGATTTTTGTTAGAATTTATTAATAACAAATGTGAAACGCTTATATACGTACATTTGGATAGATAAGAATTATCGTGTTTATTTATGTATTTTCTAGAGGAGTAGGAATTTCAAAGGAGTTAAGATTCCATGATGTCAGATTCCAAAATAAGCCAAAGTGAATTGGGCTAATGTTCAAGCATTAGCCAGTTGATAGACATGAGTAGATTATGTTGATCTGCTGCTATAAGAAGAAGCCGTTTGACGTCTGCTTCCTAATAATAATTACTAAAAGGGAGAAAATAAGGACAATAATAATCCAGCCTTTATTATTATATGCATCCAAGTGATTTCAAGAATGTACTAAAAAAACACGCAAGAATAAAAATCAGCAACTAGTGGCACTCCTCTTGCGGAGAAGTCTTTCAAACAGGAGGGGACCCCGACAAATGCCCCATAAAGTTTGACCTTGTTTAACTGGAAACGAAATTGGCTGCTTTGCATTATATATTTTGAAAGAGATTCAGGTCATTCGGCTTTTTTTAGTATTTCTGGTATTGAATCATTCCTCATATATAATGAGTACTTCAAAAGAGTACTAGTTCAACAATAAGTATTTGAAGAACATTGAAGAATAATAGTTGATAAACAAAACCTTTTTAAAACATAAAAATCGAAAAATTGTAGTCTCGTCTAGCTAGCTGCCTGCTAAAATTCGTGTAATAGGGAACAAAGTAATACCACTACTATAGCTGTTGATGAGACTAAATTTTCAAGAAACTGCTATTCTCTGTAAGATTACTATTGAATTCTTGAAAGTACTCTTCTCGGAGTGCTGCCGGACTGCTAATTGGAGTTACTATTATTTACTGCTTCCCTATTCGAGACTATTTATTGTTTTATGAGATAAATCCGACTGCTAATTTTATTTCGGTAGTTCTGGTGCTTTTCCTGATTCGGAATCTCAACAGACAATAGCATTCTGCGGTATTACGTGACTCGTTCAGCTAGTTACCAGATTGATTCCTTAGGTGTCTCACATCAGCATGTTACATCTTATCCGAGCCTATGCAGCTGGGAATGAGTTCCACCAGACAAACTAACAGTTGCTCGACCCAAGTAGGTTACATTCTCATTATTAGGATGGATGATTTATTGCGGTAGAATAAAGATGGGAGGCTGAAGGACAATAGGTACAAACAAGTGATCGTTAAGTGCCGAGGTAAGCAAATAACAAGATGCGTCGGTTCGATCTAGCTTCAGATGATTTTTTAACAATAGTGAATGTCTAACATAGATGAAACACAATCACTAAAAGCATTTTACTGAACTTTCTCCATTCAAGTGCAATCGAATATAAATTGCAAACAGCTTCCATATGATTGTATATAAATCCGTTGAGCTATTTGCGTTCAAGATCGATTAGACCAAATGAACATGCCCTCGCCGTTATTGTGATCATTGCATTAAACACAAGTAAGTTGAATCTTAGAACACAAGAGAGGTAGTAAATCTACGCTTAGATTTTTTGTTTTTTTGTTTTTTTTGTTTTTTTCTTCTCACGCATCGATAGCCCCATTGGGGCATACTCACCTTGACTTACTTCTTGAATGTTTAGCAAACATATTCAATACAATAGCGGTACAAATTATTTGTCAAAGAAATCAATTTATTTATTCTATTAATTAATAATCAACGTTATTATATTAATCATATTGATGAATTGATATACCGAGGAGAGGTGGGCCTGATTTTACTCTTAGCTGAGCGCCACCAAAATTTTCATCTCCTCGATTAAAGTTGGTTTTTTCATTGCTCGGTGGTTTTTTTCTCTAGTAAATTTTTTCTCTTTCATCTTGGTTGTTTGATTTGAAACTTAATTCGGGGAATCACAAAATACTGACACATATATATAATCAATCTTAGTTCACATCTCCTGTCTAAAAAGCTATATATCCTTGGGCTAATATTTGAGGATAAACAAAACGGAATACCTGATTTGAACAAAAACGCGTCAAATAAACCGCCTCATTTGTATACGTCCGCCAGTAATTCAAATACTTGATTTACCTTTTCTCTTTAACGAAACTCAAAGATAAATCACGAATAAATTAACGGAACCCCTTTAAAGTAAAATTGGACAAACTTTATTTGAGCTTTTTTTTGTTTACTTTTAAACCTTTGGGGTTAAAGGAATAATTTAAAAATACATATTGGGTTAGAGTTTTCAAGTTAGTCACTATGGCTGCTATTGGGTTTACAGAGTCAAAATGCATTTCGTCCTATTAGTGAAATTTACACAATACCAAAAAGCTTTTCTTTCGTCGCAAACCGCCAAAAAATTAAAGTTAAAATGCAAGAGTGTATACATATAGAGAATGTAAAAACGTGGAATAACTAATGTGAATGACTTTTGTAGAATAGGGTTTTAAACGACTATTTTCATAATTTTTTTTTTGTCATATGACCTTATTTTGCAGATTTACAACACCGGTTCTTGAAATTCCAAAGATTCCATGTTCACTATTAAGTGGGGCACCATATATATATATATATATATGTAATCAAGAGTAATCACTGGATGTACATATTACCACCAGCATACACACACACATACATACATACATACATACATACATACTATTACATTGTTTTTTATTCGTTTCTGCTCAGTGCCTAATCATTGTTGATCCTTTTTTTTCTCCTGGCCACCTCTCATTTCCGGATTTTTTTTCTAGCTGCAACCATCATGAATCATGGATCGCATTGAAAGAGCTTTTCATGTTGTACGGTGTATATTTGATTACTTGGTTGCTTGGTATATGGGTGAAACAATTCGGAGATTGCCATTCAAACACAAATAACCAATACATATTGCGAAAAAGTATATATATTTAGGAACAATAATTAGCATATAAGGGAAATTGCTAAAATAAAAGCCTGTTCAATGTTTTTTTCGCCGTTAACCTTTTGCGTTTTTGATCTCCCTGCAGGCCCGAGAAGAGCTATATTGTCTCACAAAATTTCTCTTGAGGGTGAACTTGTTTCCCCTGTGTTTTCAATTGTATTTGTCATATGTATATATATATCTGTTCCTCATTGTTTTCGAGTTAGCCAGGGTTGAATCTTGTGAAGCCAGGCCAAAACAGCGGAAACAATAGTGAAAGTAGAGTAGTAAATAAGACCTAAAACAGTTAGGCCCACACTAATAATCAATCGATCTTACATAAAAAAACAGTTTTTCTTTGTTTTCAGGCAATCGCTATCTTTCTTTGCTATTGTTAGAATTAAATTCATTTCACATTTAATTTGAATTTGGGGTCTTTTGTGGTTTTATTTCTATCTTGTGGTTTCGTCTCCTGTCGTTGTTTCTTTGACTCTTTATCATAATTGTGTTATTTCTTACTTGTATACCACTTCTGATAGTAATTACTACTTCTATAACCTCCATCTTTTAAGGTGTGTTTCCAATATACTAGAAGTTTTTTTTTACCATACTTTTCATCCTGACCATTGCCCTCACCCCACTTGTATCTTCACTTACTTCTACTTCTTCTTTGTCACCAACCTTATCAATATAGTTTACACTAAGCTTTTAGCAAGGTTTTTCAACTTCATTTTCATATATCTTTTGATCAAGTGTTACTCCGTGAGCTCAGATAATTATTTCGAGTCACCGCATTTCAAGTCAGTTTGGACGCCCTAATTTGTGAATTGTTTTTTCATTTACTTACTATATTTCAAGAAATACTGAAGGGAAAGTTTGTTTAGACTGTTTACATTTTTACAAAAAAGAAAACTCATCTTTGTCTTCATTGTCAATTCGTCAATTTCATTCAATTGACACCCTTTTTCTCCTTTCTTTGTATTTTTTTGCTTTCTATTGCTTTTGATTATCACCATCTTTAACTATAACGACTTGTTTGGTATTCAATTATTTGAACCAGAAAGTACTCACAATAGTTTAGTTAGATTATTATCAAACAAATTTCATTCATTCATTGAACAATTGAGAAGATTCTACTGTCAATTTGTTCTTACCAAATTGTTTGTTAAGAAAATCGAACAAAAGTGTAGACTAGTTTCAAAAGAGCAGAAGAGCCACATCAAAAAGTTCACCATTTTTTAATATTTCCGTCCCTTGTTTACTTACCCCCATTGTATTCTATTGTTATTATTATTCATTTATTACTTTGAAAAAAATACTCCCTTTCATCCCATTAACATAAATTAGTTACCTTTCATTCATTAATTCCAGGGATAAAAATACACAAAAATACACAATCACATATACATTTAAGTTTAGCTATATTTATTCGACATTTGAGAATTTATCTATCTACTTTTATTCTTTTATTGTTATAAAAAAAATGTCTTCTTCCAGAGATCAGCCAATTTTACCAACTTTCAAAGGTTACTTATCTTCATCCAATGATGCTCTGATTGTGATACAACAAGCTTTGAATAATCAATTACCACTTGTAAGAAGACGTCCAAAGGATAAAGAAAGATCTTCATTAATACAGAGTGGGAATGTTTTTGTATTTGTAGAAGAATTCTCAGGAATAAAAAGATGGACAGATGGAATATCATGGAGTCCCTCAAGAATTTTGGGAAGATTTTTAATATATCGAGAGTTGGATAAAAACAGCAACTCAACAACTGGTAAAGTTCCTTCAACATCAACAGTGATTACTACTCCTAAACAACAAACAGACAATTCAAAATCTACCTTAGAAGAGCGAAACATTGTTGGATCATTAGTTGGTAGTTATGCTTTCAAAGAAGATGGTTTAATCAAAAAATCTTTGTCAATTACGTTATCAGATGATAGTAATTTGAATCAGCCGAATGTGAATATAAATGCACTACCACCAAAGCAAACAATTCATCTAATTTCATACTACACATCATCAGATGTATTAGAGAATAGATTATTAAGACCAGTGGATGTAAGCTTTTTGAAAGATACTTATATTCCTTTTGAATTAATGGATTCATTGAGAAAATCATCAGTTGGTGGATCTTCCTCAAATCCTACAAGTTCGGATCCGTTATTGCACAAGCGTGGTACTTCAATTTCAATCGATAAATCTGGTTCATACGGTTTATCAATACATAATAATCAGTTGGAGCAAATTGTATGGTTGGAAGTTGATGGATTCGATAAGGAAACTCAAGAAAGATTTGCTAATGAATTCAAGTTGAGACAAAATAGTCAACTAAGTAACCCTCAATTACACAGTGCACCTCAAATCCAGCAACCAATCTATCCATCGCAAATGCAACCTCAAATGCAACCACAAATGCAACAACAAACTCAAATACAAAATCAAAGGTTCTTTAGTCCACAAGGTTCTTTATTACTGCCTCCACAGCAACAGTCACAGCAACATCAACAACAACAACAACAGGTGTTAATGAATGCTCCTCAATTTCCTCAACCATCACAATACCCGAATCCTCAACATAACGTGGGCTTGAATCCTCAATCACAACAATATTTTCAATACCAAAGACCAACTCCGCAGCAAGCTTCAAATTCAATATCTAGTTCTACATCTAATACTACAGATACTAATTTGACACATTTGTCTCCAAATATTGATAATTTAAAATTGGTAGGAAGTTCCACGTCTAGTTATTCAGTCAATGATCCAAATTACACTATTCCACACAACCAAGGTTATTCTATCTTACCAAACCAGTCCACTTTCAATCAAATGTATTCATATGCCGGCTCGTCAGCAACTGGTGGCAGCGGAAATTACAGTAATACAACCCAACTACAACCGCAACCGCAACAACAGCAAACACAACAACATCAGATACAACAACAACCACAACAATACTACCCAGCTGTTTATTTGAACCAATACTCAGTAAAATCACAACAAAATACTATTCCTTCCACATATAGTTCTCCCAAACAGAATATGATAGGCAATAACAGATTTCAATTTGATTACACTATTCCTGTTCCCGGAACAAATTTGACCACTGATTTTCAGAGCACGAATCCAGGTATTCCAGGATCAGTATCTAATGCACCTGTTTTACAAACAACTGGTGCAATGCAATTAGCAGGTAACTCGATGGGAAATAATATGGGCGGTACTGGTGGTGGAGTAGCAGCTCTTCCAACTCGTAATACTGTTACCGGTGGTGCTGGAAGAGCTGTAAGTGGGCTTGTACCACCCCAGGTAGATAGCAGTGGAAGTATTAATCAGCAACCCAAAAATACAAATATTTACGCACCTAATCCATGGGGTACTGGTGATAAATAAATGGGTAGTTCAATCATCAATTGAAAGTACACCACAGAAGACAGTTATTTTTCAGAGAAAGTTATCTAGAATCTTCCATTCAACATTGGAGAAAAGAGAAGTCTTTTTATGCAATACCATAATGTATCATTTTACTCTCATCTCCTATTCATTGACATTAATTGTCTTTTTATTATATTATTGATTTCTTTATTTCATGCTTTGTTATTCATACCACTTTTTTTCTTCTTCATTTTCTTGCTTATCTTACTGCTACTTTTCATGACAATTTTGAACTCATATTAATTTGGAAACAATTAATTGAACAAACTGGATTGCTTGATTGCTTTATACTTTTTTTTTCCTTTACTTTATAATTTTTCAAGTTTACTTTTATCATCTTGGGACTAATCAATCAATACTTGCACATACCCAACATAATAAAATCACAAAACTGTTCAAATTATCAAGAAACATCATCAATCCTCTACTTACACTATCTTTTTTTTCTTGATATTATGCTATTCATTTTAGTTTTTAATTTATTTTTCTCATTATTCCTATTTCTTTGTCTATTTGCTTTATTTCTTTCTTTATTATGTATATTCTATGTAAACTTACTGATAATGTGCTAGTGCTTTTTTCTTTATCTAATTCTGTACCAAAAATTTGACTTTCACAACTTACTTATTAACTTGAAACGATATATTGAATTGTAATTCGAAAACAATACAATACAATACAATACAATACAATAAAATAAAATGAAATAAAATAAAATAAAAGAAAGTATTCCGAATGAGGCATCAAAATTCGAGATATAGAGATTTAAATAGATAACAGCGCATTGGTCATTTAGCGTAACTATAGAATCGAGCAGCTTACTTATCTATCTTAACAATGAAGTAGATTGTTCTCATAGGTAATTTACAACAGTACAAAACAAAAGTTTATGTGTATGTAGGTACCAAACATATCCATTTGGACACTAATGTAATAAATGACTGCATCAATTGTATTCATGTAGGGTTGTTGTGAGAGAAACATAAATGCATTCGGTTATATACTGGCTTTTGTTTACTTCATTTGATCAATCCATTATTCAGATAAAGACATAATGTAAAGGCGATCCTTTCATTATCTCGTTGCATATCAAAGCATCAACTGATTGATGAAGATCAAGATAGTAAGCACATCCAATCATATGATTTAAATATGCAGTTGCGAAAATTCCCCTCCCTCTTTTAGTCTCTTGACTTAGCGTCACAACGAACAGCCGTTCCAATTTATACTATATATGCTTCTTCTATTCGTATTACTTTCTGTTGAAGCATGATTTATGGAGTAGATTATGTGTACCAGATATCCATCACGTTGAAGCACTAGTAACAGAAGGAAGATGAATTCTGTTGATTTTGTAATAATAAGCTCCATATCAATCTTCCGTATACGGAATGCAGAGTGAACAATAAAACGAGCCAACTTTCTGGGGGTGATTGTTGCTTACCTTCCAAAGTATGTGGTGCGCGGTGTTGTATGGGGGACGTACGGGGACGACTAAAAGAGTGGTAAGTAGTACTTTCATATCCAATTTATTCACCCTATAATCTTCCCCCTAGTCTCTATTTGCTTTTATATATATATGATTAGTGCAAAAATAAGTAAACAATTTTGTACTCTAAGAAATGTAAAGATGCCTTTCAGATACATGTCACAACTCAAGACTATATACAAGTTTCAGAGAAGAAGATATCTTCACATCACACATGAAAGCTAATATTATCTATTACATAGGGCAGAATAAAAAGACCTATCCTAGGCTGTTAGTGAGAACAAATGACTGTGAATAATATGACTAAAAACGGGTATACTTAGTATAGGGAATATAAGCAAATGAATACTCTATGAAAGGATGGTCTTAAACCCGAGAATCGTCAATTCTTGTTGATTTTGCCGGAGATGGAGATTTTTAGTTAGAAGGTGGTTTTCCCCGATCGGATTTGGTTTGAATACCCACAAAAGGATCCTTGATTCTCAATGTACATCTTACTATCCCATACTACAATTTCTGAAGTTTTTTCAGCAAATTCGTCAATTTACCCCATGATTGATAGATGAAACCGGGGAATTAGTTAATCAGTATCTCTAAACGCCTAACAAAAAAAGTTAAAACTCGGTTTTTGATTGGTTAAAACACGACTTTTCTCTCTAATTGGTGAGTTTATAATTTTTTTGAGTTTTTGGATTTCTAATATCACTTAGCCGTTTGTGGTATATTCAATATTACCTTGTTTATATATATATATATACCCATTGTGATTTCCTTGGTCTTATTTATTTCACTATATAGTCACTCTTTTACGGCATATCATATTCCTCTATCCATATTCATATATAAACCATTTCCACTGGTGTTTTCGTCTTTAATTTCTCTCCTTTGAACCATATAGTCTCCAGACATTCATATAACATAGATCTCATTGGCTAGTCTGGCTATACTCTACGCAATACCTCCACGAAAATTTTATTCATTACTTGAAGACTACTATTGCATCCATTCTTATGTTATATTATCAATACAACTGGCTTGTTATTAAATAAATATTATAAGAATTCATTTCGTTCCATATCACTTTACGTTTATATTGCATTATCTTACAATACGTCAAAACTCAATTTATTTTTTTAACAGTAATCAATGGAAACAAATTCAGACTTAGACACAACAGCCACAACAACAGCAAGTGCAATGATAGAAACAAACAGTAGCCGATATAACTATAGACTTTCGCAGAGCAATATAACAGCCATTTCAGGAGCTTTGGCTGGATTCCTATCCGGTGTATTAGTATGTCCTTTAGATGTTGCAAAGACAAGACTACAAGCCCAAGGCTCATATTTGAAAAGATTGACCACTACTCAGGAACAACTTCAGTTTGATGCGATCAAATATAAAGGTTTGAGAAATACTTTACATACAATCTTGAAAGAAGAAGGTGTCAAAGGTTTATATAGAGGTTTAGTGCCGATTACTCTTGGTTATTTTCCAACTTGGATGATTTATTTTACGTGTTACGAGAAATCAAAAAGTTTTTACTCTTCAATAATAAAAGATGACAACATTTCATATTTTATAAGTGCTATCACATCTGGTGCCGTATCAACAACTTTGACCAATCCAATATGGGTTGTAAAGACAAGATTAATGTTACAAATGGATAATGGCAAATCTATATACGACAGGTTTGCACCAATTACTTCATCCCTATCTGGAGGGGAGAATACATTGAATAAAGATGGTTTCAAAAGACCAGATTTCTACAGAGGCACAATCAATGCCTTCTCAACAATGTACAAACATGAAGGTATATCATGTTTTTATAGAGGTTTATCACCTTCTTATCTTGGTTTAATTCATGTTGCAATCCAATTTCCACTTTATGAGAACTTGAAGAAAGTTTTACATCTTACTCCATCAGAGACTAAAATCAACCACGATGATCCATCATCATCAAGATTATTATTAATCAAATTCATGTTAGCTTCTTCTTTGTCTAAAATGGCTGCATCTTGTATAACTTACCCACATGAAATTCTAAGAACCAGAATGCAAATCAAAAATAGAGCTGCAAGTATTGGACCTGAATCAGCTAATGGTTTGGTTTCTACATTCTTATCAATTTATAGAAATGAAGGTTTCATCGGATTTTATTCTGGATTTGTCATTAATTTAGCAAGGACTGTCCCTTCTTCGGCTTTCACTCTGGTCTCGTTTGAATACATTAAAAGATACTTGGAAATAGCAAACGGTCACATATGAATTCACTTGTTAATACTTAAATTCATTTCTCTCTCGATCCAAACTTTTACATTCTTACACACACACAACCTATATTCGCAGCATACTTTTGAGATTTCGAAAGATCTTTTAAAAGAAAAAAACTCATTTCACATCACACAATTACATCACAACTTTATAAAGATAGATTAGACTGTCAGCATTTTTTCTATTCCATTTCATAGCACCCCTACTATATATACATATATATACACCTATATCAAAAGATTCCACCACTGTATCATACATAATGCACGCAATAGTAAATTTCTGTCTAGACCTCATGAAGTCGCGTCTCTCAAATCTCCCAGCCAGATCAGGTTTGACCTGCATAAACACATGTCAAAGCTATATAAATAAACATTTATATAACTATTCATTTACTAGCAAGGGTGGTCAGGTTGTCATTCCAGTTTTGCTAAGTAAAGATGAAGAGCAGTTGGAAATACTTAATATTTCTCTGTTTTTGTTTCCTAGCTTCGTTTGTTATCGGCGAGGACGCTGTTGCAAATGTTCAGGAAATTTCAGAGAGTGAGCAAATTGAAAATGAATCTTTGAAAGAACTGGTGGCTGATCAATTATCCAACAAGGAAGAAGAATCTGATACATCTGAAGTTAATAATGAGTCTGAATCCAAACCTATCCGAGATGTCGATGAAGACGAAAAGATAACATTGCCTCCAAGCTTAACTTTGAAAAACTTCGATAGAGTACTTTCAGATGGTTTACATTTTGTTGAGTTTTTTTCTCCCTATTGTGGTCATTGCAAGGCATTGGCTCCAGTATGGAAAGATTTTTATCAGAAGTTTTCAAAGGAAGCCAGCAAAATAAACGTTTATATACATCAAGTTGATTGTGTTGAAAATGGTGACTTATGTGCAAGAGAGGCCATCAAATTCTATCCTGCTATTAGATTATACGCACCAAATGATAAAGGCACAGGTGGGAAATTAGTCTCAACTTATCCTTCTTCTTTTGACAGAACTGTTGATGGATTTAGTGATTACCTAAGGGAAGCAGCAGGTGATTTCAATGAAGATGGAGATATTGATCTTGATTCGTTGAAACCAACAAGTGATAAAAGCTCTTCTCCACCAGAGATAAAATTTCTTGAT
Source organism: Wenyingozyma ramenticola (assembly GCA_024271885.1). Lineage (NCBI taxonomy): Eukaryota > Fungi > Ascomycota > Pichiomycetes > Pichiales > Pichiaceae > Wenyingozyma > Wenyingozyma ramenticola. Next base: position 557,008 of record JANBXF010000006.1, read on the forward strand.
TCAAATCAATTATTAAATGTTATTGGAGGCAAAATTTCCAAACCAATATTGGTTTCATTTTGGTCAAGCAGTGACGAAGATTTGAATTCAAAGACTTTCTTATCAGATCCAATCTCAAGTAAGTTTTACGAATCTTGCAGTCGATGCTTTGATTTCAGAAATATCTGGTTGAAAGTCAACAAGTTGTTATCGAGCTTTGTTTATGAAGATCAACTCGAACTAGGAATAGTCAATTGTAAATCAAATAAGAAAATATGTACTTCTTTGGGTATGCATGATTTAGTTAACTACTATGAGGAAGGAAACTACGATCCTAAAGTATTTATGTTTTTACCCTCTGATGAAGGTGGAAATAAGATTAGATTCAAAGCAGGTATCATTGCTGCCAAAAGAATTGTCAACTGGAGTAAAAGATTATTGGATATATATAAACTTGAAGATGTAACCATGAGAGAGATACAAAAAAAGAAAAGAATTGTATCTAGAATGCCCAATAGTGAAAGTGCAATTAGTGAAACACCTGTTGAACCATCAATTACTTTTGTTTACTATTATGATAAAGATGCACATGTCCCCGAAGACGACACCATCTTGAGGCATTTGATACAGCCAATCATGGACTCAATTTTCAATGTTTACATTTACAAGTCGAGTGATCCTGCTGTTCTACAACAAATGAAGAAGTTTGATGACTCTCTTGTTAAGTACATTGAAACGGGAGCAAAGAGTATTCCAAGTGAGACCGATGCAATTTCGGAACCTGCTTTGACAACTGATTCTGTTTCATTGGATCCCCAACAGATTGCATTGAAGCCAAGCGAAGAATTGTTTGCAGCAAGGACGTTATCGAACGCCCCTATGTTGATATGTTTCAAAGATTATTCTTTTTCGTCATATGTTCTTCAAAGTTTTGGAACAGAAGATTCACGAGACTATAACCAATTTATCCAGTTTATTAAGAAACATTCCATTCCATCATTGTTTGAAATGACAGATTATAACAAGAGAGAAATATTCCCTACTTCATATACTTATAGTGACTCAATTCATGATAAATCTGAGAAGGTGTTAATTACCTTTGTAGATTCAAATGAAGTAGTAGCCTCATTCCCTTATTTTTATTACATGTCATACATTCAGCATAGTTATGAATATATGAAGTCTTTATATCAACTTGATAAGTTGAAATTGAAAAGAGAAGAAAAAGATGCAGTTGTACAAAAATTGAAAGATAAGAATGCAGACACAGCGGATATCATCAAGGCCTTGAGAATGAAAATTTCCAATGTCTTCAATCAGGAGGGAAATCTGATCAACGTTTACTGTGATATCAACAGTTTAAAATATTTCAGGAATTACTTCAAATGGAATGATATAGATTACAAGGATTTCAAAATTGGAGACACATTATTGGTTTCCAGGTTCAAGAATGAGTACTGGGAAAGACCAAATGACAAGTCTACTGATAAAGATTCAAGTAATCCTAAACTTCAAGTTTCGAGTACGAAGGAGGTAAGAGACTTAATATTTGAGTCAGCATTCAAGGTCGTCCCACCTAAGTTCCCACTAACTATAGCTGCAGTTGAAAATGATACTACCAAGGGTAAAAAGAAAAATAATAGCGTCAATAAGAGTGATGACTCCAAGACTAAAGAGTTTGTGAAATCTAAATTGCGCTCAAAGAAAATCTCCTCATCTTCATTAATACCTAGATTCTTGAAGAATTCTAACAAATACACATCATTTACGATTATAGTCTTAGTCTTCTTGGGTGTTGTGTTCTATAGAAAATATAAACATTCAATGAAGATTAAATCAGATAAGTTGAAAGCTTTAGGTATATTGGGTCTCTCGGAGCCCAGCACTGGCGGTAGTGGAAAATTCGATTGAACTATTTGAAAATTTACACCTTGAAATAATACACTGATAAGTGTTCCTATAAATGTTTCAAAGTTGAATGGATGGCCTGTTATCTGTTATGTACGATATATGATATATTTAATTTTGTCATGATACTTAAATTTAAAAACAAATAAATAAATAAATAAATAAATAAATTAATAAGGAGATTAATACGTGTGAATGTCACTTGATTAATTACTGCCGAATTTTCTGTCTAACTCCCTAAGACATTTGACGATACTCTCCACTTCAACGTACATACCGTTGATATTCAATTTGTTGATTATAGCATTGAAACCAACGTTTCTAAAATGTGCGTGTCGGGATAACGTTTTGTATGCGTCTGAACATGGAATAAAATGCTTTCCTGGGTTATTGATCTCCAGGTTGTTTAATGGTGGTAATGAGGTCACTGAATTGGAACGTGATAAGTTGGTCGCATTTGGTGTTGTAGCAGAAGCAACAGCAGGACCAGTAGCTGTTGGTGTCAAAACATCACAGCTATTGTTGTTTTCATTTGAAGATGCAGAAATTTGAGATGGAACAGGAATAGGTAGGTTTCCAGGAGGAGTTGGGATATTTGATGAAATAGAACCAAATGTTTGTGTACCATAAGTGGGTAATGAAGGTCTAGGGACCGGGAGTACAGGATTGATCAGTGATGTTGAACTTAAGGAATTTACACGTGTTGATTTTGGTTGAGATGTATCATCATTGGTACTATTATTACCATTGTGTTCTGTGTTTTCAGTAGACTGTGTTTGTGAATCTAATATTTTGGTGAGTTTCTTTTCTTCTGCTTTCGATGCAATTGTAGTACAGAATAAAGTTGACATTGGATCAGATTGACACTGAAGACAAGTACCTGGATTACCTGTACATGTGGCACCATCGTTGGTCTCTTCTTCTTTAATCTTGTAACTATCCTCTTCTTTAACTTGATAGTTTTCTTCTTCCTTGATTTCGAATATTTGGTTCAGTTGATTAGTCAATACATTATCTTTCATCTTAGTCAACTCTTTTTGCTTCGCAATTTCCCTACATACACAAGGAGAATCATCGGAGCAAAATCCACATTGATCTTCAGGCGAGATGCGGTCTTCAGACTCACCTTGGTTTGATAACTGTGCAGCGTTATTATGATTGTGTCCTTGATGCGATGAAGTTGATGCAGATGGCGAGTTGTCATAATCCAACGAAACGCTTGGCGATTTGAATAGAGATTCATTTTCATAGTGTTGTCTTTCATCTGTCATTAAACTACTTGGTCTGTTAAATCTATTATTATTATTGTTGTTAGCAGAATTTGTCACACTATTTCTATTCTTGGACAACTTAGCTAACGAGGGCATCTTCTTCAAAGGCGAGTTCTGAGAGGATGGAAAGTTTGAAGAGGATAATTGTGACTTTTTATACTGCTGTGTGAAATCTATCTCTAATGAAAATGATTCATCTGATGATTGTCTCTTTCTTTTCAATGGAACAGCAGCGGCAGGTTCAAAGTCAGTAAAATTCAAAAAACTGTCTATTGATGATTTCTTTTGCTTTATACCTACTGCTTCACATATACAATCATCCTTCATGCAAACTCCACAATCATCATCCTGTGATGAGTCTCTGGATTTTTGCGAAGGAGCTAAGTTTTTGTTTGTTGACATCTCATGCGATTTCAAGGAAGAGTTGGTAACTGCAGCAGGCGAAGTTTGTTGTTGATAATATGCAGATATACTCAAATTCTTTTGCATACCGGGGGAAGAAGCATTATTGAAGTTATTCAAGCCCACAACAGTTAACGGAGAGGGAGCTTGAGAGAAACTACCATGCCTTGAAGAGTTCTTAAAATTGATCATCATAGATGCAGCTTTGTTTAATTCGGCATCATTCACAGACGAATTAGATGAAATTGCACCGCTTGGATTAGAAAATATAGGGGATGCGGAAGCTGATGAGCTGGTTGATTGTTTTCTGGGTTGATTTGAAGATGGTGTGAACGCCATAGGACTAGTACCGGTGCTATTTGTCCTATTTGACGGGCTCTTGCCGGAAGTACTTATCAAGTTATTATTATTATTATTATTGCTTTTCTTTATGCTATTACTGAACTGATTTTTTAACAAGTCGACGGTTGATTTCAACTCATTTAAGCTCTTTTTCAGGAAATCATTTTCATTTGACAATGACTTTATTTTATTCGTGAGTATACCTTCTTTGATAGACTTTTCCCTTTCTAATTCCAAAATCTGTACTTCTAATTCCGACACCCTGTTTGCTCTTCTTTCTCTAAAGGCCCGTTGTGCAGCTCTGTTTTGCGCTTTGCGTTTTGTAGCAGGGGTATCTACACTTGGTTTCCTACCAGGCTTAGGTCTTGGTGGTAGCACCCATTCTCTTGAAGTTATGATCTTAGTGATTTTTGCGGTTCCACTGCTGTTAGGCGAATCCTTCTTGGTCAAACTTATTGGTATGCTAGTAGATGTCGAAGAGTTTCCGTTAGAAGTTGTACTACGATTGGGGTTCATTAACAAAGCTGTGTTGGTAGATGTGGATGGTGTAATGCTTGAGTTTGCACGTGGAGTTATCTGGGAAACTGATGGAGAGCTCATAACTTTTTCTAATATCTGATAAGAATTTGAGGGAACGAATTATTTCAGGTTGGATAGGGGAAATGGCAAAATTTGGTTCAGATAATCGGTAACTGAAATGATCTGTTTGATAACAAAAGATTCCTTTCCGGATGTAAAATCAAAAGTGAGCGTGTGGGATTAATTGAAACAGGCACCAGATAAAATATGGAAACTTTCTTGCAGTTAAGAGAGCATCCTATAAAGTTAATCTTACAAATAGAGAAGATATATTATTTAGGATAAATCAAAAGTTATATAAAAAAAGCGTGCCGATAATCTATCACATTCAGTCAGCCTTTGAATTTTCGAATTTTCTCATGTAGTCAAATTCCGATATCGCCAGATTTCTGTGTTGACTCTTGGTACTCCCGTTTTGGCTTAATTTCCCCTGATATATGTCAGCATATGATTATAGTTGCTCTCTCAATGATACGTGCAGTCCTTTCTGCAACACATGCTGTATTATTGATAATATACAGACAAATCATTTGAATTCCCCCAACTCAAACCAGCTATCATAAATACTGATTATCAGTACAGGATAGCTAGACCCAATCAGAGCAACAAACTTGGCTGTGACATGAATCATTTCTATTTATCTTTTTCTGCTTGCATTTAGTCCGTCTGTTTTAGTTTTGAGCTGTTTGATCTCTGTTGCACGGGTGGTGCTGAAGATCACAAATACGGCAGTGTATTGTAACTGGTGTAGAGGTGACAAAATTTTCAAATTTCTATATCTTACCTTTGAATAACATGGCATCTAGCTGAATATGCAAGGTATTTTAAGACTTGCCTTTCTTCTCATATCACCAGCCAAAGTTTTCTCTCTTTTGTACTTCTCGACTCAAATGTTGTCTCATGGATTAAGGTCCTACAGGTCAATTTTTGGAAAGAAATTAACCGGATCACATGTACTAAAAGAGAAAGGAAGTCTATCTCCTCTTTTTGATACTCAATCTAAAAGATACTATGCAAATGATTTCAAGCCAGATATCAACGTAGAGTTCCAACAGAGGTTTGGAGACGCAGCCTCTGGTAATTTTCGAACTGAACCACTAAAGAAATCCCACAAAAGTAAGGGTGCAAGACAGAAAAGAAAAGACACCGATCAACGGCAAGAAGGCGATAATCTAGGCCAAGTTATAACACAAAACTCAAATGAGCTCAACGTCTTAAAAGTTTTAACGAAAGGCATAGAAGAAGCCAGACCTCAAGATAATGCAGCCTGTGATGATAGAAAGAAGAAATATAGCTACAAGGAATCTAACAACAAGAAGAAGTTTTCGGAGAAAAAAATTGCTCCAACGAAGAAGATAATTGATGCGAGATATTGCAAAGGAAAAGTATCCAGTCATGATCTATTGCAATATACACCGTTGACTGAAGCAGCTTCTCCAAATTCACTTATTCCTAGATTAAGACCTGATTTAGAAAAGGTCCTATTTTCCCCCGGAGTTCATTTTTTCGAAGATCCGAGAACAAGACACAATAATTTTGAACAATGTGATATCCCAGAAATTGATGAGATCAAAGTTGAAAGATTGCCTATTTTTCATTCCGCTTCAAATCATCAACCGTTACATAATGCTGCCGCCGACTATTTCGATATCAAATATGGCAAATACTCATTCGCTTCTTCAACTTCTTCGATGACTGGGATACTAAAAGATTTACATCTTTTATTAAGTAATAATCGACCTTTGAATATCTCATCTCTTTCTAGACAAATAAGAGATGCATCACACGTTTCATTTTCTCCAAGTACATACTTTCCAACAACTGTTCTAGTCAAAAGAACCAAAAGTCATCCAAATGTATATTCTATATCATCTGAACAGTTGTCACCTTCCGAAACAACTCTATCCATTATGGGTCATGTATTTGAAATAATGCTTACCAGTGACAATGAGACTATGAAGACATTCTTGAAATCACATAAGAATGAACAGAATGAAGTTTCGGATGAAACACCGAGTGCCTATCATTATGCTAAGATAGGAAGTTTTGTCATAAGATCTCAATTGGATACTTATAGTGATAAGTTACCTGGCACTGGTACCTTTGATTTGAAAGCAAGAGCTGTCTGTGCTATCCGTAATGATCTACCTCACTGCCAATTTTATAAAACTGATTACGCAATTCACCAAAGAACCGGTAGATACGAATCATTCGAGAGGGAAATTTTCGATTTGGCTAGAACCACATTGATAAAATACGCGTTCCAAGCAAAATTGGGTAATATGGATGGTATTTTTATCGCATTCCACAATTTGACAAAAATATTTGGATTCCAATACTTACCATTAACCGACATAAATCATATAATACATGGGCATGATAGTGATCCTACTTTGGCCGCTAAACGTATTCCCGAGAGTTTAGATGTTATTGAACCTAGACCAAGTGGTGAGACACTAGAACAAATTGCTAATTCAGTTCCATCTCATTATATGAGTCACAGAGAAATGATTAGTTCGAAGATTGCCGATTTTGAATTCAGTGCAAGTTTTACAATTTTGAACAGGCTATTGAGACAGATCCTGAAAATGGATGACGAGAGTCCGTTCAGGTTATCAACTACATTCCAACCTAGTAAATATAAAGAACCAACATTGGAGGTTTTGGTAACTTTCATCAATGATTCATTAGTGGAAGAGTATAATACAATTTCCACAGACGCCTCTGATATTTCAAAGAAATTGATTTTGGACCAACAAGAAAGAAAGAGAAAGAATCCAGAAAGTTACATATTCGAAGAAGAATTAGTATTGAGTGAATTACTGCAACAAATTCAAAAGGATCAAAAAACTATTTCGAAGAAAAGTTACAATATTAACCACAAAATTTGGAACACGGCTTCGAAGAATGGAAAGGTGGCATTATTCAAAATTAGAGTCAAACACATAATCGATGATGTAGTGGTTGCGACTTCAAATCCAACACCACCTGAGGATATCCTCTTGGAAAGTGGTGCCCCCAAATGGGAGGTTGATTACGAAATTGAGAAAACCACTGACCCTAGTGAACTGGAAGATGCATTTAAAAGCTATGTTAAAGGCACTACCAGAATGTATTCCGCCAATGTTACAGATGATGATATCTATAGCACAAATTATAGCAAAACGTCAGCCGACTTAGAAGTTGATGATGAATCCCTTTATAGCGCTTCAACTGCTAGTAATAGACAAAAGACATTGAGAGCTTTCAGCGCTAGAGGTAGGGTGAGAGAATCCATGGCAAAGGATTACTTGAATGACCACAACAAGAAACAGATAAAGGACGAGTAATATACCTGAGCGTCTTTTTCTTCTTTGTACATATATATTCTTGATGTTTCATAGACCTATAAATAACCATGAACAAAATCATGTACATAAGCTTACACAACAAATCTGTGTGTATAAATTTTCAATTTCAGTGTAAGATGTTTTTAATTGTATATAAAATATGAAAAGTGTACTATTAAAATGGGATGTGTATGAAAGGATTCGATATATTACTACAAGATTGTAGTTTCATTCAAAGATTTGAAACTATCAAGCAAACGAATGAGCAATAAAAACCGCAGCAATTGTGACCATGATTAACAACATATTCATTGAAGTTATTTTAGTAGCGTAAATTGAGACGGCACCACTTTTGGATGAAGGAGAACTAGATGTAGTTGCTGAAGTTGATGCAGTTGATGATGTGGAAACAGCCGAAGAAGTCGCAGATCTTGTCGATGATGTATGTGCTTTGGATGAGGTTTCTTCTGGTGTGTTGGTAGATGAAATATAGTATGCATCAGCATCACATGAATCTTGGGTATCAGCGTCAAAACCTGAACCTTCACCAGCACCTTCTTTGAAATAAATTTCAGCACCTTCTGGGGTGTCTGGAACCGTGATTGTGAAGTTCCAGTCGGTTGGACACTCAGAAATAACACCATTGGCAAGAAATCCACCATCGCCAGTTGGATCACTAGTGCTGTTCAATTCTGATTTTAAATTGGTGAAATCGGATGTAGTTTCAACACCAGAAGAAGAAAGTTCAACTAAACCGTAATCAGAACCTTCTTCTGAATACTCATAAACTAAACCACCCGAAAAGACAGATGACATTTGACTCGAGTAGATCGATTCGACTTCGGTAAATGGTCTTGCACCTTCTACTTCGTTACAACCGTATTCTGATAAAAATATTGGAACGGAATAACCTGAATACATTTTAACCTTTTGTTGATAACCAGAAACTGAGAATGAAGAACGACCACACCATGAGTAATCATTGACACCTAACATATCAATTCTAGCATTGGAGTCGTTACCACAGTTGAAATATTCAGCAACTTCTAGTCTGACGGAAGCAACATCAGCAGCAGAGTAACCAACAGGGATTTGTCTATAATCTCTAGCAGAGAGATACTTCTTAATATCTCTAACAACGGCCTTGACATATGGAGCAGTGTATAGGGTATCAGCAGTGTTGATAACTTCATTACCAGCAAAGAAACCTAAGACGTTAGTGTAATTTTGGAAAATATCAACAGTAGCAAAGATGTTTTGCAAATAATCAGCATTATAAGAACAACCTGGATCAACTCTTGAAATAGATGCACCTGGAGTGTTGACATCGATGACAACATAGACACCGGCATCTGCTAATAATTGCATACAAGCGTCATGATCTTTAGTGTTATCAACGGAGTAAACTCTGATAGTATTCAAACCTAATTCTTGGAAGTATGGGATATCACGAGAACAGATTGAGATATCAGCTAATGGATCTGTCAAGTTTGATGATCCACCAGGTTGATAGTCAACACCTCTGATATAAAATCTATCGCCAGTATCAGTGTTCCAGAAAGCGTTACCTGTAATATTGATAACTGGTAAAGTTGTAGCTCCTAAAGCAGATGCGGCCAGGGAAAGAGCCGAAATAATAGTCGAAAATTTCATTATTGATGATTTTGATTCGACAACTTCTTGGATCTATATTTAACTTCAGTAAGCGAGCGGAATAATAGTTAAGATATGACCAGACTGGTTTATGAGAGTAGAAAAAATAAACACGGAAAGAGTGAAATTTGGAGTCTCAAATGTCTAATCAAAAACAAGAAACAAATAACAAACGGTTGCAGTCAGTTTCACGACCCAGACACATTTGAGAGTGAAAACAAAGAAAAAAGAAAAGAATTCATCACTGATTTGATGTTTGTTTGTTTATTTTTCGAGCAATTCCAGTTCTCACTCATACAAAAGCCCAGTCGATGGCCAAATACATGGCAGTGGTGGCATCTTCGAAATTACGTCAGCGATATATAATTCTTAAAACCCCGAAATCTTTCTCCTTTTCTCGCTTAAGCGGCATGGGCTTGATATTTTTTGGTCCATGTGATAAGGGAGTAAGAAAGTTGTATTTGATTTCGTTGTGGAGCCGTATTGACATATAACTCTTTATATGTATACATACGGTCGTACATAGTTAAATATGGCTAAATAGATGACCTATTTCACTCATTCATAAGCATCAAGGAAGTCTTCTTCTTCCAAATCTTCTTCTTTCTCTTTCACAGAATCTCCCTGAGATGCCTGTTCGCGTACCGTTTCAGATTCAGTAGCAGTTTCAACATTAGTTCTTGTTTCCTTCTCTCTAGAATCAACAGCTGCATCATCAGATGTTATTTGAGTTTCTGTTGTCTTGTCAATAGTCCCGTCATTAGTTACCTCGGGGGATGCAGATGTGTTTGATAACTCAGAAGTATCTTCAACATTCGAAATTAATTCTTCTGCGCCATCGCCTAGAGAGGTCGAGACTTTAATTTCTTCTGTGGGCACAGTCTCCTTTGCGACATCTGCAACATCGCTGTTGTTAGTCGCAATTGAAGCTGTATCAATGGTTTCAACCTGAGCATCATCGGATACCTTTATCGGTAATTCATTATTAGTTTCATCTTCAATCGGATCTTGGAAATCTACTGTATCTTTGGCCTCTAAAGAAGAAGTCTTTTCCTCTAGGGACACATCATCACCGACTTTCAACTCATCTGATTCCGGGTCAACCTGGTCAAGTCCCGCATCGGAAACCTCGGCTATTTCTTCCTTTGATACTGGTTCAACACCGAATGACCAGACATCGACGGTTCTAATGGTGAATTTATGGATGTTTCCAAGAGTTTCATCATTCACGACAAGCTTGTTCTTAACATTTCCCGGTAATCTTTTTCCACGAGGTCCTCTTGCTCTACCCTTTCTGACATCTGTACTAAGTGCTTCTTCACTTGCCTTCTCTCCTTCTTCTTCATCGGCATTATTGCTTGAGTTTGCAGGTCTTGCAAATGGTGGGAGAGATCCTGGGGAAGTCATACCTGGTAATGCAAAACCAATCATACCATTCAAGCTTCTTGCAAATTGAGATGTGCCCAATTTGTTGATAACTGGCTTTGACTTTCTTTCTTCCTCTTCAGTATCTGACGAAATTGTATCACTTTTCTCGTTCGTAGATTCACTTGTAAAACCCGATGTTACCTTAGGACGTGTTTTTGGAGGAAGTGGCTTATTCATAAACATATTAGCATCCTCGCGTTGTCTCTCGGCTAACATTTGTTGAAATGCCGCAATCTTGCTAGATGGCTTTTTAGGAACTCTTGGGGGTGGCTTCTTGGACTCAGCAACTTCAGAAGAAGCCTTCGTGAAATCCAGAGGAGAATTCAAAAGCCCAGAAATACTTTCTTCTTTGATACTATTTTGTCTCGATTTCAATGCTTCTGGGCTACTTGAGTTGTAGATATCAATCACTTGATCGTACACGGGGGTATCTAAACTCTTCTCATTACTTGGTTGCGAGGAGATTTTCAATGGAGCAAGATTCGGTCTTCTTGAAGGTCTACTTGGGGGAATGACTGGGGTTGGTGATTCAAATCGATCTTCTTTCCCTTCTTTAGTGGTAGTCAATTCTGTTTCAGAAGAATCGGTATTTTCTTCAACTTTTTGCTCGACTTTGTTGTCGTCATTAATCTCATTTGGGTCATCAGATTCTGCTTTGAAGGACATTTCTGCATGAGAGATTTCTGGTTGAATGACAACTGGGGACTGATTTTTGGCAATGGTATTGACATCAGATGATGTAGCCCCATTTTCGTCGCTAATGTTTTGTTCATCTGCTTCAGTCTCAGTCAATGTGGCTTGAAGAGTTTCAGAAGCATTAGTTGGTGCCCTTTGTGGTCTATGTGAAGGTACAGATGGAACTATCACGTGTTCATCTTCTGAATAGGTATGGTTACTATCATTATTAGTGACTACTTTGATAACTTCATCCTTGATCTCACTTCTGTTATGCTCTTTGATCTCCTGAGTATCAAAAGAGTCAAAAGGTTTTGTTTCATTCTCATCAACTGCTAATTCCTTTAATTGGTCATTATTTTCAACTTTAGTACTTACTAATTGTTCACTAGTATTTGACTCCGAAGAAGGTTCAACTGAAGATTCAGTGGATACTTTCCTAGAAGGTCTACTCAAGGGACGAGATGGATTTTCAGGTACAGGTGACTGACTGGAAGCTTTTGGTCTTGAAGCAGGAATTGAGGGTAATACTGTACTCATGGGACTCTTGCTTGATGGTCTGGATGAAGGAATGACCGGGACCTGAACTGGTGTTTCAACTTCCTTTGTTTCAATATCAGGAGTTTCACTTGATGGCAATTCCGAATCTGATAGTTTATCATCGACATTCAATGGTGACTCGACATCTCTTAGTAATTCAGAATCAGATTCGGACGATTTTCCAACCTTTTTTGGTCTCTGTATTGAAACAAAAAGATGTTAGTATCTGAATTGATATCGTAAAAATGTGTTATTCTAAAACATACGTGTCGTGGAACAGAAGGCAAATCCATTATCTAATAATACAAACGGTATATGATCTCTGGGAAGTACAATATATAATTGTTGTATCCCTAGTATATTTGATATTCAATTATATGCTCTTTTGAACAAGGATACTCCCTGATGGAGAAGATAGGTAGATGATAACTTGGCTGACCACAGTACCGGGTGATCTGTGGTGTTTAGTGTTAATATATAAAGTAACTAATAGCATAGAAGTGAAATTTTGCAACTGGCATAACTTCTTACCTGTTGTATGGCAAAAGGCTATTAATTTGTCAAAAACTACAAAATATTAATTCCGGTGGTTGAATACTGTTCAAGATTATTGCAGTTGACTCATGGAGAGGTAGCTACAATTTAAAATGCACAGATAAAATTAATTAAATGAAGTGGGCAACTTTATTAAGCTGTACTCTATACACTAGATATATAGTTCTACAATAACAGTCCAACAAAGCGCAGTGTATGTAAGAGTAATGAATATATCAAAACAAAAACAACATTAAGCGTAGTTCAATCTGAAAATATCATTAAGAACGAAATATGAACCATTTTCTGGAATCAAATGGAATACTTGTGAATATCTTTGAGAGTTTTGTTCTTCGTCGATCAATAATTCTCCTGTAACCATGACTAAAACATCACCGTTTTCAGAAGCTGGTTGAGCATCTAAAGTGGAGATTCTGTGAACAACTTTAGTGAAACCTAATGAGGTCAATTTTTCGATAATACCTCTAGCACCTTGAATTTGAGCGGATTCAAAAGTCAACATGGAGTGGTCCCTCTAAGTAGCAGCTGTTAGTATACTGAAAAACAAAAATAAAGATACTCTTGAAGCATTCATATGATATTCAAGCACTTCAAGGAATACTTCAGACTCAAATATTTGATTCACACTGTACAATAATACATACGTATAGGTTACCTAATTGAGATCTATCTTTATCGAATTGATCGTAGTAAAAATTACAGAACTCTTTGGCTAAGGAAGTGAAATCGACAGACATTTTGAATTTGTTGATAGATTATCAGATGATTCTTGAAAGAACTTCTCAAATACGATTGAAGGTACCTTAAATTAGATCGTAAGCATACATTAGTATAATTTAGTAGTCGATAGGTTTTGGTTTTAATTGTCAAATTTATTTCATTGCGAGGGTAACCCTCTGCGCATAGCAGATCTGGTCAAGTACTTCAAAGTGATTTTGTGAGGATTATACATTTGGCTGGTTAATTAGTTATATATATATATATATATATTGAATCAAATACACTAATAGAATCAACTCAACCAGGTTTTATTCACGATTCCTGCTACGTTCGCAGTTTTTGCCATGTATTCAATAATGTTTTCGTAACTCTCAGGTAGTCGCTCAATGATCAAATTTGAGCACTGATCCGTACCTGGTTTCTTCTTTACATGTGAAAATGGCGGTATAATGTATCCAGAAGGAATAACCAGATCATCATCCAGGAGACAGCAATCGTGAATCACTGATTGTACCTTTAAAATACAATTTTTGCCTATGAAACATCTCGATCCGATAGCGGATGCATGAACCTGAGTTCGCTCACTGATGATGTTGTAATTTCCAATCTTGATAGAAGAGTTATTCACTTTCTCAGAGGATATGTTCGAGGGCTGTATTATCACTCCCGTCTCAAGGAAACAGAATTTTCCAATTGATATAGTGTTTCTATCATGATCCTTCCTGTCTGAATTAGTTATTGCTAATGTGCAATTTGCACTGATCGTTGTATTTCCATTTATTAATATATAACTGGAACCTTTGATTTTACAAGACTTATGAATACGATTTCCACTCGAAGTCTCTATCCAATTGTCCTGTTCCATCTATTGATTGGAGAAAAAAGGCGGTCCAAATATGTGCAAAACCAAAGGTGTATACAAGCAGCTCAGATGATCACTTCTCCTCGGATTTAGTTTTAAGCCTCGTCATCCCTTGTTGGTCTTGCAATAGTCACGTGGAAAATGTTGCAGATATGAACGATTTATGCACTTGAATACTTTGGTTGAGAGTTAAAGAATTGGTAATATGCCCCCCTAGGATGGTCACAACTGTATAGACTCCAAGGGGAAGCTGAAATCTACAGATCCAATAGATTTAACAAATAGTAGATCAAATCGAAAAGAAGCTATCTATGGCTAAAAATAAATGAGCTGGGAATCATCCATTAACGTACACAGCCCCTATTTCAAATCAACAAGCTTTGACTACTTATACTTAAATATACTCCCGTATCACATATTGGTATTCATTACTTGGCCCAGTAAGTGTATTATATTGCTATCGTTTAGGCACATATTTATTGCTTGAATTTTGATGCTACCACCAAGTATACCCCCACCATTACCTCCATTACCTAAAAAGAAATGTCTGGATAATTTCTTTGATTCATTACCTCCATCTACCAGTTCCTCACATAGTTCACTAGATCAATTTGATTCATATAGTCTACCGTTCTCTAAAATTTCAGATAGATCCACCAATTATTTTGATATTTTTCCAGAAGCGAAAGCAGCAACTCCTGGCAAATATGAAGCACCTACTGAACAGTCACAAATCATTCTCCAAAGGTTGAGAAAACTGAAGTGTAACGAAGAACAGGTAATAGAAGACATGGAGCCCGTATTCCATAGCCTGGAGAGGGACGATGTATCCTCTTATTCCACCTCAAGTGTGAGTACACCTACCAGGCCCAATGTTATTTCACAATTTGCATCTCCCCTTGAAGAGTTCAAAAGGTTTTACAGTATTGATGACGAATCCAATGACTTGCTTTACTCAATTCACTCAGATGAGAATCGCTACGACATGAAGTCAGGACATAACTATCATCAAGATGACTACGAACTCAAAAGTAATAAGTTCTTGGAAAGAAATGTAGGCATGTCGATTGCGCAAGATCTGCCGAATTTACCAGTACGCCTGGGAGAGAAAGAACTTCAGCTATCCAACTTTGACCAAATTATGACTGAATGGAATATAACAAAGTGGAAATTTTACGGTAGTTTTGATTTTGGTTCTCACATCTATTTATTTGATAATTTTTTGATTATTCACCTTACCACATCGTTTCATATTGTAAGATATGAACTTTGTACCATACAATTATATGGTACCCCAACTTCATCATATTCACTACATATACATGACTCTAAAACAAATATTGAACATATTGTAAGACCTCTTACGTCAAACCCATTAGAGCTTATTGAACTTACTAAAAACATCAACATATTGATGAATTCTATTTCTGATAAAAATCAGGCATTTTCAGATAAGTTAGAAGTTGATATAATATCCAATAATCAGATCGCACTGCAAATGATAAGAGAAGTAGATCCTTTTTTGTCCCCAGGAAATCCCATAATGGCTGCACTGCGAGAATGCTCCTATGAAATAGAAGATCCATATGTATCTTCAATTAGCATCTTTAAAACGTTCAGTTACAGCAACCGTGTTTATCATCTACTGGGTGGAAATACTGGCTTATTCATGAAGCAAGTGACCAGTGTCACCAAAGAAACTCCTTGGAAAAAAACTATATTCATAGGTGTTTCTAATCTACTTATTTACAAAAATGTGATGCTTTTGCTAACAGATGAGGGAAAGTTAGCTCTTAATACACTTGAAAATGTAGTCGATGTATACAATGGTGGAACAAGGACTGCACAATTGTACGATCTCGTAGAATTGGAAATCATATATCATATTGAACTTATCAAATCATACATATACATAAGCTGTATGGATCATGCTGGTGAAAATCAGTTGATACAGTTACAAGAGGAGCCAAGTCCCTCAGATTTCCCAACGCTGAGGATACGGAGACAAATACCGATCAAAATGCCCATACATGGATTCCACCAATTAAAGGATGATAATTCAGTACTTGGTTTCACTGCGGCTGGGTTCATTGAAATAGACCTGGAGAGATGTATATATGCACCATTTCCAGATTTCAGTGGACACGAGAATATCATAGAACAAATATCAAGTTTACACCAAGAAAATCATAGTGCTTTGAACAAAAGAGCCATTCTCTTTACTGAGATATTTGATTCTTTTTATCTTCTTATTTATTCGAAATGTGCCGTCTTGTTGAACAAGTGTTATCAGCCACTTACTTCGGTGGTTCTGGGATTTGACTTTGTGGTAACAGATGCTTACAACGACTCAACTTCCCAGACTATTACTCTGGTGTCCGACAATTGTTTCCAAATTTGGAGTCTGAAGATGCAAGAAAATGAAATTGGCTATGATATGGTATGGCAGAAGGAATATACATATGTTGCTAAGAACATGAAGTTACTAAACAAAGATAGGGGATTGGTAATTCGGTTTAATCATCCTTACTTCACAAGAGAGATGAGTGATACACAATTGAACGATTCTTCTTATATGCCTATCTATGAAAAATCGATGCCTCAATTAATCATTAAACTTCATATTTTATAGATTTAATTTATACTATACAGTGCGATATATAATTTTACTTTTCAGATTACTGAAATTTCATTAGAAGACCATTTTGGTTGGTTTATCTGGTTTAACCCATCCATCTTCCTCGGTAGTAAAAACATCTTTCATCCAGGTTGCGAAAGGATAGGATTCTGTGGTTCTTACAGTGACATCTTTCGGAACCAATCCTTGCTCCACTTGTTTATCAATTAGTTCATTCAAATATATGCTTAGATAGTCTCTGAAAATCTCAAAATGTCTGTACTTGATAATATCCTGAGGTGCTTCATATAACATCTTTAGTATTAAATGAGGCATTAATGGTTCATCTGCTAAATCCTTTAAGGCTACAAATTTTGGATGGTTGGTAAAGATAATAGCCTTGGTTTTCGGTAATTTAATCAATGACTGTTGATCCAGCCTGCAAAGGAACTTAGTATATGGGATAGTCTTAACATACTCGTGTACTTCATCGTGACTCATATTACGCATAACTGGGTAAAATTCACTGCAATTCAAATAGTCATCCCATACTATATGCCATGATGCTCTTTCTACAGGGTCGGTAAATTTTGTAAACCATTTTTCCATGGATGGTCTCAATTTAGATTGATAATATGGAACAGGTGTATGAATCTCATCTAGTGACTGATTTCTCAACGGCAAGATACCGAATCCACCCCCTCCAAAACAAACAGATGCACCAATACAATAGTTGAGTCCATCCGTCTTTTTTTGAACTACATAGAAGTCTTCCATTGTAATTTTAGTAACTGCAAGTAGTGGATCTTCCGTCTCCAGATCAATCATCTCATTAGTCAGTTTATTTTCAATAATGTTTTTATGCCTGATAAATAATTTAGGATACCTTGAACACATCAAATTAATAACATAATCCCGTAATTCTATAAATTCCTCATCAAATTCCTCGAGTCTGAAAAAGTATTCAGTTGTTTTCAACTTCTCTTTATCATAATCTTCAAACAATTCCTTTCTTTCACTGAGAAACCTTTTGTAATTTGGTGTAACATCTAACCAGTAATTCAAATCCAATTTCAACAACGCCATAGTTTGGTTATGAGGCCATCTGAAAGGTCGCCATGGTCTTTCATGGTAACTCTCAACATCTTCAGGAGATATGTTCAAAGGTCTAATAACCTGATATTTTTTCACTTTTTTGTCAGTTGGCTCATTTGTTCCACTTGAAGGAATAGGATGTCTGTATGGTTTTGAGTTTTGAAGGTATTTGACAACAGAGATAAGGATTGGTACAGCTAGACCCAAGCTGATTGCGAATCGGAACTCAATCAAACGACTCATTGGCAATATATTACAATAGATTTAATATATATCGACTGAATCTATTTTCAAGTATAAACCAACTCTTAAAGTGAATACAATATATATTACGAGGAACAAATATATATATACGTATTATTATATAGATAAGAAACCTCAGGACCTGCGATAAGCGCTCAAGCTCTTTACCCAAAATAGATAGAGATTGCGAGAAACCAAATTAAAATAACAAAGCGGCTCAACTCGGTTTTCAAAGATCTGTATGTGATTGTCAACGTGTTGAAAGTAAAATAAACTATTTAACTCCATTAGTAAACATGTAGTTGAACTTTGAAGAATAAGCAAAATTTAATTCACAATTTCGATGGAACTTTACTCATATGAGTAAGATTCTTCACAATTCCTTCGGTGTCCCAACTGGTCACATTGATCTGGGCAACTGAATTCAACCCTTCTTGTA
Source organism: Wenyingozyma ramenticola (assembly GCA_024271885.1). Lineage (NCBI taxonomy): Eukaryota > Fungi > Ascomycota > Pichiomycetes > Pichiales > Pichiaceae > Wenyingozyma > Wenyingozyma ramenticola. The sequence continues at coordinate 575,645 of JANBXF010000006.1, forward strand.
CGGATTTGTTACCTTCATACATATGTTGTACTGAGTACTTAGTGCCTTTGATACACCAATCTTGATTTTGTAGAATCGTCTTGCATATTTTTACAGCTCTAGAAAGACCTCTTTCATAAGAGTCAACTACATCTTTACTGGCCACAATTCCCATTTCTACACTTTGATCTGCACCAAATGACTCTCCTGTGAGACTTATCCTATTGATTAGTGACATATTCCCCGATTGATGTGGCATTCTTTGAAGAAATCCCATATCAGCAACCAGTCCTAATTTTATTTCTTTAAGGCTGAGTTGTACATCACTAGTCAGTATCCTAATGGTATAACATACACATAAGTCTAGAGCGAGTCCAAAGTTTTTAGTTCCGTGGATCAATCCTATTGTAGGTTTACTCATTTTCAAAGGTGTAGATACACAATCCTGGAACTCTTTAAGAAAGTCCATTTGTTTTTCTTTGAGATCTTTGAAGTCGGACATGAATACTTTGCTTATGTATTTTAAGTCTAGGCCGGAACTGAAAGTTGGACCTTTTCCTGAAATAATGATAATTCTGACATTGTCCATATCATCTAATGTGGTCAGTATATCCCTGTATTCAATCCAAGTTCTGATACAATCACAAGAGTTAGTAAATATATTTGTGGGAAGTACGTGAAGCAAATGCAATCAAAAATCAAAAATTCTACGTACGGGCGGTCGAACGAATTTAACGATTTAACTCTGTTGATCTGAAGATGAGCAATGCCGCTCTCTGGAAATTCGACAACGAAAGATTGTAAATTATTCAAGTCTAAGGTCATGGTAAATGTTTTTAATTCTTGAAAATGAATAACAGAAAGAAATATACATATTGAAAGTGTGAAAAAAACAATAACCTACTTACTTATCTTGTTAAGTGAACAACTTCGTCGCAAACAAACCAATTCCCAGCATGTGAACGCATTATAAATACCCCACACTCGCGGTCTGTAGAGTATATATTGAGCTAGAAGAAAAGCTGGAGATACGTAAGTGCACCAGCCTTCTCTCTTTGGTAAATATATATATATATGTATACCAAAATTTGCAAAAGGCAAGATAGTGTTGCTTTTTGATAAATCCGTTTTTGATCCCAGTCTCAAAGTAGAGATACAAGGAAAATTCCGATTGTGCGGGTTTTACTTGGAATTCCTGTAGTTTTTTCTTTCCCCCTCTTTGAGATATTTGATTGATGATATATTTGAAAGTCCTAACGACTCAACACACAATCATTTCTTGGTAAGTTTACTCGCCTATGTGTCTCGAACATAGGAAATTAGAAAACCATTTCTGAGTTGAAGTTGGCTTTAGCTTTCTATGTTATACTTTGTGATGATTGAAGGTGTTTGTCTGTCCTGGGATTCTATATGTTAAGCGCATCTGTCTTTATCAAAACAGACCAAGCTAACGAAAAAATTATAAAGGAGACCAAGGTACTAAATGTGATGTGCTATTCAGTCTAGTTGTATTCCTCTGTAGCATTGTCCCATATTTCTTGAACTTCTGGACAGTTAAAGGAGAACTCTTCATCCCGTCAGTTGATTGGTCGGGAATGATGGTGCATATGCAGCAGTACCTTGATAAAACGATGTCCAAAAACAGCCCTTATCTGGGAACATACAACACATTTTCAACCATGGTATGTTTAATAAACAAGAATCTGTCCCCAATTCCCCCTGACAGTTGGGGTTGCGATACCCGTTGGTGTCACTTTTAAATCTGTCGAACTTTCAGGGATGCCAAGATAATTTTCGAGGGGCTTTTTTTGAGCACATTCGGGTTAATGGTCTAGTGGTATGATTCCTGCTTTGGGTGCAGGAGGCCCTGGGTTCAATTCCCAGTTGACCCCTTGTTTTTTTTTTGATTTATTTTTTTTACTATGTTCCATAATTGACTATCAAGACTATCAATTACTGTCTATCAGTCAGTCAATAATGCTCATTTTAAAAATGTGTGTATTGTTTTTCATATTTTTTTGCTTACTATATTAATATATTAGTTTATAGATAATAATTTATATTCATCGCAGTACATAGAATAAACAAAGCAACATATATAATTTTTCATTGACGACAATGCTGTATAAGTTTATCCATTCTCACCTTTTTACTCTTTTGTGCAAGCAGCCATGGATGATCAAGCATCTGCCTTGGTGATGGTCTTTGCATACTCTCTTTAATCAGGGCAATTTTGAGAAAATTCTTGAATCCACTCGACCAAAAAATGTTTTCTTCGGGTTCATCTTCCAATTCCAGCTGAAGATTCAGTATCATTTGCAGCAATTCTACAGGGGATAACTCTACGTTTTCTTTCAATGAATCTTCCTTTGTTATAAATGGCAAATGGCCCACGCAACCCTCTAATAGCGTTATTCCAAGAGACCAGACATCGGAAGTTATTGTATAAGCCTCACTTTTTATTCTCTCGGGCGCCATATAATAAGATGTTCCTGTGAATGTGCTTGCTAGAGAATTGACAATCTCTCCACTGACTCCAAGGTCGCAAATCTTAACGTTACCTTCATGATCAAGTAGAATATTTTGAGGTTTAATATCTCTATGCATGATTTTTTGCTGATTTAAATATGTTAATCCACTTAATACGCTTTCCGCAACTTTACCTAATGGTTTTTCTCCTATTCTTCCATCATGTTTGCGGAAATATCGATACATTCCATCTAAGGAAATTCCACCCATATATTCCATACATATGTTGATTGTGGCATTTGATTCGTTGAAATAAGTTCCATAATACTCGACGATGTACGGACTACGACAGGATTTATTGAAATTCAACTCACGTAATATCTGTCGCTGTATTTCTGGCGATGGATCAAGCGTTATAGTTTTCAATGCAAATACATAGCCTGTAGTTTTCAATCTACATTTTCCCACGGATGCAGTATTACCTTCACCTAAAACTTCCAGCGTCTCAATTAAATTATTCTGAGCTAGTAATTTCCATTCTTCTTCGTTTAATTGATGAACGTCTTTGTCTTTCAATTGTTCGTATAATTCAAGGGTTTGGGACTCGCTTGTTTCCATAGTAGTGCTCATTAGTTGATTTCCATTTCCACCACTAAATGAGTCTGCTGTCAATGATACTGCTGATGTGTTATTCTCTGGTATCAATGGAATCATCAACGAAGGAAGCTTACGTCTCGGTGTGGTAGATCGCCTTGCATTATTTGGAGGAACAAAGAAAGACATGATAGTAAGATGCAAACGGTAGGTAAAATATGCTTTACCTACAAGAAATAGTATAATGAACTTTGCTTGTCTAGTTAAGTAAGATAAATGATGTATAAAGACTCATCCCCAGGATTGGTTAAGATATGTATATTAGTATAAAACTTCCCTGTGAAAATTACCTGACTCCAGCGCGAATCTTTAGATCTTTCCAAGACCAGACCGCCTTGTGTGGTTGGGGCGGCGCGTGGAGTGCTAATCATTAAAGTTTACTTGGTTTTCCACGGAACTTAAAACTATATACTTGATTATCATTGTTCACTCGATCAAATGATGAGTTGAGGCATATATACTACACAAATACAACTATTCAGCAATACTTACTCTAGCTCACTTCTTTTTCTTAGATGCTTTGGTAGATGTGACCTTCCTTGTCTTGACTTTAATCAGCTTATCCTTCTTAATATCGACCTCTTTATCTTCCTCATCCTCATCTTTCTTATCCTCCATATCGTCATCAATAACATCTTCGTAATCAGGTTTCGGTTGTTTTGAACTCTTGGACTTACTCACGGAATCACCTGTTTTGTAAATGATTACGGGATGTACAACTTTATTATATTCTCTGGTGAACTCGGCCTTCAATCTGGAATCAATCTTTTTCAACAACATTTCAGCCTTGTTTTTGCCAACCCCATATTCCATGATAGCATCCCAATCTTCCTTCGTAAGATAGTAATTGTCCAATATCTTCACCACTTCAGGAATACCAGCAGACTTTTTTGTAAGCAATGGAGTGAGAAGTCTCTTGATGAGGAATGGGATATAGGTCAATCTTAGTTCTTGGTTATTAGTATTGGTTTTGGTTGACGAATGATACTGTAACTCTTGTAAAAGACGATCATATTTCATTCTCTTCGAATTTTGGCCAAGCCAAGAAGTGAAATTAATTCTACCGGTGACATTACCACAAATATAACTACACGGAATAACTGACGACATCAAACCAAAGAATGGTAATAAACTCCATTGTTGTTCACCACCTCTGATTGCATTATTGATGAGATCACTTTCACTGATTGCATCAGATGCCTTCTCAAGCAATTTCAAGTTCTCCAAGTTTTGCTTTTGAGGTGAAACTTGGTTCAACTTAGCTGGTCTGGTAGTTCTATAATTCTCATGTATCATCAAAGGCGTAAAATCAATGTCATTGAAAAATAAATTTATTTTTTCATTAATATCATAGGATGAGTTTTGAGAAAATGTTGAAGCTTGTAATAATCTACCTGTGATATCAAATGGTTTTAAAATGATATGTTTCTTCCAGTTGTTCTTGATTTCTGCAGAATTACTATAGTCAATCCCCTTCTGAGTACGTGCAACGGTTGACATTATGTTAATGATCTGTCTGATATCATTACCAGTAGTTTGGACTAATTGGTCAATGACATTGGGATCCAGTTTCAAGCCCTCCCTGTATGCAATTGTCATCAATCTAGACTTCATCTCGTTGGCGGTCGGTCTTCTCCAAGTCAAATCGAGAGTTATTCTATCAAATTGTCTCATTTTTGGCAATGACTTATCGTTACAAATCAAAATAAGAGGGGTTTTCGTGATTCTACAGTATTGCGCTAACTGTGCAACACCACCGTGATCACCACTTGACATTCCATCAACCTCGTCCATAATAAGCACGAATTTTCTTCCATTCACATTTTCTTGCTCATCTTTTGCAAAATAACCAACGACAGAAGTGTTATTGAGACAAACTTTCAATTGGTCATTCAATAACGACTTAGAACGGACATCTGATGCATTTTTCTCTAGAACATCATAGCCCAAGCTTTTGGAAATCAAATGAGCTGATGTAGTTTTACCGATCCCTGGGGGACCACTAATCAAAGCTGCACGGAATTGATTACTACTGTTAAACTCGTTATGTGGACCAAACCAATTTGATAACCACTGTTGTAATTTTTGAACATTACCTTTGTTACCACAAATGTGTTCAATCTTAGAAGGTGCATACTTTACAGTCCACAGCTTCTCAGAGTCTAATGTCTGCCTACGTTCAGGGTAGATTGTTTTGTTCCCAGAAGCCAGTTTGGCTTGTGATTGGGACAGGGAACTTAGTAACTGTCTCTTCTTTTCTTTCTCTTCCTCCTCTTCCTTGATAGCATTTTCTAGGGCGAGTCTCTCTTCTGCTTGTTTTTTCGCTAGGGCTTGTTGAGCCTGTAATCCATCACCTCCATCGGGAGGCATGCGTCTTATTAATTCAAGAAAACCTTCTTCGTCAATTGTCTTGATCTTATTCTTTTTAATCGTCTCAATTTTCTTCGGACCTGCATCGTTACCAATTACTACTAAACTAGTCTTTCCACTGACTGATTTAGTAACTTTTGCACCGTATCTCTTAGCAGCTTCTTCCGCCTGTGTACGATCCAAACTAGGCATTGTACCTGTGAATACCACTGTAAGCCCATTCAAACAATTGGGTCTTCCTTCTGGGATCTCACAATCTCCACTGGATGCTGGTGCATCAGCCTTCTTTGCCATCAAGGCAAAATATGAGGCCTTCGCATCAGATGCATCAACCTGTAAGTAATGTGCTGGAGCATCTGGAATATGTTCCAAAACAGAACTTGCGGTAACACCACTGGCTCCTTTATTGTCTGACCTTGGTTGAGTAACTTTTGGTGTCGCACTATTCCTCTTCTTTGGTGAAGGAGATGCTGACTTTGGTGTATCTATATTTTTCTTGGGGGATTCAATGAGGATGGAGTCCGCTTTCGCATTATCCAATTTTTGCCTTTTTGAATTTCTCAATGAAACACTGTCACCTTCGTCATCATTTTCTGAGTCTAAATCAATATACGAAGCTTCTTTAACTGGTGTTCTTCTTTTGGTATTCGTCTAATCAAATGAAAGAAAATCGTGGAGATGACGCGTTAGTAAAAAAAATCAAGTTACTTCGAAGCATCATTTTATACATACTCCAGCAGAGGACCCAGTCTGTTTGTTATCCTTTACAGGCTTGAAAAAATCAGTAACAAACACCATTATGGACGAGGGTTGGTTATAAACTTATATCGACAATGCAGGTACCTACCTCTTGCATCGTATTATTCATCTGAGCAGCAAAATCACTGATAATTTTGATCTTGTCTTCCAGAAAAATCCAGAGTTCTCGCGCAAGTTGATCCAATTTCGAGGCAGGGAAACTAAAGCATCGGTATGTTATCTTTTATATATACTTACATTTTCACTTACTTTTCTATAATTAGTTGGTTATAGATATACAATGACCCATATAAATCTCTTTTGCAAAGGTGATAGTTTGTATAATAGCATTGATACTATAAGTATATATATCCAACCTATACATACCTAATTCATACACAATGTTTGGCTCTACACTTGCCGGCAGACCTGGTATGTTCCCTCTGCATATGATTATTTTCTGCCTTGAAATATATACTAACCTTTAGATTATGACATTCAGTCCAACTTGCTACTCAAATTGAACAATTAAGATATACTATAGCTTATCCAAACATAGACGCCAACTCAATAACCCATCTTTCCATATTCATGCTCCCCGGGGTGAAGTTTGATCCCGACTATACAGCCTTAATCTATTACCAGATACAAAACCAAGATAGCACGGCAGCAACCGATTTCCAACTTTTGGGAGCTTTGGATTTAAATAAGCAAAGCGCAATTTTCAAGATAAATCCAGGGAATATAGTGAGCAAGCCACAGGTGGTACAGGGTATGTTAAATGATATAGATATGGATCAAGATCAAGATCCGACTCAAGTTACAGATAATCTATTAATTGGTATATCGATTGAACCAAACAGTCAAGCAATCATACAACTCGAAAGCCTCAGGAAGAAACAAATGATACCTCAAAAGCCGGTTCTCGCCATCACAGATTCATCTGTTGCCTCTACTGGTTTGAACAGGGAGCAGATTGCCCTATTGGCCAATAAAATTGTTACGAACGCCTATAACTTTTTAGGGGGATTCATTGATGAGTCGAATAAAGTACCCATGAAAAAATTTGATGATTGGTGGAACAAGTTCAAAACGAAACTGGCGAATGATCCAACTTTCCTGGATAATCTTTCTTGATAGATATTCCTGAGTTGATACGATTGAGAGGGGTTTTTTTAATTAATTCTTTATTTAATTATCTATGAACAAGTAATAATAATATTTACACGGTATGACTCAAAATTTCATTACATTCTGTAATCCTTCTCTTGATTTGATCCTCGGATAATAATTGAAGAATCAAAGGAAGATTTATACCTGACGTTTGGTTTGTAAGAGCGAATCTTAAAGTTTTAAAAAATATGGGTTTTGCTACATTCCTTCCCAGTTGTGGCACAACACTACAAAGCACTTTGGAAGAAAGGTCTATGACATTTTCCAGAGAGTTGCTAGAAACAGTCACTTCTTCTCTTAATTCTGCAAGTATCAACTTAGCTGCGACAAAATCATCTTCTGTCTTGAAACTGTCTTCCAGTACTGATTTATCGTGAGCAATCTCAGTATAAAGAAAATCATAATTCTCGGATGCAAGTTCATTTACTGTCGTCAAAGAAGGACCAACCTTAGTGACTAATAGACGAAGATATTCATCATTCAAAGTGATATCATAATCTCTCAGAATTAAATCCTTGAGTGTTTTTATAGCGGCGTTAGCAAATTCGGGATCCTTCAAACGTTCATTAAGATATACTCTGTTGAAGTAATCCAACTTTCTGAAATCAACCTTGGCATTACCCACGGTGAGACCGTTTAGTGAAAATAGTTTTTCCAATTTCTCTAGTGTAAACAATTCTTTGGCCGCTTCCCCTTGTTTTCTTTTAGGTGACCATCCGAATAAAACACTGAAATTGATCAAAGCTTCTGGCAAGTACCCATTATCTCTCAACTTAGAAATATTGATATCGCCGCTTCTTTTACTCAGTTTTTTATCTGCCAAATTTGTTAGCAGTGGAATATGAACAAAAGAAGGTGATTCCCAAGCGAAAGCGTTATACAATGCAATATGTTTTGCAGTGGATGCTAACCATTCTTCACCTCTAATAACATGAGTAATCTTCATAAGATGATCATCAATAACATTGGCAAAGTGATAAGTTGGTAAGTTATCTGATTTCATCAACACAAAATCATCATATCTTCTATCGTCATAATTCACTTGTGGTTGATGGTTTACTACACCATGCAATAAATCATTGAATTGAGGGTAGACATCAGGACTCTTGAATCTAACTGTAAAAAGTTCACCTGACGCTGCTCTGGAGTCTGATTCCTCTTTTGAGATGGATATGCAATGTCTATCGTATGAAACCGTTGTAGGTGGTTTCAGCCTTTTTGCACTTTCTCTTAAATTATTCAATCGGTCTTGGCTACAAAAACAACGATAAGCTTGATCCTTTTTTAACATTGAATTGGAATACTTGAGATATATGTCAGATCTCTCACTTTGTCTGTATGGTCCATAGGAGCCTCCATATGCACCAGGGCCTTCCTCTGGTCTTATGCCCAACCAATTCAAGTCTGAGTATATCGATTCCTCAGCTCCTGGGATACGTCTTTTTTGGTCTGTATCTTCGATCCTCAATAAGAAATCACCCTTGTTGGCCTTTGCGAATAGGTAGTTGTACAAAAGAGTTCTTAGAGACCCCAGATGTAAAAAGCCGGTTGGAGATGGAGCAAAACGGGTCCTTATATGGCGTTGTTCAGAGGCTATTTGCGACTCATTTTCGTTATTATCAGTTGATTTGGGTTTGGTTAAGGAAAACGAAAACTTTTTAGCATCTCTTCTCAAAGAGTTCGATAAAAACCTCCGAGAAATATGTCTTAGCTCTACTCCATAGGGTATGTTGAAAGGCAACATAGATCTCACCTTAGTCGGTCGTATTGTAGTACAATAACAGAAGGCTGCAACAACCCATTAATCCACTATGCACAATTAGACCCTATTTCGAATTTCTAGTATTCACCCATGAAAATCAAAATTTTGTAGCCGATCGACGTTTGAACTGAAGAAGAAAAAAATTTGAAGATCAAATAAATATTTTTGGCGGCGCTTGTGGAGCAAAACCTGCTCATGTCCTTAATTCTTTTCATAGCTATCTGCGTGTTTGTATTGCTGTCTTGACATAGGTTTCATTACAACATCACAGAAGTAATAATTGTATCAATTTAGTCATTCCATATATAATCTTATAACTGTTGCTTTGTTTCTGTTGTCCCATTACTACAAGTGATTTTTTTCCTTTCAAATTATTTTCTTTTCTTTTCCTTGCAGCTTTTAACATTAACCGGTTATTGACTCTTTACCATTATCAATAATAGCTCATTTCATATTTGATGTCCTCATATACAGGTACCACTTTCCAGCAGATGAGACAAGCCAGAGCAAAGCTCAATGCATATAGATCATTCGACATCGAAGAGGATTTAGAATTCTGTCCGTTGGCTTCTTCACAAATGACTAGTCATGATCCTGCATTCCTGTCCAAAATCTTAGCAACAATTAATACTCAACAGACTCAGTTGAACCATCAGGTTTCCCCTTATGAATTTGATGACAGAAAGGTCAATCAGAGTAGAAGATCTTATATAATGCAGCAACAAGCTAGAAAACAGCCAGCGCAAAATCAATACTCTCAATATGCAGATCAACAGCAAGTATCAAAATCAAGCTCCTCAAATTATGGTGTACATTCCCCGATTTCAACTTCAAGTATCGCAGCCACTTTGAATAATGGTCTAAAAAACTATCAAAGCCAACAGCACAAGTATCCAAAAGGTGTCAGCTTCGCTTCCCATGCTCAAATGTCATCACCATCCTCTCAATATAGAAATACCTCTGATGTTAATGTTACCACCGCAACTATGCCAGCTCACTCCGTATGGTAATATATTTGCATTCACATTCTGAATCACTACCTAACATCTTCTCTGTTCAAATTATTCCTCTTTTTTTCTTCTTCATTATGCTCTTTCATTACATATATGCATAAACTTCATTATCTGCTCATATTCAAAATTATTTCTGTCCCATCTACATATATCTCATGCATTCTGCAGCAACATTTTACCACAAAGAACTTGTTCTACTGCATTACTGGGGTTACTGCTTTTTGATATATTATTTTCAACTTGTTCCTGCTTCTTATCATTTTGTCTATCTAGCTTTTACTTTATCAAACTCATCCATTTTCTGAACGTCACTAGTTTGCGTTTTGAATGTCAATATTTCGTGCATTTGGCGTCTCATCTATCATGATTAGCAAGGTAGTGGAATATATTCTAGTGTTTCTGAGCACAATTATCCAACTTCTATATCGATACCTTTCAATCTTTCGTCACTTTCACTTGATCGCCTGCATTTCATCATACTTTTACTTTACTTCCAAATATTCGTATACTACTGCATTCCATTATCAATAATGTATATATCATAAAAAATTTAATTCTGTTTCCAATAATAAATAAATATGTAGCATTTATAACTCATTAGCGTACTTTATTGATTAATGTCTTGAAACGTTATTTGAGAACAACCAATAACAGCAGAAGAATGATTATCAAAAAGAAAATGGTGAACCAATCTCCATTTTTTGTCAAGTTTTCTCTAAATTCGCCCAAAACATTTCTTGCTCGAGTTATCTTTCTATCTTGTCTTTCAACGCCTTGTTCTAAATCATCCAACAAGACCATATGATCGTCTATTTCTTCGCCTATGCTTAAGCCTAAATTTCTTTGTTGCTGAACTGATCTACTGAGTGTGTTGATGAGAGTGTCTTGATTCAGTAGCTCTTGTTGATTAGTTATGAATATCTGACTATTACTCAACCCATTTAAATCATCCTTACTTGAACCGTCAGATGAGACATCATCTGAGCACGGGCTCAACTTGGAGGATGTTGTGAAAAGTTGATTCTTCAATTCATCTGTAGATTCTGACTCTGGTTCTGCATCTGGATTATCTTTGTATGACTTTAGAGATGTACTTGTTGTAGAACTTGTGGTGGCACCTTCGATCAGATTATCTTTGAATCTTACAGATTTGTTTCTTTTGGACTGAGGTAGTGATGACGGACCTGAAAAATCAGATATTGAATTTTGAAACTTGATGTTTTCTTGCAGTTTTGTATCCTCGTATGAGTAACTTTCCACTTTAATACCTTGCTGCTTCAAGTTATCAAAAATCTTATTATACCTTTGTTTATTTGAGGTGAATAATTTGTATGATGAATCAAACGTCTTTGTATCGGTCAAGTCTAATAGGTCAAGAAGATCAATTTCAACTTTTTTTAAAATGTTATAGCAGGTACTAAGGGTCAGAAGGATTTGATCAAAAGTACTTGTTTTCCCCAGCACTGCTGTCAACCTATTAATTTCTTCATTTTGTTCTTCTATCGAATCCAGAAGTATTCTTAATTTTGTGAGTTGCTTTGAGATGGTTGACATTAGTGATAATATATGAAGTAGGCAATCTGAGTCAGTGGGGTACCGGTTGCGTTCACGCAAGTTGTTTATATATCACCTATCAAAGCAATACAAATAGTATGTCTTCTCCATGAAAATACACCTTCTGTTCCTTTTCTTCTCAAACTCCACCGATAGAGCCCTTATCTGAGAAGGTGAGGCAATTGCCGCGCCTTGATTACTCTGCAGTTTAAATTGAGTAAATACATACATACATATATATCTATATATATTTACAATTAAAGTTATATAAGATTCTCCGTCACACCCAGTTCCAAAAAATCTTTGTGGTTCTCACCTGACGGAGCCCACTTTCCGGCAAGAATACAATGAACTGTCATACCTTCAACATAATGAAGGTTTGTGAGGAGTTTGGGAGTAATCAAAAAGTACTGAGAAGAGTCTTTGTTCTTTGTTGCCTTATCCACGATCAACTTATGGATCAGTCTTTCATTACGAGCATCCATACCTTGGTTTATTTCATCTACAATTCTAAATGGTGTGTTGGTCAAGCCTTGTAGTGAGTTCAGAAACACCGCTGTGGTAGCCGATTTTTCACCACCTGATTGTTGGGCAGTATTCAAAATCGAGAGTTCGGCAGAATCTCTGAACTTTACAAGAATTTCTAATCTCCATTGAGAATAGCCTTCATTAGTCTTGTATAACTGAACTTCACCTGCACTGGCAACTGCCCTTAAATTTTCGGAAAAATCTTCTGAGATTTTATCAACAATCATCTCCAATTGCGGTCTCCACACTGAATCGATTTTGTTCATTTCATTATTTAAACCTTCAACAGTCTTGTTGTATTTAGGCAATAACGCTTCACGTTTCGCTATCTCATCTTCGTTACTTTTGAGTCTTGCAACAACATCCCCACCAACATTTCTGTATCTGTGGATTTGAAAGTTCATCTTTTCTATCTCTCCATTGATATACTCCATACTGTATTGGCCCGAAGCTTGTAAACTTACATATAAATCATTTACTTCACTTCTCATCTCTTCTCCAAATTCGGAAACCTGTTCTTTATACTCTTTCACTTGGTTCTTGTATTCCTCCCTGACCTTTTTATACTCTTCTTTGGCCGACTGATACTCTTCAAACAGGTGTACCTTCTTTTCTTCGATACCACGATTCAATTCCGTTATCCACTCATGTTTGTTTTTTTCTTGAAGTTTAGCAAGTTTGAGCTCCATAATTTCCTCATTGTTCTTTTGCAGTCTAGCTAATGAGTCCAGCAACTTGTTAATAACTGCAAGTTTCCCTTCGTCTAATCTAGAGATCTTATCTAGTAGCTCCTCTGATTTTTTAGCTGCGTTCTTTGTAGTCAATTCTTTTGCGGCCATCTTACGTTCCCGAATCTTATGTGCTAATAATTTGATCTTCTCGGTACATTTATCCTTTCTCTTGATATTCGTATTGTTTTGTGAGATTTTCTCCCTAACTTCCTGAGCTTCATCATTCATTGACTTTCTCCTTGCCTTCAATGATCTAAGTAGTGATTGCGCTTCCTCATGATTAGCAGATACTGTTTGAATTTCTTCTTCCAATTTTTGGATATTCTGCTGAGTAATATTTTTTTGCTCCTGTGTCATTCCACCTTTAATGAAGTTATGTGAAACAGGATTCAACAGACTCATGCTTGGTGTGACTTGTCGTTTACCAAATAAAGATCTGGAAAAGACAACAAAATTTTTTCCCGAAACAAATCTGTTGAAATTTAGAGTCTGTCTTTTTATTCTCTCTTGTAAAGTATTCATAAAAGTGTCACTTATTTCTTGAAGAGACACTGGTACTGCGTGGATATTATCATTTTCACATAACATGTTAATTACCGCCTCCGGACCAGTTAAAAAATCAGAAAGAAATCCATCGAATCCCATTTTCATAATCTCATTATTAGGAAGAGGTGAGTTATATTTCTTTCCTGGTATCAATGTTCTCAGACTGACATTGACCTTTGCTTCTTTTTGCAAGATGTCAGCTACTTTTCTATAAGCTTGGTTACCAAGCACAGTGATCGCTCTCAAATCTTGGTATTTCACAACCTTCTCCAAAGCAGTGGCATACTGTAAGTTTTTGAAGTCAAGTGACAAAACTGGGGGTTCAAACCATAAACCCTGTAGTTTATATTTTTCCTCATTTGCTCTCAAAAATCTAACTGCATCGATCATAGCATGTTCTCTATTGTAATCCAACGAGTCTATCTTGTCCTTCGATGACAACTTTTTCTTTTCTTGGGTGACTTTTTCTTCTAGGGAATTCAGTTGTCTCCTGATGGCATTATAATCTTCTTGTTTCTCGTCAATTTCTTCAGTCAATTGAAGGTTTGATTCGTATAATTCATCGCGTCGGTTTCCTAACTCTTTATAATCTTCGGGATCCAGTAATTGAATTCTTTCTTGCTCGTCTCTGGTACTTAGAAACTCTTTTTGGAGTTTCTTAATCGTTTCTTTGTTCTTACTAGATTCTGATTCCAAATCTCTTCTTTGTTGTCTCAATGCCTCAATTTGTCTTTCCATTACTGGAAGCTGATTTTTACCCTTTTGTACCTGAGTCAAAATCAACCCTTGTGATCTCTTCAAAGAATCAATCTTCTCGTCAAAAGCACCAAGCTCACCTTGATAACTTTCCAATGCGGTACGAACATTTGAGTATTTCTGATCAAAAGCTCGTATACTGGAGTTTAATGTATCAATATGTTCCTTCTTCTTCACTTGCTCAGCTTTCAATGTATGAAGCTTTGCCATGGGAATCAAATTCTTATACTTCGCAATTTTCTTTGTCAATTCAACAAAAGTGTTGAACTCTTCTACTTTAGAAGTTAAATCAACGTTCTTGAATTTGAGGTTATCCAACTCTTTAATTATATCATTGATTTCTTTTTCGTGCCCTTGTTTCTCAGCATAAAGTGTATTCAGTTTTTGATGCTGGAGTAAAAGTTCACCATTACCATAAGAACGTTCAATTTCCATCAATAAATCTTCTGGTTTCAGTGCTGGAAATTTTGCAACTCTGTCTTGGGGTAAAAACTGACATAAATTGTCTAACTGTATATTCAACTCTTCTAACAGCTTTTTGATAGCCCTTTCATTCACAACCCTTCCATTCATAAACCAGTTGGATTTTTTTCCTTCGAAAAGTTCTCTTTTCACAATTATAGTTGATTCACCGTCGCCCTTCAACTCTATCTCCACAAAGCCCTCTTGGTAACCACTTCTTATGAATTGATCGGTAGTCATGGATGCTTTTCCTAAATTATCCAGTTTTCCACAAAGACCAATACAAATGGCACATACAAAAGTACTTTTTCCTGAACCATTTGGGCCAATTATGAAATTCATGTGTGGACCGAAATGAAACTCCGTTAAGGCACAACTCATGAAATTTTTCAGCTTGACACGGATGATGGTGCCCTTTGCAAACACACTCAAATCTTTAGTGGCATTATGAGTTTTCTGCTTCTTGTTGGAAACGAAGACATTCAAATCAAGGGAAGACATGGACGTTTAAATCTAAGAAAAAATTTCGAATGGTGTCCTGATACCCTATAATTCGCTCTTTTGAACGATACCAATGATAACGTGGTTTTTTTCTTGTCTTGGAAGGAGAGGAGATAAAAGGATACATAATGATTCTTAGATAAACATGAACGCGTCTACTTTTCTCGGAAGAGACAGCGACCCAAGGGCAGGGACTAACGAGAAATGCTCATTTTTCTTCTCATGTATAAAGTATCTAAGATTTCTACACTATCTACTCTCTTAAGCTTCGATTGAGTTACTTCTAGGTAAAGCTTCCATCCTTGTACAGCATGACATCAGTTAAAGAGGAGTCACCTGTAGTTGATCCTAGTGCCGTTGGTGATGTGGAGCCAAAAGGAGGTTTCAAAGAGATTGATCCGAAAGTGGGAAGATCAAATAATTTGGTTCTAATCCCAAATCTTGATGTGGTAGACGCAGATCTTGCTGCTAAGCAGAGAGATAATAGACCTTTCAAAGTCATACAGAACCTTCCTTTTTCCGAAGGCAAACCAAACTACTCGAGATTTGACCACCCCTTGTCTATGAAAGATTCAGCAACTTTGTACAATTCATTAATCGTTTCACGTTACAATTGGCTACACAATATTTTCAGAAGCTATTGGACAAGACGTGAGCAATATGCAAATCTTACCGATAGGAAGAGGGACAAGATGAGTAAATTTACAGAATGTCAAATCACATGTGGTCCCCATACATTTGATATAAGTATGTACATTTTGAAAGATGATGAAAAAGAAAGGTTATTTCAAGAGGAACTTGACAGAAAGAAAGAATTGAAAAATAAACGTAAAGAAGAAAAGATCAAGAAAGTTGAAGTGAACAGCGAGCGGGAAACTACGAATCAGCCAGGATATGGCACCAGCAATGAGTCTGGATTGGGCGTTGCACAATCTGTGCAAGTTTCAACCGAAAATGCTAATTTAGAAAGTTTCACATCTTGCACTACTGATCATCTTGACAAGAGAGAGAGTAGTTATGTTCCCAGTCTGCCGAACAAGAAACAGGACTGTCTTTCCATGGAAGACAAAACTAATGATTCTGAGCAATCCGATGATAAGTCACATGTTGAGCTTATTAATGAAAAATCCAATTCGAAAGAGGTCTCCGGTATAGTTGGTGGTATAGAGCAAAAAGGTAAAGAGATGGCGGGAGTTGCTGAAATTGAAAGTACCGATGGCGGAAAGATTTTGGACTCTGAGAACCCAGCTAATGATGACGAAATGGATAAGAGCAAGAATATTTTGGAAGAGGAGACAAAAGAAGTTTCAAAGACTTCTGAAAGTCCCATTATCAGTGTTACCAAAGCCACGATTGAGTCCGGAGTTGAAGATGCAACAAATCCTAAAACCAAAGAGGTAACTACTGAAGAAGGGATCAAAGGAAACACCAAAGATACTGGAATAATAGATGGTCCTCATGAATCTTCTTCTACCAACGCTGACAAGTCTACCGCAACAACTACCAAAACATCTATTCCGGACCCTTCTACAAAGGTCAGTAGAGAAGAGAAGGAACAAAAAAAAGGAGACAAAGACGAAGATAAAACAGATGACAAAACAGAGGAGAAAACTGAGGAAAAGAAAGAGGAGAAAGAGGAGAAAGATAAGAAAGAAAATAAAAAAGATGAGGAAACAGAAAACAAGGCTTCACAAGGAGCCTCGCAAATCAAGGACTCTGCACCCCCAAAACCAAAACCACAATCTGATAATATGTCTTCTCCGGAGAATACAATCATGATCTCTAATTTGAATGCCATCGCTAGAGTTGATGCAAATTTGAACTCACTGATGAAGATTGTTGCTTCTGGCGGTGCCACTCATGATCAAATAATGGAATTTCAAGGGTATATTCAAAAGGCAAGAAATATGGGTGATGTCAATGGTTATTATAAAAAATTACAGCAAGACCAAAGAGAGCAACAGGAGAGGCTACAGAAGCAGCATCAATTTCTTCGACAGCAACAGGAACAGATGAGATTGGAACGACAGAGACAAAAAGAAGAGCAGCAAAGACTCAAATTACTTGCCAAACAAGAAAAAGCCGAGAGGAAGGCCAGGGAGAAAGAAGAAAGGGAAAAAGAAAGGGAACTGAAGAGACTTCAAAGAGAGTGGGAAAAGGAGCAAAAGAAGCTCAATAAGCAGAAGGGTGATACACTTATCAAATTACCACCTGCTTTGATTTTGGAGAAAGAAGAGAAACTGACTGCTTTCCAAGAAAGATACGCCCATGATGCTACATTACTGTTTGAGTTTCAAGAAAATAGTGGAGCTAGATTTTACCTTCCAAAAGACTCTATAATTGAAATAGTTGGGGATGGAGAGGGAAATAGTGCTGAATCCGAAGCCACTAACAGTAGTGTGGTCAGTAAAGATTCTTCTGTTTCTTCTCTCCCTTCAAGAAAGCAGACGAAGCAATTTGTTGATATTTTAGTATCTTTTGTTTTGGTTCACAATCAAGAAGACATTGATGCATTCGATCATGAGGAAGCCTTGAAAGTTCAGGCTTTAGAAGAACAAAAGAGGGTGATTGAAGAAGAGAGAAAAAAAGAAGAAGAAAAGAAGCTTTTGGAAGAACAAGAAGCAGGAGAAAAAGAAGAAAAGGAGGAAGAGGAACCTAAAACAACTAACAGGCCGAAAAGAAGAAAGAAGGCAAGCAAATGGGGTGCCTCCAAGAGAAGTACAAGAAGTTCGGTTAAAGTAGAGTCTGAAGTTGTGGATGAAGCTCTTGAAGAACCAGAGCCAGAGGCTCCGAAAAGACCCATTCCAGTTTTTTCCACTACCACTATAACATTATCAAATGTTCCAGTAAGATTTGCCGAGCTAATAAAAAACTCAGCAGAACCACTTGAAACTGTACAAGCAAAAATGAAAGAAACCATGGCTACAGGAATTAGGTTGACTGCATATCATACATGGCTCAAACTAGACGGCAAGAAAGATGAATATTTAAGTGAGCTTTTGAGATTTAATTTGAATAGACTGGATTATATAAATAGTGGAGGAAAATTGAAAGGTAAGGCCATGTTGAAACGTATCGCAGAAGTTGTTGGATCCGAGGCGGATCTTGGACTCAAACGCCAACGTACCTAGTATATGTACTCGATGTATATCAGCTGATTATGTATTTTTCCGTAACACAAAAAAAATGATAATTTACGAAAACTTGGCAACGAGTCGAGTATCAGATTTTTGTAAAAGGGTATATTCATAACAAAATTAGTAATAAAATAAAAATAAACACATGATAATGCACTATTGAGGTAAACAATAGAAAAGGAAGAAATTAAATAAAATTATATATATGCTAAAGTTCGTAGAGACGAGATCATCGTCCATGGAGGAAAATTATGCAGTGACTTTAAATGTGCTTGAGCTACGACTCAAATGGGGATGAGTGTCGAAATCAGAATTGTTCACCAATGATTTTTGGCTTGATTCATCACCTCGCTCAGCTACAAAAACTGCTGAGCTATTATTATTATAGTCGAAGTCCACCACGTTATTTGTTTGCTTTTGCAACTTAGATTTTCCCATTATATGCAGTACCACTGGATCTCCTATACCAGCGACATCTGAAGTAGGTAACTGATCTGACCCACTTGTAAATGAGTTTGTTTTGGGGACAGTGTTAAGAGATGAAAGTGAAAGCTTGGAGTTAAGTTGTGCTTTTGTCTTGTTGGCCGGATTTGATGAGAAGAAATCAAGTCCCTCTACGCTCCTCTTTGTAGAAATAGGGGTCGACGGAGCTGTAGGTGACATGGTAGTGGTGATAGTAGTAGTCGCAGCGGTGATAACTGGAAGTGCAGGAGACGCTATACTGATTCTATTCACAGGATTGTTCTCTTGAGAAGCTCTTCTTTGAGAAACTGTAGAAGGAGAACTTGTAACAGTAGCTGGTGTAGTGGTTGAAGTACGGCTGACAGCAAAAGTGGAAACGTTTGGAGAGATATTCTCGTCGCTCACCTTGCTAACGTTGGACAAATCTAATCCAAGTCCTTGGAAGTAGCTCCCAGGAGATGAAGTATCAGCAATAGCAGTTGATGTATGTTGAGGTGTGCCATATTTTGGAGAATTTTTTGAATCTTGTGAATAACTTGTGCGTGATGATGATACCTGATCAAGAAAAGATGATAACACTGAAGAACTATTCGCGGTCTTAGAACTTTGACTAAATGGTCGATTCGGTGGAGCTAATGGCGTTATTGGAACTTTGGTAGATTCATTGCCATTGGAAGTATTAACCAGGTTGTTGTTCAGCTGCAGAACAGTCTCAGAAGAGGGAGTGTCTTTGTTTATACCAAGATTGGAAATGGATCTCTGAGCTGATAAATGAGATTCAGTTGAAATGATAGGGGAAGCTGCTATGACGGGTGTCGTGATTGACTCGGTCTTGGTCTCTTCCTTCATTTTATCTGAAAATGAGGCAGCCGGAAGAAGTTCAGGGTCTGCAATCCGAGAAATACGTTGTTGTTCTTCTGTTGTTGATAAGGACGATGAAAAATCTTCAGAAGAATGATTTGGAACAAATGAAGTGGAGAGCTTAGATGGTCTGGCTGTATGGGTGGTGGTAGTTGCAGTTGATATAAAATTAGTCAAATTCATAGATGAAACGCTTTCAGCCATTTTGCTCATTATGCTTTCGTCCAGAAACTTATGAAGTTTCATCTGAGCATTCTTTGAATCCAATAAGAGACGAGATTCAAACAAGCCCGGTCTCGAACCATCTATCTTAATATTGTTATCGGGATCTACACCATTGAATAAATTGAATAAGTCAATTCGGTACCCTCTGTTACTTGTTACAGCGTTTCCCATCACGTACAAAGTAGTCAAAATGACCTTTTTAGCATTCAGTAAAAATAACGGCTTCAAATCAGCAATCTTCTTCAATGCATTCTGCCTTACATCAAGTTTTTCAAGAGCTGAGAGGTTTTCCAGAGAATCAAGAGAAACCAGATGGTTTCCCTTGAGATTCAAAATCGTCAATTTACCAAGTGTATCTGTAAACCCTTTAGTAGTTGAAAGATTATTATGTGATAAATTCAACGACTTTAGATTAGGTAGACTTGACAAAGCAGAAGGAATTTCTGTTATTCTGTTGTATGATAAATCCAACGATGATAGAGTTTTGAGCCTGTCAAATGCATTGAGACTAATACTTTCAATTCTATTTTCTGTGAAAGACAAATGTTTCAAACCCTTCCAGGCGTTTTCATTTATCTGTGGACCGTCATCATCGTTCACACTCTGCGTAGATATACTCTTGGAACTATAAGAAGGGGTCAAGTGTGACATATCAAAAGTACTGCTCACGTTAGCGGCAAAATTGCTAGTCATTGAATCAGATCTTTTTGATCTACGAGTAGATGAAGCTGATGATGAAGGCTGATAACCATAATAATATGAATTAGGATAATGCAAGTGTCTTTGGCGGTTATTGTGAGCCACTGGAGATGCAGATTTGAGTTTCATGTGAACTTCCTCGTCTAGTAGATTGGAAGGTGAAGTTGCAAGATGTGGTTGTAAGTGATTCGAGTAACGTGTTGAAAGAGTAGTCGATGAAGCTGAATCAGGAAGAGATCCGCTCAAGTAATGAGGGCCATGATAATTTTGAGATGAATTATAAGAAGTGGACAAGTGATGATATTTTCCCTCGTATAAGGGTTGATTCACAACAGATGGGGAAGAAAATGAACCTCTTTTCGACGGTGGCGAAGATATTGGAGGTAAAATACTTTCTGTCTCTTCATCTTGTTGTACTTTCTGTCTTGAATAATCTTCCAGTAGTAAATCTACTAAAATCTCTGCCGGATCGAATATATTCGACTTTTTAATCACAAGAAATCTAACCTGTTCCGCTACTATATGCCAACCATATATTTCCTTTGGATCCAATTCGGATATTTCTAGAACAAATAAGTTCTTGAACACATTAATAGGGGTGGATGTTTCAAAAGGGTATTCTTCGTGACCTTCAATAAGTTTTGCCTTTGTATCAGGGGCGAGTCTTAAGCACGGAAGCTTTGTAAATGCAGAGTACAAATACTTCAGATCCGCTCTGATATTTTCAGTGCCTCTGTTATTATTAGAGCTCAAAGTTGTCCAAAGTGCAGAAACACTCGACATAACTGATTTAACACTAGACATTGAATGAACTGACTGTGCATCTGAAGCGATGGACTTACCTCGATGAAAATCGGATAAAAATGAAACATAATTGATACTGGTATCTGTGTCGTCCAAGTTGTCTAATCTTATGTTCATTGGTCCTACATTAATTCCTAAATCTTGAAATTTGCCTAGCAAAAAATAAAGATGATGCAGCGATAATGAAAGTCTGACAGGTTTGCTATTCACCAATTGTGTTTGCGATTTGGCGGAACTGTTATTTGTGTTTGTAGTCTTTGTCGAGCTTTTCTTATATGCTATCAAAGCGTTGGCCAGTTGACGTTCATGCGATTTAATGAAAGCTGCTAAGTTGTGAATGTAAACATCCCCATCACAAGTATTGGTACCCATCTTCCTTGTTTCGGGAGAATAGATATTGTTATCAAATGTAGTATTTTCTATGCGGATATTGGTAATTGATAGTAACGCTCTATCAATTCAGTGGTATGTGCGGATGATGATGTTGAAACTTGAATAGCTAAGGATAAGTGTTCCTGATTTAGAAAACCAAGAATCTATGTCACAAAGTATGAAAAAAAGGAGAGAAAAATATGATACTCTCCTGTCTAAATCCGCCCTGCCCTTAAAGAGCAATATGTGTTCCTTGTTGAAGTACGATTAGATATATTAAACCCTAAAGCACGGAAATATTGAAGTAATAACAAACGTTCAAAAATACATCAGTTGTGTAACTTTGATGACACAATCCTTCATTTGTTTACGTTTTTGAAGTTTTGATTACTCGCTCGCGCATAATACGACGCGTCGATTTGGGTCTTACCCCATATACGGCCGCATGGCTGCGGGGCTGGTGGACGACCATACAATCATAGTATTTCCTTCATTTCCTGTGGCGAAGTCTTGTTGGTTGATACATACTTATATGAGGTTGGTATTGAATTCTGAACAATAAGGTTTCTTTTTTCTTCACTGTCGTATGACGCTTCATTTGGAACCCTCTTCAAAAATTGTTGAGACAAGTATGTGTTCTTAATCCAAATTTAAATTTGTAATTGGTGAGAACTACTTGAATTTTGTTTACAATCAAAATATATGGGAAAACAGTCCAAATAAACCTTTTGAATTCATAATATACTATACACCTAAAAAAACACTAAAAACAAAACAAAAAAGCACTAAGCTTCAATTGGATCTCTGATACTAGCTTCCTCATTGTTCTTCGATGCGTATGAAGTTTGCAGAGATCTATTCGACTTCATATCTTGTAATGAATCCAACTCGTGAGAAAACCCAATAGAGACATTGTATCTACTATTTGCGCCCATATTGGTATTACTGGTATTGATACTAGCCGCAGTGTTTGATGGAACTATTCTTTCAAAAATAGAAGCTGGAGGAATAGCAGATATAGAAGCATTGGTATCATTACTTCTCCTTCTTCTCCTCTGCCTTGTAGAACTAGCTATGGTGATTACAGATGCGGAGTCCACTCCAGTTGGAGCTCCGCCATTCAATAAAAGTATTCCAGAATTATGTGACTGAGTATTTGGGTTGCTAAGAAAAGTAGGAGCAAAAGAGGTGGCCATTGTTGAAGCTGCCCCGGATTGAGGTGACTCGTCTTCGTGGTCTTCTCTCGTATTGAAAGATCCTGATGACAATGAGCGAATAGGAATGGTACTGATATTATCGTTTGTAAATACTTCATCTTGACTGCTATAACTATAATTATCACTTAGTCCATAATCATTCGTTCCAATGGACTTTTGACTAGAAATTGGCGATCGCAATAATTGAGAGCTTGAGATTTTTTGTTGTCTTGCTAAGACTTCTTCTTTTTCTTTCTTCAAATTTTGTTGGTGTTGTGAACTTGCTAAAGTGTTGCTAGATTGTGAAGCCTTTCTATTTGAGGAAATTGATTGTTGTTTAGAGCTGCTAGCACTACTACTACTACTACTACTGTTATTCATAAATCTTCTAACCCAAGAAAACCTCCCACCTCTAGTAGCAGGCATCGGGTCATGGTTTGTATGGCTTCTTGGCTGAACCGTGGCACCACTTTGGTGTCTCTGTGATGGATGAACTGATAGTTTTGCTTTATCATCTACATTAGATGTCGATTTCCTGGGAGCAGTTGAATGTGTATCCTCCTTGGAAGCTGATGTTTTTCTATGTGTGTTGACCTCTTGATCCAATTTATCCTCCTTTGGTATAGACTCTTTACGTTCGCGTGTGTCCGTTGAGTGATCCATTGTAAATAATAAGTAGATTAGCTTACTCGTTTGAAGATGTATAAATAGTAAGCACGTTTCCACTGTGAAGGCAAAACTATATGTAGGTAGATAAAGAGAATGGTTGCCCCTGTCTGCCAGCCTTCTAACACAGAGTACCCCATTCAGCCTTCTCGCTCATCGGGTGTACGGGTTTGTAGAATCTTGTGTGCTTTTTTACGTTTTTGGCTTTTTGAATTGAGCCTCTTCCATTAATTAAAGAGAGTTGACACATAGAGTGGATGTAGTGCAGTCTCTTCAACCTGACTTGTCTAGTAGAAAGGCATTCAATCAATCAATATACATCAAAATGGATACATCAAGACCTCCTGTTCATACAATCAATATATGTGGTATTGCTTGCGATCCAACTGATATACTGTTATACTTTTTAGCATTCTTTGTACCTCCATTCCCAATCTTAGCAAGAGTAGGTTTTCGTTCGACTCAATTTGTTATAGGATTACTCCTAAGTATATTCTTTCATCTTCCAGGTTTATTATATGCTTTGTATATTATTTATGACACCAGTGTTATTACCGGGTCTAGAGATGGTTTGGCTTTGAGATTTGATCATCTTGGCTACACCCCAGTATCTGACTCCGAAGCTCAACAGGAATCTTCCTCTGCTGCAACTATAGAACAACCCATAGAGCCAGCTGTTGTTTTCTCCCCTACGCCTCAACATCTTGCTCCAAAGCAGTTGTATCGTGATTCTCCTACCCCCGAGCAAGATGGCTCTAGTAGTGATGTCAATATTGAAGGTAATTTACCTACTTACACCGAAGCAATAGGAGACGAAAGTGGAAGAAGAATCATTTCTGGGGATTTTAAAGTACAACATTAGTTTGGAAGCTATTCAATAGGCGATTTGTTGTGTTTCCGTCTATGTAAGTGATATATATATATATATCTATACATTTATATATGTGAGTGTGCGAGTTATGTCATATGAATTTTCTACCTTGGGTGTATTGGGTTATTCAAATCAAAGGGAGATTCAATGGTTTCCTATAAGCTCAATATAGTTCCAATTCTTCCAAACAAAACGGGAAGTTCGTAGTGGGATTATTGCAGGTTCACTCATATACTGTAAGAAATAATATACATTAGATTGCGAAGATATATACATATAGTTCTATGTAATGACGTGACAATAGATATAGTGGCGATATGGTTAAACTTACTTCTTGAACACAGTTCCGACAATGTGCTTTTCTCTTTCACTCTTGAAAGGTTTGGAACCAGGCTTACTATGTTTTCTTTCATTGTTCTCCTTTCTCTTGATACTTTCGATTTCTATACGTTTGATTTCGCCTGCTTTCTTTACAACTGCGGGTACATGTCTATGTCTCGCTATTCTCTTGATTTCTGGCATATTGGCGAATTTCTCCTTCAACTTGTCGTCATATTCTAATTTACTTCTTAACCTAGCTGATTTTACGCCCGATCTTTCATTTGCCTTTGTTCTCCAAATACGAACATTACCTTCATCGGACCCAGAAAATATATACTTTGAATCCATGGAGAACTTAGAAATGAAAACATGTTGCATTCTCTTAGTATGGTAAATATCTCTGGAATGGCCTTGGCGGTATCCAAATATTCTGATGGTCTTATCATAAGAACCAGTTACAACTTCTTGTCCTGTTGGTGAAAAATCAACATCCATGACAGCAGACACATGATCTTTATAAACATTGATAGACCTAGACATATTTCTCATATCCCAAAGATAAGCATTATGATCTTCACTAGCTGATGCGAATACAAATGCCTCCATTGGATTCCAACAAATGGCATTAGTTCTCATGGATGTCCTTATCTTTTGAGTTGGTGAATTTGTTCTTATGTCATACAAAATAATTGAATTATCAGATCCTGCACTTGCAAGCACAGAAGTTTCAGTCATATTGAACTTCACAGTAGCAACATTATCAGCGCCCCATGAAAGATCTGAGATTGGTCTATTACGATTGGTATCCCATAGATTTATAGATGCACCACCTGTGACAAAGATTGGATCATCTCTATGGTGATCTAATGACTGTAAACCATGTTCTGATACAAATGTCTTTACAAGGCCTTCTTTTGATGTTTCCCGATCATTTCCTGTACTTTGTAAGTTTTCTTGTTCTGCAACATTCCAAAGCTTGATAGTCTTATCCGATCCACAAGATAACATTTTATGATCTGGAGTGACAGCCAAACCAGAACACATACCATAATGTGCTTTGAAACTATAGTGCTCTTCACGAGTAGTCAAACTCCAATATTTAATATAACCATCACCCGAACCTGTGGCTATTCTGTCAACAACCTTGAAGTTCTTCGCAATACTGTAAACACCATCTCTGTGACCATTCCCGAGCTGACCTACATATGGTTGAGCAAACATACGTTCCATCTTAGTAGCCGTTAAAGCCTTGGTATATTCTCTTGCTCTTTCAAAAGGATGAAGTGCTGGATCTAAGTTTCTAGGGAGAGCAGACTCTTGCTTGTTACTGGCTGGAACATAAACATCAGATGACCTGGAAATTGTTTTGATCTTCATTTTCAAGTAATTTCAATATGTAATCAAGTGTATTCTCTTCAATATTCATTCGTGAATGAACTGTATCATAACATAATATATTAAGTGAGGTTAGAAAAAAAATTATTAAAAAAAAATGTCATTTGAGTTTTCCACAATTTTTTTTCAAAAGAAAGCAGTATAAGCACAGCCGCGATAATTGATGCTGATTAATAAATTTGATTAATTTTTTTATAAAAAGACTAATAACAACAAGTAATATCTATATATATAATCTACTATATAATACAATTTGCCGAAAATATGGCATCTATAGGTTATAGTTGGGAAAACTATGAAATCAGTTTAACAATGAGAGAGAAAAAAAAATTAAAAGATAAATGAGAGCAATACTGGTTGTAAAAAAAAAGGTAAACCATTCGATTTTAAGTGATGTGATTCTTTTCTTTACCTTCTGATGATTTGGAATCATAGGATAAACGAGTGAATATGAGCAAAAAAAAACAATAAAAGAGAGGACTCAAAAATAAAGTAGAGAAGAAGTGTGAAAAGCAAGTATCAATAAGATGAGTATGAATTAGAATTGTGTGTAAAATAAAAAGTGTATTTGTTTCAAATATAAAATGCAAAGCTGAAAGAAGACAATGTTAGTGGTTGATGAGAGAACAGCTCAGAAACATCTACCAAATACAATAAAAAAGAAACAGAGGGGCTTGATAGAAGAAACAGATATCTAAATTTCTCCTATTGAGAGTTCTTTTGGTTCATATTGATAGGAGGTAAGGATAAGTTGTTTATAGGAGGCAAAGGCATCTGTTGAGGACCTTGCATAAACTCATACCCGTAGACACCAGGGTTCATATACAACACTTGTTGACCTTGTTGCTGTGCTTGTTGTGGTTGAGCTTGTTGATTTTGGGTCTGTGGTTGAGCTTGTTGCTGTGCCTGTTGTTGTTGCTGCTGCTGCTGTTGTTGTTGTACCTGTTGTTGTTGCTGTTGTTGGTTTCTTGCCATAGCAGGGTAGTACTGATTGGGATCAACTACAACATAATAACCAGCATTCTGTTGACCTTGTTGCTGGATCTGTTGTTGTTGTGCTTGTGCTTGCTGTTGTTGTGCTTGCTGTTGCTGGAGCTGTTGAAATTGCAACTGCTGACTTTGTTGAAGGTTATTCTGAGCATATCTCATATAATTCATATCTTGAATACCTCCTTGCTGAGCAGTTCCATCCTGTTTTTGAACAAATCCTTGAGCATCTTCAGTTTTGACTTGAACATTTGAATAATGCATTGATTGGTTTCCAGCTGGTTGAACTAACTGGGTTGGACCATTGGAAACAGGTGAAGTTGTTCCAGTTCCTGAAGAATTATAAGCAGTATAAACACCTCCATATGGATAAGCAGCGGCATACTGTTGCATATAAGCTGGTGCGACAGAAGCGGCCATTAAAGCTTGATTCTTAGCTGCTGCTTTGGCTGCACAATGAGGACAATCTTTTTTCTTTGCCCTTCTTGGAGCGTACTTATAACCTGGATACTTTTCAGCATGTCTTTTCTTCTCTTCGTCAGCTTGGTTTCTCCAATAAAGTTTATCTTTGGCACTCAGATTTCTCCATCTACGACCTAATTCCCTTGAAACGTCTGGATTAGTTCTGATGACGGTGCCTTCTTCTAGTAATGATTGATGATGCTTTTGTCTGAATAATATGAATGCATTTCTGGGTCTTGGAATACGATTTGCTTCTTGCCTACAAGTACATTTTTCGTATTTGTGAGGGGTTGGACGGCGTGGTTGTAATTGTTGATTGAGACCTTCACGTGGTACCATGTCAACGTGTTGAACTTGTTGTTGTTGTAATTGCATCATATACTGTTGATTGTACTGGCCATAAGGCTGAGTATAAGGTTGATTGAATTGTTGATTATAATGCTGTGGTAGACCCATATTTTGATGCTGTTGTTGCTGAAGTTGAATGTGGTGCTGATTAGTCTGTTGTTGTTGTTGTAAATGCAATTGAGCCTGTGAATCTTCCGCTTGCACAGATGGTGGAGAATAAGAGTCACGACTAGCAGCGTAGCTTTGGTTAGGAGAATGTTGAGTCTGTGCAGGTTGTTGTTGCTGCTGCTGCTGTTGTTGTGACTGTTGCTGAGGTTGTTGTTGTTGTTGTTGGCCTGGAATTAGATGAGATAAAGGAGGCAACGATCTTTTATCCTCTGCTTGTGGTATATTGCCACTGAATGGTGACATTTGATTATTATTTTCCACTGATTTATTGTACTCGGATCGTGTAGAGTCCTCTAAGTAATACTGATTATTTGTATGATTATCTAACTTTTGTTGATCACTACTAATATAACTTTGTTGAGAATTATCCTGAATGGAATCTTGATTATTGTAGTTCTTAGCTTCTGGAATGCTCATCTAAAATCAAAGAAAACCCTCAAATATAATGTTAAAAAGAGAAAAGGAGTGCAAAAGTATCAAATAATAAAAGTAAACAAATAATGGAACTGTGTAGATTGTTTTAAGAGGTTCCAATGAGTTCAAAAGTCAAAGAAATCAACAAATAAAAAAGTACACTAACCAAATAAACTAAATCTATTGATGTTGTTTATTTTTTTTAACTTCTCGATAATTTGAACAGATGGACGGAGCGTGGTAAAGTCAACTAAACAAAAACCAGAACAAAGTTGAATGAGCAGGAGGAAAATGAATCCTATTGTTTCCCGAGTGGTGTGCGTAAAACTAATGCGAAAAGGCAGATAAAATGAACCTGTTCGAGTATTTAATCCAAATAGTGCTATTGTATAATTATCCCACTATAGAACTTTAAGTATGAAAGTGGAATTATAATATGAATGGAAGAACGTATATCTTGAGTTATTTGCGAGTACTGATGATCGAACTTCTGCTTCGACCTGTAATGATAAGATTAATATCTGAGGTAATTTGAAAAGATGATTGGTAACCCTTAATCTCTCGTAAATTTGAAAAAGCTTACTTGGAATTGATAATAAAAACTGATTGTAAGACCGACAAAAGCACGCCAGGTCAACACTTTATTAATAAAACTCTGGAACTAAAAATTATTGTATCGTGTATTGTCTCTTATGGTTGGAATGTGCACGAAACAATACAGAGTATCTTGCCCTATTGTTATAATTCCCTTAGAAATTGGAGCTAAAAAAACACACGAAATGCTCTCCTACAAATTCTCACGATGGTCGACCAATGTATTGAAGGACAGGTAGATAAGGGGTAAAACACTTGTATAGTGGAACTTGAATATGTCTAGTTGAGTCGAGATTTCTTGACCTATCTAAATTATGATTGGTGGTTTCTCCAGTATTGATAATCACCTATCCCCTAAAAACCCAAAATCGTCTTTCTACTACTTTCTCAAGTTTTTTTCTGGCTAGTTGGAAGAGCTAGCAATGAAGTGAACAAAGAGTACTTGAACTTGGATTTTCAAAATGATGAACAGAAACAATAGCTTGGACAAATAAGTATTATAAGTTGAAAAAAAACAACAACCTAGAAATACAATGCAAATATAATAAAAAAAATCTAAACAAAAAAAACCACTTGAAATAAATTCTTGATTAGTTTGATGTTTCTTTTGCGAGGTTGGTAAGCAAAGCACTGAATTGAACAGGTGTTAGACTATTATTGTTTGCTTGTGACTAGATTATAGGTAGAGCTGCTTAAGTGATGTATCAAGTGTTAATAGCTGAATACATTACTCGATAAATATTATTGATAATTTTATAAACATACGCAGTGTCCACCATTGGGCAAGGTAAGATCACTTTTGTCTGGAAGGTGTGAGCGGAAATTCCGTAAGGAAAAAAAGAAACGAAAGACCGGAAACAGCGGACATAGATTCGCGCGCGAGGGAGAAAAGGTGGGAATTAAAACAAAAGAAACGTGCTGCCCTTTGCTCTTAACGCTCTGGCCACGCGCTGATGCAGTATATACTAAATAATTATCATCCCAACCCGCGCTGAATTAGTATAAAATATAAGCACAGTGCATTTATTAATATGCAAATTCATGCAACAACCTCCTGAATTTGCTGATTACTCTGATTTTCCACACGCACATTTCTATTTTGAAATAGGTTGTTTATGATCAATACGTGCAAAATGTTACATAGAGAATACGCAAGTATCCATCACGGATTTCTCTCTCTTATGTTTTTTTCCGTCGAATTGAATAAATCCTCTTGTTTTTTGGAACTATTTGCCCACTTTATTTCGTTTACCAGCAAGGAACGTTCTTATTAAAAAAGATATTTTTGGTTGGATATATTATTTTATCATCACAAACCATCGCTTAATTAGTCTCTTTCGATTCCACAATTGATACTCATCCTAATTTCCCCTTATACTGTCGTTATCTATTCATATTATTATTTGTCTATTCATTCATTTATTATCTATTTCGTCGATGAAGGGCTTACATTCTAAGTGGTTCCCTTAGAGTTCCGTTGTAGATTATGTACATATGTATGATCACTCCTGGTTATCTGATGATCATCTATCGGGGAAATGGTGCCTCGTAAGCTGGAATACCTCAATTAAGCTCATGTACAATACAGCCATCCACCTCTCGCAACGCGCTTTTTGATCCTCAGCTTTATCGCTCTTTTCGATAGAAATAATCATCTTCACATGCAGAGTTGATTAAACAATATATGTAAACAAAAGTCGGAACAATATCCACCTGTACTTACATCTGTTAGCCAGTCTATGGGTTTACTGTGAAGTGTCGATCCCGTAAATCAATGCGAATCTTACCAAATTGATTGGTAATGGGGTATGGTTTTAGAATCCCACTAGCGGCAACTCAGATATTTGTGAGGATACACCAAAAAGTCATCACGGTAATGAAGCATAACCCAGCAAGATGTAAACCTCCAATGGTAACGATTTTTATAGTGACAGAATATAACATCATTTCACCTTATACCCCTCATATTTGTTCACATGACGCAATTATTCTGATACATGCTGACATCATTGGAACTATTATTTACTGTTAAATCGGTATCCTTGTTATGTAGAAGAGGTAGAATATTATAAACAAGGAAACTCAACTGATTTTCCTATTTACACTAATGCCGCAGCTTTTCTTAACCCTTTAACAAGCTAACTAATCTCTGAAGCCAATACTAATTTCAAAGTTTTTGGTTTCTCTCTTAGTCCCGTCAAAAGTAGCTGTTATTACTCGAACAGCAAGCAGAATTCGAAAGCAAGGCTAACAGTATAGCCATGAAATGTTGAAAGCTGTATTCTTAGATTGTAATCAATAAAAATTGGAACGAAACCTTGGTTCACTTTGCTTCGTGCATCATTTCCTGAGTATTAAGAACCTTGAATAGGATTGAAAGCACGAAATTTCAGTTTGGCGAGTAAAGCATTCCTTTTCTTGAATATAAGAGAAATAAAAGAAAAGAAACTATAGGTTTGTATATATCTGTTGGCGTACATTCTCTTGTTTTGTTCAACGTTTTCTTAGACTAAAATGCAAGGGACATTCAAAAAACAAATAAAGTTTTGTTTTCACAGTAAACGTTCAACATCTTTGAAATAAGAAGCTGGTTAACATCAGGGAACATTCTCACAATAAGTACGTTTTTGAATAAAATTGTACTGAGATACCTATATACGTGACTCAGCTAGATTTTGATATAATATTCTCTTACTCTTTGTATTACATTTTGCTCCAGACTGAGGGGACTATTAGCGGCATGAAAATTGGCGTGCACCTAATAGTTTGAGGACTCTTGCATGTAGCTACATGTATACTAAGAAAAACTGAAACCGGAATCGTTGCCGCACAAAGTATTTTGAAAAAAAAAATTTGATCAGCTGAATATAAGAGTGGGATCATGTTGCGAGAAAAAAGAGCCCTTACTGCATCCCGACGGAAACCTTCTTCTGTAAAATTTCATGATTGTAAAAATTCTAGTTGAAATGCAAGGTTGGGGCGACCGTTGATCGAAAGATTAGAGCTAAAAAGTCAACGGTTAGTTCCTATAGTTTTGGAGTGAATTGTAGATTCAAATTCTGTTGTTTTCACTTCCTCTAAGAAAAGTTTAATTAAAACCGGTTCTTTTGAATCGTTCCCGAAAAACTAAAAATTGATTCAGCCTCACTTTCTTGTGTTTGTTTTTCAAGTTTACTTATTTATAGAAATTTTATCAACTAGACAATCGCCGCTTGTACAAACTGGGTAAGCTTCTGATTGTTCTCCTCTTTGAAAACTTTCAGATAATAGCATCACTATTATGTTGACTTCAGAATATTACCGTATGATACCATCAAAATTATATTATAAAACGTAAATTTGAATAAAGAGAGATAAGTCCCTGTATCTTCTCTTGCGTAAAACGGTCGAAGCTAATAGCTACTAGTAGTATCTGTAAATATTAAGCATACCACGCTCTGCGCTTTTCTTCTTTCTTTTTCAAAACTCAGAATGAAATTGACTGATTAAATTCGCTCTACACGAAATTTTAACCGCATGATTTGAAGAATGTTGAAAATGTTAACCTTCCATACATGATTAGGATCACCGGAAGTGGAATATGAACTAAATCACGTTCCCATGAACTTTAATCTAGTGTTTACCGAATGTTGAACAAAAAGTTGTCTACAAATTGCGGGACTAATATAGTTCAACGGTCGAGACAATAGCGGACGTTGAGCACTCAGCCTCATTCGGTTCTCAAATCGAAAAGTATAATTTCTGAGTAAAACCTAGTTTCGCCTCCCTAATTGATCATTTCCTTAGAGTCGCCGTTTCGCTTTTATTTATCTCATAGTCCAGAAACTCTTGCCCAGATGTATATACATTACCATTTGAATGGTTTGAGAAACAAAAAAAAAAAACTATCACAGAACTATCACCGGAAATCTTTTTCTATTACACTGCTCCCAGTTTCTTTTGTTTACTAAGTTTCTCCCTAATTTCAATTTCAGAATAGACTTCACTATTTCACATGCAGGATATGTAGAATTAATACCGGCTGCCATGTTACACCAACTGACAAAAAAAAAAAAAAAAAAAAGCTACTAATTTTTAAAGGCAACACTGAGTTAACAAATCTCACTTGGACCGGTTACGTTGAGCTTCGCGCATATTCTCTATGCAATAAACAGTATCCCGATAGGATTTTTATATGATAATCCCTGTTAGATTCATCAGCAAAGTCATACTGTTGGTAGTTTATCTGTGAGACCTAGACTTCAAGAAAAGTAAAACATTCAACGAAACTAACATTATACTGTCAAAGATAATTACTACCTACTCTTATCGACCCGGGCTTGAACCAAAATTCGGTTGACTGACTCGTAATGTAATAATTACAATTTTTGCTTTGACTTACACAAACCTAATATTGTTGGGCATTTATTAGGATAAACCCTCCCTCTCATTTGAACAATGCGTGCATTTGGTTACAGATCTGTTTCATATTGCCGTGGATTTCAGGGAAACAGCCGCTTGAAAATAATCATCAAATATAATCAGTAGATTACAGGGAAGGGTACTAACCCTAAGTATTTATCCACAGGTACAAACTCGAATCTCGTGGATCATTATAGTCAGACTTAGGATATTAGGCATTTTATACTTGTCTGGTCTGTTTGTCTTGTGTTTCTATTTGTTTCCTATTGTATCCGATCACACGGCTTAAATTCGAAACTGTACAGTAAATGTCTTTCAAAGAGAGCATCTTATGAAGTCATCAAGAACGTTTGAAAATTACTAGTGGCGGGGCGGTTTTCAGTGCACTCTTTTCTCAACCACTTTTCTCTGTGAATAGGGAGGTTGTTGGACGGTGTTGAAAGGTATGGGTGACCCCACCCGGTACCGGATCCCCTACTGTCGGTGAAACTCGAGGACAGAATAAATAGAATTGTGTGTTAAGCATACCAAGTTGAAAAAATAAAAATTTGTGGACTCTATGTGGATGTAAAATGCGCCAAGGTGAACGGATTTTGAAAAGGCGTTCGAAGTCTGTTTTGCTAGCGATCAAAGGATGTTTTTATAACCAATATGTTGACATCTGTTGGCTGTAGTCTTGATGCTGGTGAAACTTTTTGGATGTATGAAGGAAGGAATTCTCGGAGATGGTAGAAAGTTAGGATTTAAGTCCTTGCATTCTCTGGCATTCCGTTGAAATTGAACCCTCCCTTGTTGACTTTGAGTTGAGAGATTGGTATAAAGAATAGAAGAAGGAACGGAGATGATCTTTGCAGAGTGGTAGCATGACCCAGTAACTAAAGAGGCCCATGTTTTTACTATTTTTTTACTAAAGAGGCCCTATTTTTCAGGATTTTTTTCGCCCCCTTAAAACATCTGGAAAAAAATCCAACAAAAGGGCGTCTGGCGTAGTTGGTAGCGCGTTTGCCTTGCAAGCAAAAGGTCACCGGTTCGATTCCGGTGTCGTCCATAGAAATATTTTTTTTTACCAACTTGAACCTATATCAAACGTATAATAATCTTTTTCTTAGCCTTAGCTGCTGAGCACACTTGTGAAACGAAACAGCTTCTAATTTTTTTGAAAACTCTACTATACATCTATATAATTATGGAAAAAAATCAAAGCGTAAATAAACCTGTTTTTTGTTTTCCGAACGGATACACAACCATAGTGGAAAGAAACAAACCTACACTGATACCAATAGCAATTTCAGTCATGGTGATACCAAAGCTGAAACTTGAAATAGAAGTCGAGGATGTAGTAGTTGATGATCCATTTTTGATAATTGACTCGGCTGTAACTATTCCTGAGGCCAAGAAAGATCTGGATGCAACACCTCCTGGAACCTGATCGAAGACACCAGGTAACATAGCTGTAAATGCCATACTACATCTGAACTGGGTGATATTCTTACCAACCCTAGAATACAGATTACTCAGTAATCCAATCGCAAATGAACCTAAAGCTGAGCTAAATTCGGTGATTGTGAAATGTTTCCCAGCGAAATAGGTAACTGCGTAACCACCACAGGCAATAATCGTCATTATAGGTAGTTGAGACAATGTAGCCTGACAGGACAATGCACAAAAAATGGTAAACAAAGGAACCATTAATAAGTTGAACCAAGGTGAGATATTCGAAGTACAGCTTGCAGCAGTCGTGGCATCCTTGTCTATCCAACCGTAAAGTGCAGCTCCTAAAGTTAAGCCAAACCCTAAAAATAAAGAGTATATAATAGCATAAAACATTCTGACTGTACCAGCAACAAGACTTTTAGATTGGATCTCTAATGCACCACTCAAAATAATATAACCAGGTAAAATCATACAAAGGCCCCCTTGGACAATTGCACCATAACAAAAATACTTTCCTCTAGCAATTGATCCAATTGCACGTCCAGCGAAACTTAGCCAGATACTGCTGCTGACTTCAAAAACAGAGGAATAAATTGTCGATTTGGGCACAACCATAAATTGCATAAATCCCAATACACAACCCAGTATGAAGGCGATTGGAATATCCAACCAACTACCGCCAAAAGCCCAACTAATAACAGTACAACTTGAAAGACCATATGCAATGATTAACCAGAATCTGTTCAGATAAGAAGGACGATCTAGTAGCTCTTCAATCTTTCGTGATGCTTCTTCTACTCCCATTCTGTCATGGACAACGCTTTTGTAAATTTCATGAGCGGAGTCCAATTTTCCCAAATCCAAACCTTGAGAACACCTTACTAATTTCATTTCCGAAGTTCTGGTGACTGTGTCTGTAAATGATACAATCATGATTCCAGGAAAGTAAACAAAAGTACTTTCGATTTCTAAAACTCTGGCAGTCATACTTAAATACTCCTCTAATCTATGATTAGGTGCCCCATAAAACATGAAAGCCTTACATAGAGTGAGAATGAACCTTTGTCTTTGTAATACATCCGCAATATGAACAGTTATTCTAGCGGCGGTTTCATGTTTTTTTGATTTCTTTTGTAAAACCTTTGGTAACTTTTTTTTCTTCTTCTTACTACTGAAAAATGAGCTGGTACTTGAATTCTTCTTAGTGAAGTCTGGCAAAGAATACTGAGATCTTTCCTTACTTCTACCTCTATGTGCTGAAGGAGTTCTCTCTCGACTGAAAGACACTATGCTCCTAACTGTATGCGCTTCTTTCGTTCTTCCTCTCTGAGTTGGCTGATTATTGGTGGACCTTTCTCTACTACTGGATATAAGATTTCTTATGGACTGGCCTGAAAAGGTTCTTTTATGTTTATCAGTAAAAGGATCAGTTAGACTGGATTTACTAGAATTTGTACCAACCTCCACTCGAGTTTCTGGAGCTGAAGTCCTGGAATCTACTTTCGAAAAATAGGGTAATTCATTGGATTGCAAGTCAATGTTGCTATTGGAACGAGAATGAATACTTTGTTTCCTGTTGTTGATCCTTTGAAAAGGTACGTCGTCAAACTCACTCACTGTTGAAGAATTCCCGACGTCATTGTTGTTATTATATAACGCCATTATACTCGACGTTACACCAGCTCTTACTTTCTTTGGCAAGTCAGGTAAATCATTTTCTAATGTTTCGTCATAATCAGGTAAATTGTTGGAGTCTACTAAAAAATCAGATGTGTTGTTCTCCTGTGAAAATTGTAATGCTGAATTGGTCGAGAGTGAGTTTAATTTTGCATGACCAGTGATTATATCGTTTGCCTCTTTTTCAAAACGTTTCAGATCATACATTGGAATATCATCCCCATATCCTTGAATGCCTTCCTCTTCATCTCTAATCTTCCTGGGTATAGAAGGGTGAATACGAGATTGACCAAATTGTATGACTTTTCGTAACATCGAATCATTATTTCCTGATGTAGAATTAGATGAAGATTTCAAAGAGGTCGTATCCGATATATTAGCCTCCACTTGGCCGTCCTGGTTGGATCCAAACTTCTTCTTCAATCTGGAAATTGTATCTTTTATCAGATGAGAATCGCTATCATTTTCATATTCTCCAAAGTGGTCGTCGTATTCAATATTCGATTTTTGTCCATAGAATCTACGGGCAGGTTCTACTTGCGCTGTTTCTTCACTTTGCTCCTCATCTGTAGATTCATCTTCACTTGAGTCCTCGGAGTATACTTCATTATCTCGAAGTCCAAAAGTAGTATCTTGTTTTTTATATATATCTTGAGGTATAGTCAATCCTTTCCTGTTGTTAAACTCTTCGTCAAAATCATTCTCAATTTCACTTGCAATTCTGGTATCCCTTTCTCTACTAGTATCTCTCTTAGGTGCATCATATTGGTCGGAAGTAATGGAATGATGGCTAAAGATGGGTAGAAGAGGACCTCCAGTTATTTGATCTAACTCGTCCTCTTCCTGTAATTCTAATAACGGCATATCAGTAATTTTATGGTTTTTATTCAGCTTTTTCATTCTACTCTTGAGAAGATCCAGTGATTTGTTATCCAGAGGGATCATATCAGCCTCTGACTCATCAAAAAGTTTATCATCATTCTGGTTATTCCTGATTTCACTCTTACTTTTATTTTTTATCAATCTGTGGGGACTTAAACTCCTGCTTCTTTTGCTTGACATTTGAAAGATCAAAGAAAAAAAGCCCTATGGTGGCTTTGGCCTGCTAAACACCTCTTTGTAGCAAAAGGCAAACAAACCAATAGGGATCTGCTTCAAATAGATTCTTGTGGACAAGTAAAAAAAGTATAGGAAATCTTTCTTTGATGATTTTTTTTTTTCTTTTTGTTTTGATATCTTATCTCTTGCATTGTCAATAAGAGAGAGCTTTAAGCCAGATTGCCTAGCACCGTTTTAAAAATTTAATTTTCTTTCCTTTTTAGTCTCTTTGTTTACCCTCGGGGGTAGCGGCTGCGCTCACAACATTCAAAGAGTGTCGTGTCATGGTTTTTTTACTGGGTAGGAGCAGTATCTTATATACAGAACTAGTTTGTTTGAAAGAAAGTAACATCCATGTCCCAGAAAAACCAATGAATTTGCTAATATAGATATTAATTCAGATATTTTCTGGATG
This sequence comes from Wenyingozyma ramenticola, assembly GCA_024271885.1. Classification (NCBI taxonomy): domain Eukaryota; kingdom Fungi; phylum Ascomycota; class Pichiomycetes; order Pichiales; family Pichiaceae; genus Wenyingozyma; species Wenyingozyma ramenticola. Next base: position 613,888 of record JANBXF010000006.1, read on the forward strand.
TAGGGGATTTTTGGAAGCCTAAAGTGCTTGCTTATCTTTGAACTACACCCTGTGTGCCCCTTTGTGAAACCCTTCGGAGAAAGCAATGCGTTTTCTGTCTTGTGAAAAGAAATGGATGTTCACACTGTCGATTTATTTTAGTGTCTGAACCCAAATCTTCAATTCACTACTTACCGTACTGAAATAATAAGGATATATGTTGAATATATACGAAAATATTCGTCTCTGAAGCTCCAAGCACAGCACGTGACAAACAGATCTAACTTACCCGGCCTTAAATTTGAGATGGAGCGCTAAGAATAAATAACAAAAAGTTCAACACTCCTCGCTCCTCTCCTTGCCTCTTCTTTTTTACAGGTTTACCTGTAACACCTTACACTTTGTTTACCTTTTGTATCCCCGGACAATAAACACACACGTTAGTGGGATCTATCACCCTGTAATAGCTTGCACTTTATTGATATACATATCGACGTACTTTTACTCACTCGAGTTTGGCTCTTCTGAATAATTGGTGCGTAGACTCACTGAACACAAAAAAAAATCACCAAAAAATATCAAAACAAATCAGGTATTTCGTGATAGGATCTAATTTTCAAATATGGATGTACTGCAGTCAGCTAATGAGTTTGAGGCTAACGGTGCCCCTGAGCCATTGCATCATGATGTCTCTAGTAAACCGTTCATTGATTTGGAAGGTAAACCAACTTTGTTCTTTCTAATTGCCCCACTTGATACAAATGGCGAATTAGTAAGATTGATCGAAGAAGGTGGAGGTGTTGTAACGAATGAGATTACTCAATATGACACCATCCTTTTAGGTGCTCCAGATAGCGTACCTGATCATTTCAAAAAGAGCAGGGTTTTCAGTTACAAATATGTTGAGGCATCTATAGAAAAGGGAATTGCATTAGATATTATGCCTTTCTTATTACCAGGTACAGGTATCTCTGATGAAAAGGATGCTACTTCTGCCGCTGAAGCAGCAGTTGCAGCAGTTGCAGCAGCTACATCTGCTTCTGATAATACCAATAGCCATAATCTTCCGACTCAAAGTATAAGATACTTTTCACCTGAAGAAGATATGACACTGTTGGAAGAAATTAGAAAGAGACCTTGGATGGGTTATAAAGGTCATCAACTTTACAAGGATATTTCACAAATGGATTATTTCAAGATGAAAAATAGAACCCCCGCATCGTTGAGAGAAAGATTGAGAACCTTGCGTTATAATATAGAGTATCGTTATGTCGCAGACAGTGATCAAAATTTACTAAGAGATGAAAATGGAAATTACATCAAAGATTATGAAATCAAGAAGAAAACTACTCCTTTCACTGCACTAGAAGACTTTGAAGCTTGTAAGACTATGTATGAAAATTTATCCCCAACCCTAGATGCTAAGGGATTTGACCAAATTACTTTCCCAACTGGGTATTATGATAAATATGCTCAACTACACCCAACACATACATCAGAGTCTTGGAGACAAAGATATAAAAATTTTATCGTTTTTTTTGGAATTGCTAATTATTTAAAGTATTATATCATTACCGTGAATAACGGTAAAACCCCATTGCCTGCTAATTTAGCTAATAAAGATTGGCTGAAAGCAAGACTTCATTTGAAAAGAGGTGATGGTCCAAGAATTTACTTCCCTGGTATTCCGGAAGATGATAAATTCCTAGAAGAAAATTTGGACACCATTGAAATTCCAAAACATAGTGTTGAACCAGGTGAAGCTTATTATCAACAGCAAAAATACCTTTATGAACAAGAAAATCAAGTACATTTAAGTAGACATGACGATCATGTTGACCTTGCCGCTGCAGCTCATGAAGTAGCCAATGCCGCGGAACAAGTTGCTTCTGCTCAAGTTGTCGCTGCTGCTGCCGTTGCGCATGATATAGAAGGTGGTCATAAACGTAAGAAGATGAGACTCGAGTCTCATATAGATCCAGCAATTGGTGGATTGGAAGAAACAGAATTCCACGATGAACCAACTACTGAATTTATAGAACATGTTTTCAAGAATGCTGCAAGAAAGAATGGTCCTCCAATGAATTTAGAAGAAGTTTTGCCTAGAAAGGCTGAATTTTTGGAGGAGTTACGTTCCAATATGGGCGATGATGAACCAGAAGAAACAAAGGCTTTCGTTATGAAACTAGTTAATCTTGGTATTCAAGAATATTACTTAATCTTCTTGGTTAGTAGATGTGGTGCCAATAAGATTTTAATTGAAGATTGTATCAAGAACTATTTGGAAACTAATGGTAGAGAATTATTGGCTCAAGAGAAAGGAGTTTGGAGTAACAAATCACTTGATTATTTAACAAAGAAAGATGATCGTTTGAATCAATTATTGATAGATTATCATGGTATTTCTAGTTTCAACCATCAATATGATAACTTTATGATAAGACAAATCAAGAAATAATTCAAGTTTGTTTTTTCAATTAGTCTTTTATTCTTATATGGTCGATCAAGGTTTTGTGTTATTAGTAAAGACAGGGCAGTTTGGGATACTCTTTTTCCTGGTCTTATTTTTTGCTGTATTAATAGTATATTAGTTTAGTTTGTAATTTTATCCGTATTATTTCCCTAATAATTATTACTTTTTGTTTCAGATTGTCGTTATAATAAAGCTTTTTGAACTTGTACACATATATACATATAGGGGATTGCACGTTTTGGATTGGGTGTCAGCAATGTTTACAGACTTTCAATCCTTTGATTCATGATCTTCATCCACTGATTCATTTTGATTGGCCAAGTTTTCCTTTTCAAGCGACTTTGCTTTCTCCAATTTCCTATATTTTGCCTTTGACTTCTTTTTACTTCTCTGTTTCAACATTTTTTTTCTTTCTATAACGATACTAGCTCTACTATCCTCACCTAACTCCATCTCCTGTATCTTTAGGGCTAAGATCTCTCTCGCTATTTTTCTGTTTTGTTCTCTGGACCTAGTAGCCTGAGAAGTAACAACCAACCCTGTAGGGATATGAGTCAATTGAACTTTTGAATTCGTCTTATTAATCTTCTGTCCTCCTTTACCCGATCCTCCCTTAATGAATTTTTCAGATATTTCGGATTCTGGAAGCTTAGGACGTGGAGGCATTTGATTGGCCTTGGGGATCTTCTTTTTCAATTTGGGCTTTTCATTCTTTTCCGTTTCATCTATCTCAAAGTCACTTTCATCATGTTCGTCATTTAGCTCTCTATCTTTTAATGAGTCTAATAGTATCCTTTGATGATGAATTGACCTTGTATAATACTTTAAACTAATCTTGTGGAAATCAAGCTTTGAGAAATGATTTTCTTTTTCCCTGGCTTTGAACGCCTGTCTACATACATTTCCAATTTGAATACACTGCCGTATACATCCAGTACGTATAACGTGGAACATCAAATCAACTATAGACTCCGTCTACGACAATGTTCCTCTCTAATCGAATATTGATGGATGTTAACAGTAGTTATCTATAGCATAACCAAGAGAGCTCATGAATAGCGTGCCCCAACCACTCCGCGCACCACAAAGAAATAGCGAGAGATTTGTGAAAAGTTTTTGGTTTTGCCTGTTGGAGGATGGTTGATAGTAATTGATCAAAGAGTAGGAATCATAGGCACTGATAAAGTTTGTATAGCCTGTTGAAGATAGCGATAGTTTTGTTGATAAACTCATAATCACCATGTTCAGTAGAAGTCAAATAGTAAGGGAGTTTCACTCAACTGCTAGATCTCTCATCAGACATAGAAACAAACATAAGAAGACAAAGCCAAGAGATTCTTATAGACTTCCACAAAATGTTAAACTTAGAGCCCCTGTTATCCCTACTATAAACAATTTAGAATTGAATGATGAACATCCACTTTGGCAATTCTTTGAGGATAAACAATTTGCTAGACCAAAGGATGAATTTGTATATACCGGTAGATCTTGGTCTGTACCCGAATTAAGAAAGAAATCATTCGAAGATTTACATCAGTTGTGGTATATATGTCTCAGAGAAAGAAACAAGTTATACAGAGAAGAACTATTATATGACAAGATATCCAGTCCATCTGGTGCAGATGTTGGCAGATTAAGTACCGAAATAAGATATTCTATGCTTGCCATAAAACAAGTATTAACAGAGAGACAAAGTTCTCATGATAAAGCATCAAATGAATTCAAACAATCGGGTAGTGAGTTCTTAGAAGAATTCAGAGAGTCATACTTACAATCAGAAAATGTTGAAAATGACGAGTGGTATGATAAACTGGAAAGATTACAATTCGCAATTTTTGGTATTCCAGATGTTATTGATACAGATACCGTTGTTGATCTTACATACTTGAAAGGTATTAAATATATCGGTCAATTGAAATATGATAAATTCAGAGACTCAATAAAGGAACAATATGATTTAGGAGATCTCAGAGATGTTCATGAGTTGTACTTAATTTACGAAGAAGCTGCTACCCTTGAAGGTGTTACAAATGCATGTGGAAGAATTGCTGAATATAGAGAAGGGGATGTCATCATTCCTGGTTCCAAGGAAATCGAAGTGATTCAAAGTTATATCAAGGATAAAGTCCAGTATACAGGCGACGTATTCCCTGATCCAGAATAGATCCAATTGTAAATGAAGAAAATATCACATCCTCCAAGTTTGTACATAATTTAATTAGATCATTCTAATTTATAAACGAAATATATTATACATTAAATATCCGTACATGAAATCGATTTTACACAAAGCCGTTGTCTCTTTCACTCGTTGAGTGCGATGACATTGTCTATGAACTTCTGTAACTCTGCAGATATCTTTTCCCATTTGGATTTATTCGTCCTTATTTTCTCCTTCAATTGTGCGCATTCGTTTAATTTCAAATCGATGGACTTCTGTAATCTGTCACAACTTACAGCAAGACCGGATCCACTGGGGAAAGTAAGTATATCTTGATCTGGTGTGGTTCCTCTCTTTGTCAGCCTACCAATCTTGATGACCTGTTCTGGATCAATTTCAGTCCCAAACAATCTTATTATCTCATGTCTTGTTAGCTCAATCTGTTGATTATTCTGCAAGAAAGTTCTGATTAAATCGTTGATATTTTTGCGCTTCACCAACAGATCTGCAATCTTGGAAATCTTGGTATCCAATAAATTATTATCGATCTTCTTCTCGTGGATCAACTCTTCTTGCTTGTTGTTTATCAGAGTATCAAATGTTTCATAGTCTTCGAGTAGCTTAACATATTTCAAAAATTCGAATTCAATGTTACTTGAGATTTTAACCTTCAGTCTATCCAATTCTATCTGTAATGGTTTTATTTCTTCTTCAAGATTTAATTCATTTCCTTTACCCTGTGAGACAAGTGTTATATACTGCGTTACATATCCATTCAATTTCTTTTTCAAGTTCAAATACGCATCAACGTCAACATCAACAACTCTCCTTCTCTGTCTGATAGCGGCCTCTAATAAACACCAGTAAACAGTTAGTATATGTGTTCCAGAGTAGTTTCAAGAGATCACCTCAATTATACATACCTTCTTCTTCTGTTGCAGTCATTGTACTCAGATGTATATACGGTTTAGACGACCTGTAGACTCAGAGAGGAAACACTTCCTTTTGAACAATCATCAATTAATTCAAAATTCGTTTTCCTGTTTCGCACACGGGAAGTTTTTTTTTTCTATTTCTTATATATAGCCGTTGAGTATGAATTACATTTCATGGTTTTGATCTATTAATAGTTTAATTATGCACAAGTAGATATCTATAAAGGTTACTAACGAAACAATGTAAGTGAATTCGAGACTACTAACGCACAGTAAATTGGTCCATAGTTAAGAAAAAGCGACAGTAAAAGTACAGACAGTGAAGTGAAATAAAAGATAAAAATTCACTAAATCCCATTAATCAATTTTTGAAAATCATAACATATTACCCAAAATTCTAGCGGCAATCTTTACCAGGTAATGAATATTTCTGTGTTCATCTTGTTCAAAATGCTCAATAGTTAATCTCTCTGCGTGTTTTTTCAAGTTATCAATCTCTTCACTCATCGCACGCTTCAACTCTTGATCTTTAGTTATTAAAACTGCATTTGTTTCGAGATCTAAAGAATAGGCACGCTTGGTATAATTTGAAGATCCAATGACACTAATAGAAGGTTCAGTCTCATCCGGTAAAGTAATCCAGATACCCTTGGCATGGTAAGACCAACCGGTTTTGGTATTGACAACCCCATTTTGCCATTCTAAGACATCAATTTTTGATTGTTTTCCTTTATTTTCAACATCCTTTAGAAAATTCAAAGCATTATATAAATATGCATCCGGTAGGTATTTGGAGATACCTGATGATTGATAAAAAGAGTTGGCTAATGGAGAAGCAGTTATTACTGACCCTTGGGCCTCAGAATTCAATAATTTCTCTTTGATATCTGGGTGCATGTTAAAATAACCTGCTGTGAATGTCCACGTTATCTTAGGAGAATCCATGAAAGATAATAATCTCAGGATGGCAGGCTTCTCAGTTGAAGTGTCAGGATTCATTAAAGGGGTGAATTGAGAAACAGGATACACTAAAGTAACTGGCTCGTCAATATCTGTGGTTTCTCTATCTACTCTTTCAACACCATGTTGCTTTAACAAAGGTTCTAAAAGTCTTGTGGTATCAAGTACGAAGCTACGTGGATTCAAATGAGGTTCAGATGAATTATTTGAATCTGGCCAGTTCAAATCAAACTCTTGTTCAGATTCCGAGCTTATAAGTTTATAACTTATTGAACTAACAGCTTGATGAATATTATGATAATAATCTGTCAACGCTTTAGACTTGAATGCATAGTATCTATCTTGCCTATTGGTAAAATAATCGTTTGATAAGTTAGCACCACTTAGTATGACTTCCTGATCAAAGCCATATAGTTTCATATGTTGAAGCCCCCAGCCTTCGTTAAGTCTTCTAGGGACCATGGATTTGGTGATACCACTAAGATGAGGTGTATGATATAGTCTGATATCAACTCTTTGATTACCAAATTCCTTCGAGAGTCTGGAGAGTAAAGTGGCAGGACAATATTCCGGTGCTTCCCTTGTAGACCGAAGATAATCCGCCAAAATAAACACTTTTAAATCTGAATTATTCCTCAAAGCTTCACATATACAATCGATAAGCTCCGTTTGTCCTTTCCCAATATACAAAGATGATAAAAAGATCCTAGACTTGGCACTTCTGATCTTATTCTTTAGCAACTCATAGAACTCTACTGGATGATCTAATATTTGAATATCCCCTTTGTGCAGCTCAAAACGGGGGGCTAATTTGTCAAGTTGATCGATAACCGCCCCAAGTTTAGGATGAAAACTACTGAAGTTCTTGAGTCTTGCATTTTCCACAGTTATGGTGGACATCTTACGTGCTTGTTGAGTGATAATACTGCCAGAACAGAATAACTGGCTGCAAGCAACTCTATGGAACATTATCCTCTGACCCACTATGGCGATGAGCGAACTTTATCCCTGATATCTTGTTTCAGAGGAGCGTTGGATGAAGCACAATAGCAGAGAGGGAAGGAAAAGAAACCAACGGCACAACAAAATCTGTGCTCGGGAAAAGTAAATTTTTCTATTGTTTACAGGATCTAGTATTATCTATTTAGCTTGACTGAGTAGTGTAATTTTTGTGCCCTTTATACCTTTCTTTGTAGGATATACTGTGTACAGAGTATACATGGGCAGCTTATGGGCAGGCAGAAATACACTAAAGTTACATAGAAGACTCCATAGATTAGTTTCCACCATGTCTGATGAACTGAAAAACTCGATACCAGCAGCGCCTGAGAAAAGAGCTTTAACTCCAATGATTGATGAAAATGGATTCAAAATGAAAAAGATATCCGTTGATGCAAATACTATGTCTGCTTACCAGAAATTCGGCGAGGGTGGTGAACAGGGGAATAATGACAAAGGTTATAAGAACAAGACCATGAATGAAGAAGAAGAAGACGCCAAGTATAAGATAGTGGGTTCAATGAGAAAATTGGAACCTTATTATTTCACTTATATGACTTATTGTAAGTTAAGATGGAGAGACAGAAAACTGCTTGATGTGTTTACAGAAGAGTTTAGACTTTTTCCAGAGTCGTACTATAGAAAGGCTTTGGATGCAGGAAGAGTGTTGTTGAACAATAAAGTTGCCAATGTTGATAGCTATATTCGTAATGGTGATATGATATCTCATAGAATGCATAGGCACGAACCTGCTGTATCCTCCAGGCCAATCAAAATAGTTCATGAAGATGATGAGATCATTGTGATTGACAAGCCTTCAGGAATCCCAGTGCACCCAACTGGTAGATATAGACATAATACTGTTACCATGATTCTGAAAGCTGAACGTAGTGGCTTGACTGTTCATCCTTGTAATAGACTCGATAGACTCACTAGTGGATTAATGATTTTAGCAAAAACCGCAAAGGGCGCCGAAAATATGGTGAAACAGATAAGAGAAAGAGAAATTTTAAAAGAGTATATTGCCAAAGTTGTTGGCGAATTCCCATTGAGCGAAACTAACGATGGAAATGATTACATTACAGTTGATCAACCATTGAAAACGATTGAACCTAAATTAGCATTCAATAGAATTGATGTAGATGGGAAGCCAGCAGTCACTAAATTTAAAAGACTATCATATGACGGGAAGCTCAGTCTTGTGTTGTGTAAACCATTGACTGGTAGAACTCATCAAATTAGAGTCCATTTACAGTATTTGGGCCATCCAATCGCCAACGATCCATTATATTCAAGTCCATTACTATGGGGAGAGGGACTTGGTAAAGGTAATGAAGGATATGATGTTGATGCGGTTCTTAGTAAGTTGAATAAAATTGGCAAGACAGAGCCTGCCACAAGTTGGTTGATACCTGAAGTTGAAGATAAATCACTTTTGAGCGGAGAGGTCTGCGAAGAATGTGGATTTGAAATGTATCAAGACCCCGGTCCAAACGATTTGGACTTATGGTTACATGCTTACAAGTATGCGGCCGTGGAGAAAGGTGGTTGGTGTTACCAAACAGATTTACCAGAGTGGGCATTGGAGGATCACAAAACCTTCATGGAATTAGCATTAAAAGAAGCTGACAAATGTGAAGAGACACAGACTGCTTTCAGCGTTGGTGCCCTTTTAGTAAAAGATAACAAAGTTTTATCCTCTGGATATTCTAGGGAATTACCGGGAAATACACATGCTGAACAATGTGCTTTAGAAAAATGGTTTGCCCAGAATGATGGCAAGAGGGAAGTACCTTTGGGGAGCACCATATACACCACAATGGAGCCATGCAGCGAGAGATTAAGCAGTAATGAACCATGTGTAGATAGAATCATTGGATCGAAGAGGATCATAACTTGTTTTGTCGGAGTGATGGAACCCAAAACCTTCATTCAAAACAATACAGGGGAAGATAAGCTGGCAGAGAAGAATATCAGTTACATCCATATCCCAGGTTACGAGAAACCGTGTCTCGATATTGCCTTCCGTGGCCATGAGCAGGATAGGAAGGATGAGTAATGTACGTAGTTTGATAATACGATTACTATTCTCAGACATTCATAAATATATAGCAACAGCTTTACTATGAAAGTTTTCGTAAAATGCAATTTAGCCCCGCAAAGAGCTCCACAAAGTACTTCAAATACAAAATCACAAAGAGCATAGACTATTTTACCCGCCGCTCTGTCTTCCCCTCGCCGCTCGAGAATGAGTGTGAGCTTGATTAATTGATCACTTAATAATTCGTGATAGTATATATAGATGAAGATGTCCCCAGTTCTTCGTTATATTATATACTGTATACACAGAGAGTAGAGTTAGATTATTCTCCTCAACTGGTAATATTAGACTTCACTATCGATAATATACGATATTTCCAAAACATATATTCAGTCTATCTTTACAGTGGCACCGGAAGAATCCATACCAATTTTTTTTCCCATTAATTTTTGATTGATATTAGTACAAAACTTTCAATAACCACAAAAACCAGAAATAGGACGATCTAGATTACCATTAACACGAAAAAACATGACATCTACACTATTTGATGCTTGTAAAGAGGCGTATGATACCATCATCGACTTTCTAAACAAGTCTCACTCCGAGGCGACCTTCCATCGCTCTCATAATGTGAACCAATATCCCCATGATCCAATACCCACTTTTTACGATGAAAAACTTCATATGGCCACACAAGAGCAAGTGAAGTCAACTTTTGCTATTTTCAGAGAAGTGTTGGATATTTATAAGTAAGTAACTAACTTGTCTTTTCTTTTCTCATTCACCTAAACTTCAATACTAACTTTTCATATCAACTATCAGACTATCTGAACTAGCTATATCTTATAATGGAGGCAAAGATTGTCTAGTTATGCTAGTGATATTTCTTGCATCTATATACGAAAAATACCACGAGGAGAATAAAGAGTTATTGTATGATAATTCCTTGAAAATCAATAGTGTTTATATCAATAAGGAACAAACTTTCGAAGAACAGAGTGAATTTTTATCCCAAAGTGTTGATAGATACAAGCTTTCTTTTGTTGAAATAAAAGAGGATATGAAGAAAGGTTTTGCAACATACCTTGATATGAAACCTGAAATCAAGGCGATTATAGTAGGAATAAGAAGAATAGATCCATACGGGGATAAATTAAAATATTTACAGATCACAGATCATGGATGGCCAAAATTTATGAGAGTTAATCCCGTATTAGAGTGGACGTATAAAGAAATTTGGTATTTTCTTAAGCACTGCAATGTCAAATACTGTAAACTATATGACGAAGGTTTTACATCCATTGGTGGGGTTGATAACACAATTAGAAATCCTTTATTATTTGACGACGAGAAATTAGTATATCAACCTGCTTATATGCTTGAAGATGATGACAAGGAAAGATTGAGCAGAGTCAGTGAATCCGTGAAACTGTGAAGTTATACCTGTTTATATTTTAATGATTTATGACCCGATAACCAATTTTTATGATCCAATTGGTGGTACATTCAAGTCCGCATCTTACTTTTTTTTCGTTTTTTGAACCTCTTTCGTCATCCAATAGCACTTATCAGATGTCGAATTAGGTAAATATACAGGTACTCGTTTGATTCATTTATCAACATATACATAATTACAGAAATAAAATGAAGGAGATTTGATTTTAAAAAAAAACTAGTAACTGATTTCTGTGACTTTTTTTTGGGGTCATACCTATGTAACAGTAAATTCACATTGGTTTATGGACTGCATCAATCAGATTCTTTGTTGATGTTTTGACAGAAACTGGAATAGTATATATATATATGTATCTATAAAAAATGGGTAGTTAAGGTAATGGTTCAATACTTCGTAAGAGTCATTTACTAAGAGAAGCACAGGTGCTCGCAGGCACCTGCTCGTTGGGGTTGAAAATAATCTCAAAGATACTTTTTTTGTTCACCTTTATTATCTTACCAATCTGACAATTCGGGATACGCATACCCCTCTACAGTTGAAAAAATCATGCCAGAAGTCAATAGGTACCAGGAAGGTGTGAATTACTGGTCATTGCCAGCTAAAGATCAGTCCGAAAATGTTCAAATTTTTTTGACAATATTGAAACTAGACTCAAAAGATCACATTGAGTTCGTGAAATCACCAAAGACAGGAGCAGTTTGCTACTTTGGTGGAACTACAAGAGACTCATTTGAATCAAAAGAGGTGACCCTTTTAGAATACGAAGCATCTCATCAACTTGCGCTTCGGTCATTGAGAAAAATTGCTAATGAAGCTCTCGTCAAATTTGGAGATCAAGTGTATAAGATCAGTATTGCCCACAGATTGGGCCTTGTTCCTGTGTTGGAAGAGAGTATATCGATCGCTGTGAGCTGCTGTCACCGCAAGGAATCATTTGAATGCTGTGAATATATCTTGGAAAGGATTAAGGAGTCTGTGGAGATTTGGAAGAAGGAACAGTATAAAGATGGTTCGTCCAACTGGAAAGAAAACGAGAATTCAAATGTTTTATCTAGATAACAAACACATAGATTGATGAAATGAAGTAATGAAACAAGAATATAGTTGTTTGGAGGTTTTATATTGTTATGAATATGTACAAAGTTTATAATTATTATATAAATGAAATTTTTAGGAAATACTCCTTAATAGATAAGGAAGTCGATCTACAATTACACTTTCGATAAGAAGGCTTCTTGCGTACGGTAGACAGTTTCAATCTTACCTGTTTCATAGTTGAATCTGTTGATACCAATAGTCTTTTTAGAAGGAGCTTCAGCGACGGTATTGGTTAAAGACTCTGGTAAGACAGATTTCAGGTATTTTCTTCTCAATAAAACTTGATCATGTAAACTGAATACTGGAGAGTGTATCAAATCCTTTATCTGTTGTTTAACATCCTTACTTATCTTAGGTAATGAATTGTTGAAAAGTTCCTTGATATTAGCAACAATCTCTCTTCTCTTGGTGATTTTTTCTTCTTCAGTAATATTTTCAACTGGTTTGAAACGGGCATCAAACATTATACTTGAATCGATTTGAGAGGCAACATTGTTATAAAGTTCTGATTTTCTATCAAATTCTTCTTGGCTTAATTCACCTTTTTTCAATAACAATTCTAGATCATAGATGTAATTATATGTGGCATAGAAGCGAGAGTCTTCTAATGATTTACCACCTCTTAAGAAACCATCAATTTTCACCAATCTCAACGCACCCATAGTCAATTCTTCTTCACCGGACAACTCTAAAAATTTCTTGGAATTTAGAAGTCCATAGAAATTGTCATACTTTTCCTTTCTCTTTTGTTCTCTCTCTTGTTGTGCTTCTAAGATAGATGGTAAATTCAAGGCTTCTTTACGAGTCATACGTTCTTCTTCTGCAGCTGCCTTGAATGGATTCACTAAAATTTTTCTGTTCAATCTTCTTGGAGTTGGATCAAAGTGAGGATATGGTAATCTGTCCTTTTCACTCAATGCAACACCGATAAATCTTCTTTTAGGATGGAAAGGATCTAAGTAATATCTAACGAAACCTGGTTCCAAAGCGAATAAAGTATGATCACGACCAATACCAACGTTGAATCCAGGATACCACTTGGTACCTCTTTGTCTCAAGATGATTTGACCGGTTTTGACTGCTTCACCTTCATGTTTCTTAGGTCCCAGTCTTCTACCTTTGGAATCTTGCATATGGGTTCTTGAACCACCAGCTCTCTTTGTAGCTGTTCTCACTTGTTGTTGGTTTGTTTGAAATGCATTTCTGACCCTGTTGAACACAGACTGGCTAATTTCTCTCGAAAGTCCTCCGAATAACATCTTGTGTATTATCGAACAGTCCTGTAACTACGTCTTAAGATAAATCGGGATCAGTAACATCAGTAGGGAGGCTCTTCACTCTTTTCAACCAAATTTTGAAGTTTAACCACTGCTTCTCTCGCTCGCAACGAAAAATTATTTCGAGAATCGGGTAACCTTCTCATATCGAGAGATGGTTCCTCTTACGAACGCTTTAGCGATATAAGACGGGGTGATTATGGAGAGACTGGAGCGTGATCAATTGAACACAAATTGAATTATAGATCACACTCCTGGAAGAGTTAGTTGATTGAATTGCTATTATAAGATCCGCTGGGAGTTAACAATGGAGGGATACTGGGATGTCGTAGTATCATCTCTACAGGATATCTGCAACGACAACGAAAAGCTCTCATTCGACCCAATAAACGAGGTCGATGCCATATTATCACCACCCTCAAATAGTACACCTACTTCATATGCTAATTTACAGAAGCAAAGGACGGAATTTGTGAACCACAAACAAAATCTTGAGAAATCAGCAAGATTATTGGACACAATACTGATTAATGTGAACGGTTTGATATCGCAACTTGACGAACGTACGGCTGATTCCGATGCAACGTCATCAGGTTCTTATACAGGTATCGAAACAACACCTTCATTGCCCAACATGAAAATTGGAAAAAGATCAAGTGTGTCAGCTGCATCTGTTGCGCAGCAAAGCTCATCTCTATCCTCAGCCGGTACCGCCAAGAGTGGTAAAACCGGGAGATCATATTATACTTCACAATTCAATCCAAGTGAGCCTATTGTTCTTGGTTCAGAGGTAGCTTTCAAGAGACGTCAAAAGGATTCAGACTGGATTCTATGTAAAGTGGTAAAGGTATTTAGCGAGACGAGATTTGAAGTTCAGGATACAGAACCTGATGATAATGTTACACAAGATGTTTTCAAAGCTACATGGAAAGATTTGATCTTGATTCCACCGGCTGCTCATTTGAATAAAGTAAATAACTATCCAACCGGTACCCGGGTCCTGGCAAGATACCCTGAAACAACGACGTTTTATCCTGCCGAAGTTATGGGGTTCAAAAGGGATGGAACATGTAGGTTGAGGTTCGAAGGTGAAGAGGAGGAAGGAAAGGAGACTGAAGTTGAAAGAAGGTTTGTCGTGCCGTATCCTGGTTAGATACAATAGGCTAGTGTAGTATGTATTTTGTAGTTTGACTAAAAAAAACTGTTACAGTGTTATCAGTTTACTTATATTCTGTCCGAAAAGGCCTAGTAAAATACATCAATTATTAAAGTAGAATAGTTTGACTAAATAAATGGAATCGAAACCGCAGAAATGACCATCAACATACAAAACGTTCTTATGAAAACACATATATTAGTGTACTTATGTCAAGAATGAAATCGTCATTCTATTCGGTTTTTCGTCTTTAGATTTTCCAGCATCATTCTTATTGTTGTTAGTGTCCATTTTGTTAACCACTGGGGCATCTTGTTTCTCGTCCTTTGGTCCTGATACAGGCTCGTCCTCTAGCTTAATGATCGTTGAATCTTCTTTTTTCTCGGACGGTGCCGTATTATCAACCAGTGGAGTGGACATCGATTGATTATCAGCTCCAACAGCTTTGCCAAAATTGAATTCTTTCTTGAAAACCTGACCCGTAGCATTCGTACCACTATTACTCAAATTCAAAGAGGGTAAAACCGGCTTACCATTATTTGAAGTAGCTCCAAGCTTGGGAGAGACAGAAGAAAAGTTAAGATTAGATAAAGAATTGGAATTGGATAATGAGTGAGATATTGACATTGGCATATTTGTTGAATTTGTCATTGAATTATTATTGGAAGCTAAAGGAAGAACGAATTTTGGCGATGAAGTTCCTGATATTGATAGCCTTGGTAGTAAATTTGGTGATGTCAATGGCTGACCCGTAGTGCTACTATTATTGGACGTAGTACTACTGCCCAATACAGACATAGGTTGCTGTAAACGACTCAATGCTGACTCACCAGGAGAGGATGAACCTACTGGTGGATTTGTTAAGTTGACGAAATATGATGATCTACGCGAGGCGGTCGATAAGTTACTGGATAGGTTTAGATCTGAGTTGTTTGACACTTGAGTCAATGGTGTACAATCAGCAGAGACAATAGATGAATTTCTTGATGATAGATGAGACAATGGAGATCCTGGATAAGGTGAGGTTGTACCAGACATAGCATATGGCTGCGAAAGGTAGGATCCTATCGAAGCAGCAGAATGCCTTCTTATCTGTTGTGAGGATGTGTCTTCTAACAATTTCCTCTTTCTAAGAGAAGGTAACATCATATGTTGTTGTTGTTGTTGCTGCTGCTGCACTTGAACCTGCGGCAGTTGCGGTTGTGGTGGAGAACGCTGTTGATAAGAAGAAGAAGAAGAAACAGAAGGTAAGTTATGTCCCAATTGATGAGGATGTGGTAAAGTATATGGTAATTGGTGTTGGGATTGACCTGGCTGAGAAGATGGGATTGTTGTAGAATGCTGCTGATCGTAATCACTACGCAAATCTAAACTCATACTTCTACCAGACCTCATACCGTAGGGATAAGGTTGTGCAAAGCCACCATTCGCTGTACTGTGACTGGAGTTTGAAGAGTAATTTGAAGGTATTGGAAGTGGCAGAGGATTGAATTGCTGTTGCTGATCATTATTGGTGCCCTCTGATCTTCCGTCATTGAAAATGTTTGTATTGAAATCAGGTGCTTGTAACTTAGTATTAGCGCTACCGTAGTTGACGTTATTGGATGAGATAGGCGCACCCGTTGTCGTCTGAACAGATGGAGGATACGATACATATGTCGCAGGAGGAAGATGTTGTTGATGTGATGGTTGCTGAATCTGTTGTTGATGGGAATGTACATTATTCTGTATATATGGGTTAGAATTATCAAGTTGATTATTGTCCGGTTGGTGTCCAGCATCTGGTTCATTTATCAGAAAAACTTGTTTCAAAGCCCTTTTTCTTCTATTTGCCCCACCATTCCACCAATTTTTGATCGAGTTATCAGATCTTCCATTTAAATGCCTGGCTATTTCAGCCCATCTTTTCCCATACACTTTGACGAGTTCCTCGATGTAAGCACCTTCTTCTGCTGTAATTGGGGTTCTGTTCAAGGATGGTTTCAAATTTTGGTGGTATCTTTCTCTTGCTTGCTTGGGAGTTCTGGTCGATAGGGCGGATGATATTCTGACCCAGGAGGATGCACCATATTGTTTCACTAATTCCAGTAATTTGTTATCTTCTTCTGTAGACCATGGTCCCCGTCGATAAGAAGCAGAGTTTTCAGTTGTTCCCTGGTCATCTTCTTCATCATCGTTTTCGTCCTGTGTCTGCTCACTTGGGTTGTACGTACTATGATCCTTACTGTTAGTCGTGCCCATATGTCCATCGTCATGGGGTGCACTCTCGCCGTTTGATTTGTTCCCATTCGTTATACTCGTCATCGTAAACGATTGATAGAATATATTGTGAATTGCTAGTAGTATAATGTAAAAGGTAACAATAATTAACTAATAAATAAGTGAAAATAGCAAAAAAATATTTTTCAATTTCAGATGCTCTAAGAATAGAACAAGCAAAGTGTCAGTCTTCGCCTTTTCTTGATTCAAACGTCAAGCTGTTTTGTTGTTGCAAATGTCCTGTTTCCAAAAATTGATAAAATATACTGGTCGAACCTATTGTAAGATAAATTGTAGTAGACTCAGATAAAACCGCAGTTAAACGACCTACGAGATTCCTTATAACTCAAATACAAATGTGTTGCAGTATTTGGGTGGTATTCCAAATTCAAGAATGTCAGGGATAGCCAACTATAAGCTCAGTATTCTACAAGAGATAACAGGTAGAGTGTTTGAGTATAATAACAGATACAAAAACGATCAATGGTAAATGCACAGTGAAAGAAGGAGTTTGAGAATAGATGATGACGAAAACAGATGTATATCCTGTGCTCCATAATCGGTTTTTGAGATTAGAGTTTGGCAATTAGCCAAGTTGGTCTGTGGCCTTTAAATTTCTCTGCTTGCTTAGATCGATCCGCAGGACGTGGACGGAAGTCTCTTTTTAGTTTTTTCTCTGTGGTGTGAATACGAATGCCACGAGGGAAAAAAAAGCAGGCGGGCAAAGAGAGGCAGCTAGACAATAAAAACACACGGGGAATCAGCTGAGCGGCAACTTATTTTATGCGGGAAGAGCTCAATTTGGGGGAAGTCTGCGGTTTTTTCCACTCGTCTCCGATGTATGAGCTGCGAACCGGGAAGCCAAGGCGAAATTCAAGGGATTTTGTAAAGGCAGCAGGACAGAGTCAGTTTTCTTTTCTCCGCGAAGTAGTGATTTACCTAGAAGAAGTACCGCTTGTCTGAGCTATTCGTTGGTTTTATTCATTTTTTTGGCACAGGCGGAAATAACTTATGGAACATTGAAACAGGCATAATGTGCCAATTTTAAAGACAATGCAACCTTTTTAGTTTTGTTATCAAACCATGTCTATTATTCGATATGTGACTATATAGAATTGGATACTGCAAACTGCAAATTCTTGCGACATAATAAGGGAGACCTAATTACTAAAGAAAACCTATTCAAAAATCGATATCAAGGGGGTGGTAGGACGCACCACACAATAAGAGAAATTTGGATGCAGAGAGTTTGGCGGCCGTCAAGTCCTTCTGGCTATTTGGGGTATTTCTATTCAACCGAGAAATTTTTCCCCCGAATTAAATCACTCACTTAGATTGACGATGAATAATGTCTTATATATATACACATAAAAGCTCATACAAATCAAAATCAGTAGAAAAGCTTCGGGAGCATAAATGATAAACAACGATAAAAAACATTTGTCCGTTTGTTCCACCCTTATCCCCACTATAAGTCTCCTCACATTATATGGTATCGGCCGTTACGAAGTTTCCGCTGTTTATGCCGGTTGACGGCAAATGCTAACTAGCGCTTTGATTGCAAAAATTTAACCGTTCTAGAGATACGGGGGTGCAAACCCGAAACTAGTTATTTGTTAGTTTGCACGATCAACTAATATACAAAGAGCAATAATCTAATTAAGACAAGCGGTGCAGTTGATTTCTTCATTTTAAGTACGTATATCGGCATAGACACGTTCAATAATAAGTGGACAAATAAATACGAGATCCCTTTTTGCTCGAGGCACGCACAAGCGCAATTTCTCTATTGTTGCAACATTAGCGATGTTGACAAGAATACGGTAAAGAGGATCTCCGAGGTACTCAGAAATACTCAGTTTTCAGGATATGTTATCACTTTTTTTTCTTCTATAATCATTATCCAAACCCAATGTTTATCCGAATACAAATCAAAAACCATAACAGAAGTACGAAGTTTGGTTTGGACAGGTTATATACTTATATATGCTATCGTAGCAAGACATATGTTGCACCGTTAAATAGCTACTATATCCTGCATGCATCCCACTCTCGCGATAACTTTCTTCTGGGCATAAAATAATAATACACTTTTTTGTTTTCACTGCGCTTCTTTTCATGTGAGCGACGTGTGCGACCCTGCGTCGATTTCAGTAAACCTTTTTACTGGCTCGATACAGTCGAGATATAGACGAAAAGAACGTCGCGTCGAATGAAGTAGCTGGAGTGCTTTAACATTTTTAAGGTGGACCAACCCATGCCCAATTACCTGATATTCTTTAGTGCCATTCAAACTCTCAGTATTATGTTGCAAATGAGTGAGGTGGCGAAAATGTCCAGAATCAGAACATCTCTAGGCAGTATAACCACAAAAACAAGGCATCAATCCACTGTTCCTAGTATCACACGAACTTCTGACACATTGAAAAGACCCATTTTCAAATACAAATACTACCATGATAATTATGATATGTTCAAAAACATCTGTGCAAAAAGGAATGTACCTTTCTCATTAGGAGAGGATTTCAATGAACTTTACATGGGGTACAGGAATTTGGAATCAGCCATCATGAAATCTAGATCTCAAGCAAAATCGTATCAACTTCAAATAAAAAACCTATCTTCAAATAAGGCAAGCTCTGCCAACCCAATGTTGCGTAACGAGAGAGAGACTCTACTTCAAAAGATTTCAGAGATAAAGCCAATCTTGAAAGAGGAAGAAAAAAAGATAAATGATTTGGATGACAATTTGTTGATTAGAACTGAGGGTTTACCGAATCTTATTGACCCAGCTGTGAAGGAGGAGCAAATTCTTGTGAAGTACTTGAACCCAACAGAAGAGCTTCTCAACGCCAAACAGTCGGATTACGAGTTAACCCCAAATGAGATACTTGATCACAAAGTCATTCTTGAGAGTATGAATCTAATAGACTTTGAAAATGCGTCTAGAGTTGCAGGAAGGGGCTGGTATTATCTGATAGGAGATGCAGCTCTTCTTGAACAAGCGTTGATTCAATATGCGTTGTCGAAGGCTAGATCACACGGATTCAAAATGGTTATTCCACCATCAATTGTGAAGACCGAAGTTACTAATGCTTGCGGTTTCAAACCACGTGATGTTAATAACGAGACACAAGTCTATGAATTACAAAACAGTAACTTATGTCTTACAGGTACGGCAGAAATCTCACTAGCCGCGCTCTATAGCTCCAGAGAGTTCAAGCACACAGACCTACCATTACGTCATGTTGGTGTTTCTAGAAGCTACAGAGCAGAAGCAGGTGCTTCTGGAAGAGATACAAGAGGTTTATATAGGGTTCATGAATTTAGTAAAGTGGAATTGTTCGTATGGACTGCAAATTCACTTGAAGCATCAAATTCTGAGTTTGAAAAGTTGGTAGATTTTCAAATGGATTTTGTAAGTAGTCTAGGTTTAACAGCCAGAGTGTTGATGATGCCATATGATGATCTTGGATCTCCTGCGTATAAGAAGATCGATATTGAAGCTTTGATGCCTGGTAGAGGTAAATGGGGAGAGGTTTCATCTACTTCGAATTGTTTAGATTACCAATCTAGAAGGTTAACAACTAGATACAGAGATCCTGCCAATAATAACAAGCTGTCATTTACCCATACCTTGAATGGTACTGCGGCTGCTATTCCTAGACTTATTGTTGCTATTGTAGAGAATTTCTACGATGCCCATACTCAAAGTATTTTGATTCCGAAGGCTTTGAGACCTTATATGGACAACAAAGAAAGAATTTATAGAAACTAATGTCAATTATGGGATGAGTTGATACCACTTCTTTTCATTTTGTTTTAAGAGTGTTGCAATTGGTTATGTAAAAAATGTATATATGTATATAGTTATCTGTAGTTAGAATATCAGACATTTTAACTATTTGGCCAGACAAGAAACAAGCTTCCTTTCGTCGTTATCGTTCAAGTACAAAAGTGTTTTGATGACCGGTAGCAGAATGGCTCTTTGATCTTTGTGCTCAAGGAAACCCAACAAGACATTCTTTATGTACATAATCTTCTCCTTTTCAGCCTCTTCTTCACTCTCTTTCACTTCTTCCATCGTCTTGCTGAAATCAACAATACTATTTGAACGCCCATGCTCCATAACAACAGAATTTTTTCTGCTGCTTACAGGTGATGAAGGATGAGATAAGTCAGAATCATTGCCCTCGCTCAAAGATGACTTCCTATTATTACGAGTTGATTTGTATTGTTGATACAACAATTTATATCTCTTACTCAAGTGGATCAATTTCTGCAATGACTCATCATGACTCTTTTTGAGATTGTTATTGACCAATTCCAGGTTTCTGATTCTGATTTCAGTATCACTTAGGGAATCACGAAGTGACTCAACTAGTTTGTCATTGATCTGAGCTCCATCGGACCCACTGGAGTTTTTATCGGATGCTGAATATGGAGATGGCGATCTGACACTGTTGGCAAAGTTGCCAAAACTCAGTGACTTCAGCTTAGTTTCCAGCTCGGATCTTTCAGAAGTCAAAGAATCAAAATCATTGCTAAGTTTTTCATACTTCATCTTTATTTCATCGATTTCTTTTTGTTTCTTTTTCAAAACAACAGTAAACTCGCTGTCCAATTTCTCCTTCTCTTCAGAAATGCGATTGAGTTGAGCAGTGATCTCTTTGAGTTTAGTGTTCTGGCTTTCCTCAGTTTCAACCAACAACTTTCTCATCGTTCCAGTTTCACGTGTTCTCTCTTGAAGCATTGAACGAACTTCTGAAAGTTCTTCCTCGAGTACCTCTATTCTGTCTTCGTCTTCTTTACTTTTCATTATTAGCTCGTCACATCTTCTCTTGATTGCATCTGCTTCAAGAGAGTTGGATGTCTTGGAATCCTTTTCTTCGTTGTATCTATCTCTGTATTCTTCGACAGTCTTCAACAATTTATTGTTATCGGCACTAATTTTGTTCATCTTCAAAATCAAGTCATTGTACTGTTGTTTCAGATTCTCATTCTTTGTAACGATGGAATTTTTACCTTCATTCAACGATTTATTCTGATTCTTTAATTCACTTGCTTCAACTTTCAGTTCAATGAATTTGTCGTTGATAGAGTTCTTCTGCTCTTCAAGAAACTTGATCTTACTTTCACTTTCCGCGAGAGCTTTTTCTTTGTAAGTCAAGGAAGTCTTCAAACTGGCCATTTCTAGCTTGAGGTTAACGTCACTGCTCTTATAATCACTTAATTCTTTCACTTTCTTCTCTAGAGCCCCCTTCTCTTGCTTGATTATCTCAAGTTCCTTGATCAATCCTTCTTTCTCACTGGCGCTTGATTTAGAGTTGACGGACTCAGAGTCTTGAACATTTTTGATCTGCGCTTTCAGCGATTCGATTTCAGCAGCTCTTTTCTTAAGGTCCTTTTTCAATGAATTGACTTCATTTTCATACTCTATATTACGTTTGTTCAAATCAGTAAATTTCTTTCTAATGGAGTTCAATTCTGCTTCGGCAATTTTCTTCTCGCTGATTGACGCCTCTAACTTTCTCTTCAAAGACGCTTGCTCTTTCTCATACTCTGTAGTTGCACTTGAGTTCTGAAGCCATAGAACTTTTAGTTCATTCTTCAGTTCTGCTATCTTTTCTGTTTCTTCTTCGCTGTTTCCTTTCTTAGCTTCAGTCTCCTTCAATTTATCTTTGAACGCAACCAAGTCATTACCAACTTCAATAAGGTCTTGTTTCAAACCTTCAACTTCTTCATCCTTTTCAGCTAAAGATCTCTTGTACTCGCTTACCTTCGTTGTCAAAACTTCAATCTCAGTCTTGAGATCGGATATTTCTTTATTCTTACACTCCATATCCTTTGAGGTGGTACTTTGCAATTCCTCAAAAGTTTTCGTTAGTTTTGAATGGTCTTTTTTAAGAGTCTCTAATTCCACCGAAACGTCTTGCAGCTTTTCCATCTTTGACTGCAAGAGTTGATAATTATGTCTCAGCTCAATGAGAGATGAATGGTCTGAAGTCTCTTCAGAAGTGCGTTCTTTCGTATCAACTTCAATACCGCCTGTACCTGCCACCTGTTGTTTATTTTGCTTCTTCTTTTGCTTCTTTTTCTGAGATGCGCTCATAGGCTGGGTGGTTGATATTTGTTCTTTCGAGTCGACAGATTTAGATTCACTAGCTTTCAATTTCTCCACCAAAGAAGAGATTTCTTTCTGATAACTTTCATTGAGTTTTTTGTTGTTAACCATAGTTGATTCTAATTCGCTGTTGGATTTTTCGACAGACTCAGTCAAATTTGAAACCTCCTCTGTTAAGTCTACTGATCGTTTCTTGCTTTCGCTCAACTCAGATTTCAAACTATCTATCTGGGAAGTCAATATATCATTAGAGTCCCTCAACTTTTGGATATCAGTGGTATGACTCTTTTCAAGATTCTTGATTGTCTCGGCATTCTCTTCCTTCAATCCCGAATTGATTCTTTCCAATTCTATTATCTTGCTTTTCAAGTCTATCACCTCTTCTGTATTGATTGGACGATCTTCTAGTGAGTCTGATTTGGCGTTCTCAGAATTCTTCAACTGAGAAATTTCATTTTCCAGACTTGTGATCTTATCTTGTAGCTCCGATTGTAGTCTAAAAGAAGATTTCTTCAGGTCTTGGAGTGATGACTTTAGTTTATCTCTCTCTTCGTTAGACTTTTTTTCTGCAGTTGTGACTGACCTCAACTCTGCTGAAAGCATATCTGTTTTCGAGGTGAGATTACTAAGATATTGTTTCAAACCGGAGATATCTGCTATACTGGAACATGGTGTAATCTCTTGTAAAACTTTTTCAAATTGGGAAATAATAGCACTCTTCTTTTTTTCTGTTTTATAGGAGTCCAGTAAGACCGGATATTTCTCTTCATACTTCATAAACTTTCTCAGTCGTGCTCGTATATCTGGGGGCAAGTCATTGAACCTAACATTGGTATTCGGTACATATACAATTGAATTGTCAGGCGTTGCTGTACCGCTAGTGATTTGGGATAGTGGAGCGGGACTTGCTGATGTCTCTTCTTTGAGCGTCTCAGTTTCCTGGCCATATGATGTAGTTAAAGAGGACGAGCTATTGAAAGCAGTGCTGTCCTCAACGGATATATCCTCAGGCTGAGTCAAGGTATTGGGATCTGGTGTATTGGTACGTATTATCCGTTCAGCTACTTCAGGATCTATGCTATTGGGTGTTTTGCGAGCTGTTTGAACTTCCTCGTTGATTCTGGAGAACTCATCTGTCAGATTTTTCCCAATTTGGGAGATTTTCGAAAACATGAGCTAATAACACAACCCTATCAGGTCTTCAGAAATCTCTAAATTAGCTTCAATTGATGTAATTGAGTGGGTTACTGTGCGATAAACACATGGCAATCCCGTGTTGATCTCAGGTCTCCTTTTGTGCTCCTCTAAGATTCAAGAATTCTTGTCGCACTCTGAATATTGAGTATTGCACCGCGCATTTCAGAAAGGTTGAGCCTCGCGTTTAAACATATATATATATATACATTTCTTTCTTACGTATACTCTTTTATAAAAATCTGGCTTCGGGATGATAATATACAGGACATCTCCAGTATGCTCTCTTGATACCCTTCCATACAGAATCTTCCTTGGCATCGTTATCCTTGAGTGTGGTAACCGGGGCTTCAATTTCAGAGAAGGAGACTTCCAAGCCGTAGTTACTCAAATCAATAT
Organism: Wenyingozyma ramenticola; assembly: GCA_024271885.1. Lineage (NCBI taxonomy): Eukaryota > Fungi > Ascomycota > Pichiomycetes > Pichiales > Pichiaceae > Wenyingozyma > Wenyingozyma ramenticola. The sequence goes on from JANBXF010000006.1 coordinate 638,402, forward strand.
CCACTACTTTCTTGTAAACTTCATAACAAACAAGTCTGTCAGCACCCAATCCATTGAAGAACGAAAATGTCCCTGTAGACTTCAGCAAGCCAACGACTGAATCAAATAACTCTAGCATATCTTCGTAATGTTCACTATATGTATCGTAATAAATACCATCAAAGAATACACCTTCGCCCAACAATTGGGGTATAGTGTCTTGCCATTTACCTCCAAGTATCACAACATTTGGTTTCTGGTACCAACCATCAGCCTTTAATTTAGCTAATACATCTGGATGGGCTTCAGAAATGTAGTGTTTTGTTGGATTTTTAGAGTTGATCATTGTGTCTATTATACCCATTCCAAAGCCGATATTCAATATATTGACGTCCTTTGGATCTTCGATACTTTTGAACATGGACTCACATCCAGCTTTCATCAACTGGTCCTCCCATTGCATCATGACTCCATCACCTCTTTCTTCTGTGACCAAGGCACCATCCTTATATTCGAGTTTTGTTTCCAAAAAAGTCGAGGATGTATTAGATGGATCATTCACAAGCTCATTCTTGAGTTCTTCAACTTTCTGTCTGAAGTCAGAATCATCATTTGATGTTTTGGTGACTTCTGTTCCTCCCTTTCCACTCTGGGTTATGTCTTTAGGTTCTTCTTGACCTTCTACGAGCTCAGGTATTTCTTCTTGTAGTTCGTTATCCTGTCCGCATATTTCAGTATTTTCGTAACCTTCCATGTCGTCATCACTTAAGAACTCAATATTTGGATCGTTCAATTTTCTCAAAAGCATTTCAGCTCTAACACCGGCGTCTACAATAGAATTCCAAAAGCTTGAACCTCTCAAACCTCTCTTCTCCAGGATACAACCTGGTGTTTGATCCTTATCGTCTGTAAGACACCATCCAGCACCTCTTAGAAACAATTCCTCGATCATTGATAGAATTATTTGTTCTTCTTCGTCTGTGATGTCATCAGGAATGCTAGAAGCTATCAAGTGCAAAGGTGTTGTAGTGGATTCCAATTCATCTGTCTCGATATTGTTTTCATAATTGTGGGCTTCTTCTAAGGTGTAAGTAGCAGGAATACCCGCATTCAAATATTCCTTCAGAGGTTTTAAATATGCTTCCTTGCTTATAGGGCGAACTTTGAGGTAACACAGATCGTGAAGGTCTGACATTCTGTTACAATATATGATATTACCACCTCTTCGTATCAAAGAGTGAACTGACCGCTAGAGGACCAGAGTTGATAAACCAAAAAAAAAAAAAAAAAAAAAAAAAAAAATTGTATCATTATTTCCAGGCGGTGAAATTTGGTGAGTGTCAACTATTCTGTTGTTTAGGTGAAATGTAGAGTATGTTCTATGATTTTATTAGGGTATATAAGAAGTTTAATACATGAAATTATATAAGTGTTTGGTTGTCATTATTTTGCACTCAAAATAGCTTGCAAATTATTCTCTGTCTTACCAGAGCGAATAAAACTTGCAAGATAATTCAGAGATGAATCACGAAGACTATCTGCGAAAACTTTATCATGATCGGTATACTGACTACTTGGCTTCACCGTAGTCTTATTGTTGATGGATTTTTTGACAGGCTCATAATTAGAGTTGAGAGTGATATCGCCATATAACAACTCACCTAAGTACTCAAATGATTCATCGAGGTAGTTATCTAATGAAGTTTCAGAGTAGAGCTTTTTGCCTTCGAGAGCATGGACAAGAATAGCACCCTCTGTTGTGTCCCTTATATCTTTCAAAGCAGAGCACAAACTAGTCGTGTCACCGTGGTCATTTAACTCTTCTTTCAAAGAAATTGGTTGGACATTGTTTGTTGAGAACCGTTCTGCAATATTATTGGATTCGAAACGTGGCTCCTGGTACTCTAATGGTGTGAAAAAATCTCTCTCAATGGCAGTACTAACTGACTGTGTATCGCTGTCGATGGCGTCCTCCTCTTCGTTAGTAGCAGTCAAATCAGGTATGTCAACGCTAAAATTACCAAAATCTAAAGAACCAAGCACATCAACGGGCGCCTCCCTTGGTGTATAAAATACTTCATTATTTGCAGATGATGGTGAGTCAACAATCGCATCCTTTATTACAGGTTCGGAAAAGATGGCCTTCTCATCGCCTACCATTGCAGAAATGCCAATTTCGGTATTCGTTCTGGATGCAATGACTCTCCAATTTTCCTCCCCTTCATCATCCTCAGGAATGTCATTTATACTCATCTCTTGAACTAAATTATTCAACTTCTTTGCGACACTTGGGGAGTAAAGCAAAGCTGTTTTCAGTGGTGGTGTATCACTGACAGGCCATATACCTTTCCCTGGATCTCTAATGGCCCCGGAGGCTTCTGGTTTTTCGGATGAAATGACCGGGTGTTTTGTTGTTGATGTTGGGTATCCTCTACCTAAAGACATTTTGGGAACATGCAATTGACTGTTCTCGGGCTCTTGAAGGGTTCTGTGTTGTTTGTTCAATTGATTTTGTTGACTGATAACAGCCTCTCTGAAGTTGCTGAAATAATTCTTTTCTTCTTGAGGTTGGGCCACAGCATCAACCATTGAACTAACATTTTGACGAGGAGTGACATCTTTCGAATGGTCACTGTTTGAGTTGGTAGCATTGTCATTGAGGGAAGGTTTAGGAGTGCTTTCTTTTGTTCCCTTTAGATTACCTATGGCTGCAAATAATTGACTTGTAGGTGGAGTCCTTGGCTTTCTGAAAGGAGATCCACCAAAGGTAGTCTTTTGATCGTCTAGTCGCTTGACTTGAACTGGATGTTGATTATCATAATCTCCAAGTTCACTCAAACTTCCCGCAAAGGTATTATCGCTTATGTCTACCTTCAATATATCACCCAAAGTATCTGTACTACTTTGACGCAAAATTGCAGACTTATTATCTAAAGTCAAGTCGAATTGTTGATCCTTGAAATTCATTTCCTGGTCTCCATTTGCAGGGAATGCAAAATGAGAGTTAACGATGATACTTGACGATGCAGTGGTGGTATTATTGTTGTTATTGAAAACATCTACATTACTAGTAACCTCTGTCAAGTGACTTGTATCATTATCGTTTGATTTTGCGAGTGAGGGAGGTGATTGAAGTTCAACTTTTTTCTTCCCTGGAGAGGGGACAACAATTTCCTTTTCACCACTCCAAAATAGCTGGCTGAGTCTCTTCTTAGAAACAGATTGATTCGTTGGGGTCAGTTTGGTATTTGTTGAGCCTTGGGCTTCAAGCTGTTTCTTCCTTTGGAACAATCTGGCAAAGAAGCCAGCTCCATTGGTTGATTTCTTCTTGATTGCTCGTGGCCTTGGCTTCCCATCTCGTTCACTTTTATGGATTCTAGTGGATGGTTGCCTCTTGGTTGTAAGGGCATCTAGTGAATTGGCTCTGGAACATGACTTGGTAATTCTAACATGCTCATTTTTCTCTTGTTCCTCGAGTTCTTTCCTGTGTTCAGAGACCCTCTTACTTATCAATTTCAACTCCTTTTGCTTTTGCTTTGGAGTTACACTCAATGCAAATAGAACCTCGGAAAGAATCATGTCGTTATGCTTTATGAAGAAGGGCATGAGCGGTACATTATCGAGCGAAATGTATTCGGTAACCATTTGTCTGATCATATCTACTAAGAATATATGCAAATACTCTTTAGATTGAACAACGTCAACGTTTATCTTGCCTTGCGTGACTGCATGTACTTCAACGCCCGTTTCGCAAAATGACAACGAAATAGCACCAAACAAATTCTGCTCTTTCAAGACTTCAGCACCGATCTCATTATTCAAATAAATAACAATAGGGCTCTTTACTTCTTCTTCTTCGTATGATTCTTGTTCGTGAGCAGTATAGTACGAGCAGAAATTCTCAATAGATGATTTGAAAAGATGGAATGGTTGAGATTTGTTTAGAATTTTGGCCCTGTTGAAAACATCAATGACATATTCAATATTGGCCCGAAACACTTCGAAAACATAACCTGAGCGTTCACCAATTTCCTCTCCCAAGAAAAGTAAATTAAGAAACGATTTTGATCCAAACCCATGGTGACTTGCTATGGCATCCTTTACCGGAGACCAGGCCGAAACTTTCATTTTTGGAATCTTCGATATTGGAACCTCATTAACTAACGAATGCATTAAGCAATCAGCCACTGAAGGTCTGTAAATTGGATTCTCACTTTTTTTATATTGCTCCACATAATATGAATCATCGTCAATTTCAAGCAGTAGTATATTGTCACTGAACACAATAAGAACGTACATGTCCTTTACAGATCTTGATGTAACATCTCTGACATCAAAAACAGCCACCAATCTTCTTGTCAACCAACCAAATTGTAGCTCCGCTGGCCAATCACTAGCAAATTCTGTCAGCAATTTACCTGTTGGTGTGAAAATTCTATGAGTATATGGTTTGAGTTTGTCGGTACCAAAGGATGAGATGGTATCCAAGCAGGAGTTGAAATAATTGGTAACCTCAGGGACTTTCTCTGGCTCCCAGTTCTTGGTTTCCATAAGTCTGTTAATGATGAGTTGTATCTTTGTAAGGTTTGGGGAACTGTTGACAATTGATTCGATACTTGACCTATCATAGACTATATCTTGCTCAAAAATTTGAATATTGTTTTCTTTGCATTCTTTGAAAAAGTCCTCCAGTAGTGAATGAATGTTTTTTGTAGCTGCTTCGTGTCTCATATAGGCTTTGTAGAAATAAGGTATAGTAGTACCACAAGCTTTCAAAATCTCGAAACTACCATAAGGTGCAGCAAGATTGAGAACGTCTAAGAATATACAGTTCATTCTCGTTATTTCATCTATGGTAGGTGGGAATATAACATTCAATTTTGCAGTGCTGAAGTTCTTAACTTTACCTTCCATTACTTTGAATCGCAAAGGGACCAAGAATTTTTGAAGAAAAGTAACAAGTGAGATGGTGAAGTTAGTTTGAACCTTAATAAGCTCAAGACAAATGTTCTTCACGAGCACATCGTCCGAAATGTCATTTGTAGATGGATGTGATTGAGGAGCACGATAAACCTTTTCTGTGGGCTCTGGAGAGTATTCTGTAAGGGGATCAAACAAGTGTTCTAGCTGCTGGCCTAATAAGAACGCCAATTCGTTATTTTCATCTATCAATCTCTCTGATTCCTCTGGCTCATTTTCTAGCTTATTGTGGTAGACTACATCTACCACATTTGAGTTAATGTTCTTGTGGGGTTCAGTATACCCCATTGATAACAATAGCACACCGATCTCTGTCGGGCTTTGATTATTTATTATTCTCATTCTAGAGGCAACTTCACCAGCAATTGTCTCATCGTAATCAAAGTCAGGTGTTAATCTTGAGGTTCTCAAAAGATAATCATGTGTGACGTCGTCCAGTGTTGCATACAATCTCAGTATTGATATGGCAAGAACTTTTCTAATGTTATCGTTCTGCATGTCTTTTGGTAGATTCTTAACGGCGGGGTAATATTTTGAGTCAGGTCTCAGAGACATTGATTCAAACTTTGTAGATCCATGACGGGATATAATGAGAGATCCAAACTTTAACGTCTCCGGATTTCTGAATATCATACAAACTATTTTTCCGAAAAGCAGATCAATACCATAATAGTAAACGGCATCTTTCGCCAAATATTGCCACCTTTGTTGATCAAGTATCACCCCTTTTGTTTTCTGTTCTCTTCCATAAGGATTCATATTGTCAAAGTAAGTACTACTGGATTTTCTGATTTGTTTATACTGTGACACGTTTCGATGATTGTTCAAATGCTGGATACCATCCTGCCCTAAGGATTCGCTGTCTCCATATGTGCTGGAGCTGTACCTTGTAGGACTCATATAAATGTTATTTGATGTAAGTAAGGAATAAACAAATTGTTAGAACCAACGGTTAATACAAATCTTATCAATATTTTTCATGCTTCAACTTAAAGTCTTCTAAGCTTATAAAACATTTTGAAACATAAACAAACAAACAAAGAAACAAAACAAAACCAAAACACCCAAGCCCCATACCCAGCCACAAGTACCAGCCATCTTTCTTGACGTGATTCGACGCGCCGATATGACAAACGATCGGTGTGGTAATTGCGCTTAATGGATTTTTTTAGAGGAAACGGGAACTTGATTGGCTTTCGCTCCTCGTACAATGTCCCAATTGGGAAACATGTGCGCTTAATCGTGATTGCTAGAAAGCGGGCAAGTTAGGTGAGCTACAGAAAGAAGGACAATACTTCTTGTTCAGATCAAAGACATCTTAAAGTGGGTGTAGATCATCGAACTTTACTCCACTTTAGGTACGAAAAGTAGTTTCAAACTGTTCTCTCTATTTCGACGTCCTTGGCAGTTATTGATCTATTATATAGTTATCACTTTTTGCATAATTATTCAATTCCGACTGGGGAGACCCGAATAGGCGGTAAAGTTTCTTGACAATACTCTAATCCGAGTCTGCATTCTTCACTGTAAAGCTGTAACGAGACGAGATCAATAACAAATATATACTTCTTCGTGATTCAACGCAAAACATCAAGCCATCTATTTGAATTCCTATAAGTCACTCAGATCATAAACTTTTGAAACATATTGGGCGGATGCGGTAAATTCGAATTAAGGTTTGGCCACGATAACTTTTTTTTTTTGTTATCTTATCCTCTTATCCTGTGTCCGTGCAATCTCTAGCTTTTCTTTATTTTATCTCATCTGCCGTTTTCCTTCTATCCTCTCCCCTCAATATTCGACTGTGTTGTTTTTATATAAGCCATCGTGTACTATACTCTAATCTGCATTATCAATAGACATTCTCCGAAAACGTTAGTTTCATAAGGTATTACTTTTTACTAAGATCGAAGACTATTGCTTTGAAATACTCGACTTTGATACCATGTCCGCAAAGAGTTCAAGATCAAAGACCGGTTGTTTAACATGTCGGAAGAGAAAAAGAAAGTGTGATGAGATCCACCCAGCCTGCACAAACTGTCAGAAGAACAGTTTCCTTTGTAAGTGGCCAGTATCAGGAGTAAAGATCTCCTCAAAGGATTATAAAATTGAAAAGTTGCAAACAGATCCTTTCAGATTAGTGAAGATCAAACATATACAATCAAAAGTCAAAGTAGTCACAGTAAATGATAGTAGTTCCAAGATCCATGTATATGATTATAATGAACCAATTGTGGTGACAGCTAACGATTTCGAAGACACTGATTTGAGCACCGCTTGTCAATATAACACGCACACACCAGATCTTAAACCTGCCTCAGCTACAGCAACGACGTACCCGAATTTATATATTGAAGAAATAGATAGTCAGAAAGTCAAAGAGGAAGCAGTATTTGCTGAAAATTCCTTGGATTATGATGTGATAGAAATTCCAAGAGATGAAATCACATTCGACCCAATAGCTCATCAACGTAAATCAAATGAATACGGACTTAATTCAGGTATATCTGTATTTGACGCTTTTTCCCCAGAATCTCAAATTTCGTGTGTTAATTCTCCAGTATACAAGGATCGCTATGTTCCACCTTCCCGTTCAGTATCGCCAGTCAGAGAACTTTATGATATGGTGACAGTGACTGAAAACAGTTCAGAAGTTAAGAAATATGCATCTTCCGCCCTTGGGCACAGTTTTGGTGATGTCTACAGAGTGGATGACGCCGATGAATCAACTTCAAATCAGAATGCAGTTCTATTGTCAAAGAGTGACGTACGTAGAGTGGTTGATGTGCTATCTTCCGCATATGACCTTACGAGCCCCAGTACTTGGATCCCAGGTAAACGATTGACAAGGTTGGAATCGTTCTTGTTTTACACGTATGTTAATAGGTTTATCCCTACTGTCACGCCACATACATATGTGAAGGGGGCTTTGTTACCAGGAACAGTCTTTCTACCCCCAGCCTTAGATTTACAGTGTATGAGAAATCTCATTTTTTGCTGTGGTGCAGGATATGTTTCCTTTTATAAGCCTGAATACTATTCGATTTTCAAGATGTTGTATCAGAAGTCTGTCAAAGAGATTAATGATGCAGTTACAACGACCCGTGCTCAAGGTACTGAAAATTGGGTATTTGTTGCATCTCAGAATCTTGTGTTGTTGCATAGATATTTCACAATTGATCCAACAAAATGTTCAAAAAGTATTGCTTTATCTTATAAGTTTGTTCAAAAGAGAAGAGCGGCGAACATCCCAATAACAAGTGATGACAAATTGTTATTTGAGTCATTTTTGTACAACTATTGTGTTATGTTATTGAATTGTCCTGATAGTGAATTCGCTAATTTACCATCACCTTACAAGGCGTTCAAAATACTTGAGCAGTTTTATCTCGTCCAAGATAGTAATTGGCTATCTCTACCCATTATTGGAGCATGTTTTGAGTCGTTGAATATCCTATCCAAGACCATTTGGTTGATGAGACAAAAAGATAGAGAGTCTTATTTTGATGAGTTCATGAAATTATACGAAAGAATTTTGGATTTTTCTCTGCCTGATCTACCAAACATGGAAACGTTTGAAAACTTCTCAAATAAGAAAAGGGGTGAAGTCCATGACAGTCTTCTTCTTAGTATGGCCACAGCCAATGCAGCAAAGATTCTATTAAGACTTATCATTTTTCATAACGTGGCGTCTGATTATGAGATCCAATATCTTGTCAAGGAAATTTATGATGGGATCAGAAAGATTCAAGTAAGATCAAGTTTGTTTTGCATCTGTCATCTACCCTTATTAATCACTAGTGTTTGTTCAACTGAGGAAGAGCATAGAAACTTTTTTCTGACAACATGGAGAAATATAGACGGCGATTTACATCGTTTTAGTTGTGTATATATCTTAGACTATATTTGTCAAAGTTGGGAAAGTGGTGTTGTTGACGTTAATACATTTTTGGACAGAGAGCACCTTGATAAAGTCGCTCTTTAGTAGCAACAATTGACTTTGTCTGTTAACTTATTCATGCAGGGCATGATGAAGATTTGAGCTGTTTCTTGAGGAGTATGTTGTTTTATCACAACTTGTATTTCATTGGTTTGGGTTTGCTTTTATTTGATTACTTATAAATTTATTTAGTGGAATATTTATTTATTTTATGTTTATTGCGTTTATAGAACATGGATTCACGATATTTTAACGAATGATGAAGATAAAAAAGAATTTATTGATATATACTTCGATAAGTACGTAATTCGGGTATTATTAGTAAGAGTAATTAAGTGAGAATCGCTAGCTCTTCTGCTGTCTTTTATTACTCTGTGGATTTGATGGGGCTAAGCCTAGGGGTCTTTTAGGAGCAACTTTGGAATGCACCGAACTCTGGTTGTTCTCTTTATTTTGTTGTTGCGGTGAATCGGTGGCTATAATAGATCTTTTGATTGGTGTGGACTTCGAATGGTCGATAGTTGATGTCTTCCTCAACGAAGGGGATTTGAAGTTAGGATTGTATGCTTGATCTGGTTTCAAAGGGACGTTGTTGTTCACCTCATCTGCTAGTCTTGCCGACACCCATATTGGCGGTGGAGGATTTACGGATGCCAAATTAAGCGGTTGGCTGGATGTCTGTTGAGCACCAGGTTGACCCTGTTTCGCCAGTTGTTGCTTCTGTTGTTGTGCTGCAGCAGGTATAGGTGTATTCATATAAGATGGTGTTGAATCATGAGGGTTACCATTTCCACTTGTCGCAGTCAACGTTGTATTGGATTCCTCGTCTACTAATTTCTCTTCGCCTTCCTTCGCTTGACTTTCATGTTTTCCCATTATTAGCTGCATCTCATAGTCATCCATTTTATTGTCAAATTCTGGATCAGAATCAGGTAAATCCTCAGGTAGTATGTCATCACTAAAAGCAAATGATTCATCATCAATTATATCTTCCAAGTCATTATTCGATACCTTTGGACCAGCACCAGGTATCGGTTCAGCTTTCACAGGTACTTGTTCATGCTTCAGAGTCTGCTGCTGATTTGGTAAAGTTTGGTTCGTATTAGGAGCTTGAATAACTCTGCTGGCCTGTCTTTGTTGTGGTACATTCATATTCCTTTGTTGTTCTTGTTCTTGTTCTTGTTGTTGTGGGTGATTCAAAGTGTGTGAACTGCTTGAAGTAGTAGACCCCTGTATAATATTCATTGTACCATGGAGAGAGTCCGGCCCTCTTATGAGTGATTCTGAGTCAAAGACTTTTTGATTCTTTGTAATTTTGGTAACATTGTTAAGATATGTTTTATCGTAGAGACAATTACCTAATGCATTCCCAAATTGTCTAAGTGCTCTTTTCATTGCATCTGTGGTAGCTTCTTTTTTACATTTATCAAAGGCGGCGGCCTTAGTTCTACAGTTTTCAATGTTACCATATCCTATATCTTCGTGGTATGAACCATCTTTCAAAGTTACTCTAACAATAACGGACAAACCAACGCTAAATTTGCCTGAGTGCTCATCGATGTAGTCAACTTGAACATTTCTCACTTCGGTATTCCAACCATTGAAGCCAAAAATTTGATTTGATAATTGGATCGCTTTCCAACCTTCCAAGTAACTTAGTTTATTCGCACCTGGTCCTGGTCTGATAGAGACAAATTCAGGACCTAAATTTCTATCCAATGCACTGGAAATTCTATCTGATTCATCACTGGTGAACGGCTTGAAACTCTCAGAAGAAGTCTCTGGTTTTCCCATTGGCCTTCTTTGATTTCCAAACATCGCTTTCTTTATATTGGTATCGGTATAACTTGCTTAAAATACTTCCCTGTTTAGGGTTGAGACGTTACTGACAAGCTATACTCAAATGACATTTGAAATCTACGCGTAAAAGAAAGAGGGCAAGAGATCTACATATAAACACGGCGCGTCGATGACAAAATGTTTAGTCTATCGACGCGTAAATCTATTCAAGTGAGAAGTCTTCTGAAACATCTCAATTAGGTCTTTTAAATATGATCAGCTTGATCTATCCATTTATGGAATATTTGTCTTGACAGGTCCAATTGACGTTGTTAACACATTCGTGGGTATAAATACAAAAATTCATAGTTGTTACAGGCACTTCCCTAGTTGGCTGTCTTTGAATTTGTGACTTCACCTTGCAAATTTCTGACCATAGTTTTGTTTACTCTTTTGTTGTCAATCTTAATTTTTTTTGAATTTGTTTTGATTCTATAAACCGGTACCACGATTACAATAAGTATTTTCACATATGTCTGCATTTCATTCACTTGACTCAAAGTACCCAATGTTCACGAACCAAAGAGGGTTCACCTCTCAGTCAGAGCAGAAGCCACAGCAAAAACCCTCTGATGCCAAAATTCCTCCAAAGCCAAAAGTGTTCACCTATTCATCCATTTTCAATAAAGTCCTACTCAAGAGACTAAAGTTCTACGGGCGTCTTTCTGGTCTACTCTCGTTAACTATATCCATAATCTTGACAATATTAATGAGGGGTGGTGTTTTGTGGTTACCAGTCAAGACTACTATCATATGGCTGGGTTTTATAATTTTTAGATTTACAAGAGATATAACCATTAAAGTTGAATCAAGCAGTTATCAAACTCCATTTTTGGCATTGATTGGTCAAGTTTTATCAAGTGATTTTTTGACTTACTTGTTTGCCTTTGCTTTTTCATCTTTGTGCTATTATACCGTTGTGATGTATCAATTTGAGTCATTTACATACTATATTACATCTCGTACTGTGACAGTTAAACCAATACTGGACGATTCTTTTGTCTATTTCTGGTACTTTGTATTTGCCGCTGCTGTGATATACTCCTTAAAATACATCTTGTTGGAAAAGAACAAGATTGAGTTCAAGTATGGTGTCTATAGGTTACCACAAGAGGTAGCAATGAGAGAACTAAACTACATCGCAATAGTGAAGGAAAACCTGATCTTCAACGGTGTACTATTTATCATCCTACCAATTCTCTACTTGCTTTCAAGAAGCTTCATCTACAACTTCATATTATACCCTCTTTTCATCTTCTCCAATTTGAACAGGAGAATCCCAGCTTTCAAGTTCTCCTTTTTCTTTTACATATTTTTGTTTGCAACTAACTTCATATTGACTACTTCGTGGGATTTATTGAATGAAATCTACAATATCTACGTGAGAATTGGATGTATCAGTTCTGGTAAGCCATTGAGCCACTATTCAGAGGATCCAGTATATACTTTGTTGTCAGGGTTGAGGGACATCAAGAACCCAATTGTTAGACTGACTGCGTTCCAGGAACTGGCTTTTTTATCTTCTTCGAAAGATCCTAATCATAGGAAGATTTTCTATTCTGGAACATTCAAAGGTTCAAGTGTTTGGTATATAGTCTTGGAAGAATGCTCTCACGTTATAAAATCAAGTTGTATGTCAATTACTTCTGATTTACATTTTAAGAAATCAGAAAAATTACCTTCATCTACCAATTTGGACTTTGCTATACAGAATTCAACTCGACCATCAACTATTGATGGTGGATCTCTTTTTGGAAATTCAGGTCCTGGAAGCAGTAATATCTTCAGCGATAACAACACTAAGGACAATTTTGTCGATCATCCTCTGAAGATGGAAAACAAAAAAATCGAAGATCCATTGACTTTGCTTTTGAAGAATCCAGAAAGATTGAAGAAAGAGAACGATAAACAGAGTGACAAAAGTAGTGGAAGTGAATTAAGTAAATTTATACAGTCACTCAAGATACCTCAAATTCTAGACAAATTAATCAAATCTGGAAATCCAACAAAAGAGAGATTAATTTTGTTACAAAAGAAACTAGCCGGAAATAAACTTGGGTCATTCTTTGTCAGTGACCTGAAGAGAGAAGCTGATAGGAGATTGATCAACCCTACCAATTTAGGAAACTCCATCATAACAATCACTGAGGTTTTATTACATGCACAAATTGAGGACAAAAATATCAATATCAATCATACCAGTCTTGCTCAAGTCTTGATCCTTCTGACAAAGGTATACAAATCCAGTCTTGAGTTTTTGAACAACCCGCCTGTTATTGAAGGGGAACAAATCCAAAAGGAGAAGGCAAAACGGGAACAAGAACAGAATTGTATTCTCAACATCCATGAATTCTCCTTGATTTGTTTCTTTGAATTGGTCGTCAGTTATAACCCTGTCTTAAATGACTTAATTCTACCACCTGATGTTTTCGACCTAGCTAGCTGGTGTGTTGATGTAGCTATTGAGGATCAAAAGAAGAAGGAAAGTTCAATTTAATTAATTGTTTCTTTACTATATAGAGATTATGTATTATTATCAAACACTTTACTGTGATTTTTATAACAAAACCATCGTTTATGAATAGATACCGTGTATATGATATTTGAGATGTGATATGTAATAGGTAATGATATGTATATGGATACCTCAAAATCAGTTATCTTTAGCAATTATCTAATCCAATGTAAATGAGTTTATGTCCTTGAGTTTTGATTTTTGACTTTCAATTTGTCGATTTTGATTTTTATTTCCTGTCCTGGTTATGATTATTGTTGAACTTTGGAGGGACATTATCCAATAATGCAGGTTTCAATACATTTTCATCAAAGTTTGTGAACCATTTAGCATGCTCATCTACACTTAGAATATTACTGAGCGTAAGGGCGGAAGCCGTTTGATCATTTTGATATGGTCCGTTGTTATTTTGAGATACATTGCTTACACTCGATTGAACTGGATATCCAGTGACAGGAGGTAATCCTTCAACGTCACCAGCTTCAGAATCTCTCATCAAATCATCTTCATTGTGTAATAAATCTTGAGCGCTATTCTCTAACTCAAATTGATTTGGTAAGTTGATTTGTGAATTGTTGCGTGATCTTGGTCTTTGATCAACTCCATAGATTGTTGGGGTACTATCTTTATATTTGTTATAAGATGAATACATCGATGAGGTAGAAGTACCATTGACCGAAGAACCCGCTAATCTGTTCATTTGAACATTGTTACTATGTGGATTTGGTGCTTCAATATCGAACTCATCGTCACTTTCACCTTCTTCAATACAGCCAGTCTTTATGTTCAACATTTCTAGCATGTTTGCAGTGGTTCCACCAAAAAGAATAACAGTCAAAACAACAACAACAAGAACAGTGGCTAGTAAAGCACTTTTAGCTTCACCTTGTATACCGATTGCTAAAGCTACGCCAACAGCACCTCTTAAACCGGCCCAGAATTGCATCATTTGATAATTGTATGGAATTTCATCGCTGATGGAACTCAAAGATATTCCCCTTGATAATGCCCTTGATCTTGAGACCCAATTGATGAACCTACTCAATGGGAAAACTGCAGCCCAACGAGCAATACAAATTGATATGAATGTGACAATGATTAACAAAGGTTTGAATACTAATTCAACTTCAGTGAAGAGAGATAAACCTAAATAAATGAAAATGAAATTTTCTGATAATTGAGCCAATAATTGGAAAATATACTTTGTTGCAATTTGAGTTCTTCTTGACATGTTATAATAAGCATAATGTTTCATTGTGATACCGCAGAACAATAAGGATACAATACCTGACATGTGACAACCATTGGAAAAGAAATAAGATTCATATGCAAAAAGTAATACAAGACATGTCTCGATTTGTGGGTGTCTTCTAATAAGAGAATGTTTGAGAACTAATGCAACTATAACACCAACCATTAAACCAATTAAAGTACTGATAGTGAAAGTCATCAAGAATAATCCAAAACCTTCAAAAAAGTTGGAGAACTTAGCATCTTTACCATGAAACTTTTCACATGTTTCAAACATAACAATACAGATAGCATCATTCAATAATGATTCACCAAAGATGATTGTATATAATTTCGGATCAACTTTGTAAGAATTAAAAATTGATAAGATTGTAACAGGATCAGTAGCTGATAAAGTGGCACCAATAGCTAAAGTGTCAACAAATGACAATCCAATATTTTCCAAACCTAATTTTGTATATATGAATAAAATAACGCCAATAACTAACGCACTTATGAACGTTCCAGGTATTGCGAATGTTAAAATGGATCCTATATTTCTAAAAAAATTGGCTTGGTGTAACTCATAACCAGAGTTCAAGATGATTGGTGGTAATAAGATATTGAAGAAGTAACTGGAGTTGAACTTAACAGCATCTTGAATATAGTGACCCGGACTGATTCTAATGATCAAACCGACTACCATACCATAAAAAATTGATAAAACAGTTTCATGAATAGCCTTTACTCTTTTCTGTTGTAAATAGTAGGAAGACCACAAGGCAGAACCCAATAGAAACAACACAATGAACAAAGCCCAAGAGCTGAAGATTTCTTCGGCAACTGGGTTTGTATCTTCGAATCCTCCATCATCGGGGGTTGAATCGTCAGGTTGATCATCAATTGGATCCTCATCAATTGGATCATCACCGCCTAACACTGCTTTAGCAGAGCTTCCCAATAGACCTCTTTTGGCCAGATAAAGGGTTGATTTGATCAATACCGAACCCATTGCAATAATTGATATATGATTTGGTTGGTATGTAGGTTTTTCGGGCTAGATGTGCTAAGCAGACTTTTCTGGTAATAATTAGAGCACTTGTAAGTTACAACTTGTCATGTATAGATATATCTCCCTATCTTATGTGGCGCGTACTCTAGCCACGTCCAACCGCCTGCAGAAAATTTCAAGTTATCAACCACGAAAAAAAAAGCAAAGCAGCGAGCCCCTGTGGCTGGTAAATTTCAGATAAACGCCGCACACTACTGTTTTTTTGAAATTTTCTATTCTTTCATTTTTGCGCAGAGTGAAAGAAGAGAAAGGAGAGAGTCTGGCTGGGTCTGTCCGCGCGGTTCTCTGGAATTTTAGAACGTGTCTGGCGCTGGCTGGGTGGGCTCTTTCTTGGTAGGTGAATATTTGGATCCTTATTTTCTCTTGCTTGTATTAGTCGTGTTTTCTTTGTTTAGACTGGTTTGTATCTTTCACAGAACTCAAATAAACACATCTATTCACTCTATTTCAACATGGTCGGTCGTCCTATAGTCATTTCTGGTCCATCTGGTGCTGGTAAATCCACTTTATTGAAGAAATTATTCAGTGAGTACCCAGATAAATTTGGTTTCTCCGTTTCAAACACCACCAGACAACCAAGAGCCGGTGAAGTTAATGGTAAAGATTACCATTTCGTTACTGTTGATGAATTCAAGAAATTAATCGAAGAAAAGAAATTTATTGAATGGGCTCAATTTTCAGGTAATTACTATGGTACCAGTATCAAATCTGTTAAGGATGTCAGTGACAACTTAAAGAGAACTTGTATACTAGATATTGATATGCAAGGTGTTAAGTCAGTCAAGAACTCTGATTTAAATGCCAGATTTGTATTTTTATCCCCACCTTCTGTTGAAGAATTAAGAAAGAGATTAGAAGGTAGAGGTACTGAAACTCCTGAAAGTTTAGAGAAGAGAATTTCTGCTGCTTCTGCTGAAATGGAATACGCAAAAACTGGTGCTCATGATAGAGTTATTGTCAATGATGATTTAGACAAGGCTTACAAAGAATTAAAGGAATTCATCTTTGCTGAAGAAGTATAAAGAAATACTTTTGTCTCTTCTTTAATCATGAAAAAGTCATCCCTACGTACTGAACCCCGTTTTAATATCGTTGTCATCTGGAATCAAATCCAATTTAATAGACTAGAATGTACTTTCTAAACAAAATTTCACATCAATCATAAAAATACATATATAAAAAGTTGTAATCATAATAAACTGATGGTCAAAAGAGAGTATTCACGTAAAATCTTATATGTTGAACTTCAAAAGTGCTAAAATGGCTACCTATCATCAAGTATATTGGGTTGCCTGTACCGAATACAGTTTTCTAGGGTCAAATACGATAGAACTCACTCTTAAAGAATAACTTCTATATGCCATTGTACTAAATGAAGTTGTATTTGTCATTCCTTGATATGCACGGATGTCTTAATTCTTAGTCAAAAAATGGAGTAATATAAAGATTGAATAGTAATAAAGCGTAGAGCGATTTTATCATTAACTGAATACAAAATTATCCGCAATACCTAGCATATGATGCTCAATAGAGGCTTAAGAATTGCTGGTAATAATTTCACAAATACTAAACTGAAAAATCTGAATCGAATTTTCTCAAGTAACATAGTTAAAATGAGTCAAGAATCAAGAGAAATAGGGCCTATCGAATCTACAATAAGGAGTAAGTTACAATCCACATTTGAACCTATTCATTTCGAGATTTTCAACGATTCATATAAGCATGCGCATCACGCTGGGTTAAGAGGTGCAAGTAACGTCACTGAGTCACATTTTCGAATTGTTATTGTGAGTGATGAATTTGAAAAAAAAGGGTTGCCTATTAGACATCGCATGATATATAAATTACTGGAAGACGAGTTGACTGAAAAAGGAGTACATGCTCTCCAGCTGAAGACTAAAACTCCTACTGAATGGGAAAAAGAATTGGCCAAATCCAACAATAATTAAATAAATACTTGTATTACCTAAACTACATATATATATCTATATATCATAGTTATTTAAGTACACTAAATTCGAACTTGAAAAATAAATAAACTTTATTCACAGATCTCAAACCTAATCATGCTCTTTCAATAATTGAATATATTCTTCTTCACTTAATAACTCATCGTTAGCAACTTCGCCAATTTTAAACTTAGCAATCCAACCATCGCCCATTGGATCATCGTTGATAAGATTTGGAGATTCATGTAAAGCTTCGTTGACCTCAGTGATTTCACCATCAACAGGGGAATAAATTTCGGAAGCCGATTTGACTGATTCAACTGAGCCAATAGTGTCACCTTTAGAAACTGTTTCATTCAATTGTTCTTCGGGCAATTCAATATAGGTGGCATCACCTAATGCATCAGCTGCGTATTTGGTAATACCAACAAAAGTAGTTCCATCAGGATGAAAACTAACCCATTCATGCTCAGGGGTGAATTTCAAGACTGGACTAGAAGAGTATTTGGAAACTATAGATTCTGGGTTCAAAACATTGCCTGATGTGGCATCACTTGAGTTAAATCTTATTATACTCTTGTAGTTGATAGTAAATCTTGGTAATGCGGATCCGAATACGAGTTTGGAACTGCTTGTTGCTGCAAATTTCAATGGGGTAGATCTGATGGCAAACATTCTGTGATTGATGTATACTCTGACTACTGTTATCTGTGACTTTGAATAGTAATTGATGATAATAGCTTGTGAAAAGAAAGAAAAGGAATATACTCCAACATGAGCTACCACGTTAAATAGTATCAAAAATAATTGTTAGCTTTTCCCTCTCTTTTCGACTTCTTCTGTAAAAAGTGACCCTGTTCGCGGTGACTCCCCTTTTCAGAGTCAAGCTGCGTTAGTTCAACCTGCTAGTGTGGACATAATTGAGTTATTTACTCTTTCTACTGATCTCTCACTATCTATGTAGATTGAATGTATTAATGTGTGTATATATAACTATATATATGTACGTGAATCTGTATATGTTTACATGTGCATAGTTATGTGTATGTATTCTATGTATGCAATGGCAAGAACGTCAAATCGGATCTATTGTGTAGTATAGACGAATGAAAACAAAACAAAACGAACTGAATGAATGAGTAAAGTTGTTAATCAGTTTTTCTTTTGATTAGCTTTCCAGAACTCTTCGTTACTCTTCAAATTCTCTGCCAAAAACTCTAACCCATTTATTGAATTAGCTATTTTTTGGAAAAAGTCGGAGGCAAATCTATTTATGAAAAACAATTGAGAATCGCAAAGACCTGGTCTTATCCTGACTGCTTCTTCGGCTGAGTTTATAGATTTGATCAACTCAACCTCCTCTTCCTTATCTGGTAATCCATTAACTGCGTCTGCGTCTAGACTCTTCTTTTGTAGTATACTTTCTAAAGTAGAAACTTCTTTGAACTCATCACCTAAACTTAACCCCCATTTGGCACTAACAAATAAAGGTCTACAAACATTGGATATATCTGCACATTTTATTAGCAATGAACAAAGCATAAGTATTTGATCGAGCCTATTTGTATAACTCTGTATTTCACTTATTTCCTCGACGTATTTATCATGATTTGCCATATCTGTAGCTAATATAGCACTTCTAGAGATCTTTTCAAACTTCTCACATATGGTCGGATCATTGATATCGATGAACTTCATATCGAAATATAAATCTGTAATATGCTTGAACTGCAAATGATGGAAATTCTCCAACACGGACTTTTCGTCAAAGGTTTTGGCTAATGGAGTATGGAAATTAACCAAAAACAAATTCGTTATACCTGGATGGCCTAAATCATGGCCTAATGATGCCAGATATAACGCCAGTGTTTCATTTGAGGATAGTTTCAATGGAGAGCTTGTATTGTTTTTTATGGATGATACCATGAAATGACAAGCTTGCAATACATCAATTGCATGTCTGAAATTGTGGAATGGGTTACCAATTCTATAGTTATCTCTAATAAAGAATAGATAACATAGTAGGAGATTTTTATTCGGCAATAAATCTGAATTGAATAATGGCGATAACATATGATAACCACACAAGAGTAATTCATCTATAGTTAAATTATGAGCTGGGAAAGCCCATGTATTCACTATGGACTTATAATACTCCTCATCATGATTCAATGTCAAAAGACTTTTATAATCAACTTTCAAAAGTCTTTCAGTTGCATCCTTGCTTGTTTGCATACATTTTTTAAGATGGCCACCATCTTGAAATATTAAGATTAATGCAGGCATGGAATACACTGGAAACTCTAGATCCTTGTTTGTTTCAATCAATCCAATCCATGTACGGATTCTCAAAAATCTATCGGAAATACAATCATTGATAAGTGATAATTTCGGAATTAAGTCATTATTGATTAATGATTTATTTTTGTTGTATGAATAATTGGAAAATGATAGATTGAGTAATATAGGGTTGAGGTGATAGAATCTCTTAATTATCAGATTGATTTTTGCAGCATCAGAATCTGACTCTCCTTTAGATTCGTCTGAGTTTATGATGATCCCTACAGGATAGAAAATGTCCTGTTCGCCAATATTGAGAATCGACTCTATTTTATGTGTCTTCTCGTTGAGTTTCAAAGTGTATTTTTCAGTAGTCAATAAAGAAACAATGAGATCATCAAGACTAGTAAACTTCTCAATGTAATTTGAGCTGAGGTCGAATAAGTTGGTGATGAAATCGGGGATATCTGACTTATCAGAAGAATTCGAATCTAATACTAAAATTTTGGAGATCATTTTTTTCAGCTGAACTTTGTATGGTATGACTACTGTGACACAAGAGTGTGAGTGATTTTGATAGAATTTTTGTGTTGGAAATGGAAACGTAAATGCAAATTTGAGTATTTAGGATGCGGTAAGCATACAAATATGACTTTGTAGAGTTTGTGTCGTGTTGATATGACTGGTATAAAAGGGACTACTGTTGATAGATGTATCGATAATTGGCAAACAACTACAATTATATCTCAGCGGCGAATGATAATAATATATGTATTGATTGTAATAATACTCGACTAGAGATTAAGTTCAATATAAAACTGGAGAACTATGGCGAACAACAGCTGAGTAGATCAGATATAGTGATGATAATGGCAAATGCCTCGGACAATCTGTGTTACAGAATGCTTGATAATACAATCTCCGTTGTATCTTATGAAAAAAGATGATATCGAATAGTAGGAGGGTTTTGAATGAGGAAGGTTGAGCAAGTAGATAAGATTTGTTGATTTCTCTCTCACTTATTTCTTCATTTCTCATTTTCAAAGTTCAGTTTTTGTGTCAATTTCTCAAGAATCTGAGGGTTCAGAATTTCTTTTTTGCACGCACCCGTTTCTTTTTTTTGTTGCCTGGAGTACTTTTTATCTTGATGTACTGGTCCTATGTGCTTTATATACCGTTCAATCTTTCTTGGTAAATTGGTTTTCAGGTGTACAAAAAGAGGGTAGGGATGGGTTGTTGTATACATATTTGGCAACTGTGCACAGTTTATGACTTTATATGGTGAGAGCAGGAAGGCTGCATAACCAGGGCTGATCCCGTGCTCAGCTTATCCGTTGGCGTGCCTCGGCCACATGATTAACTTTCCCCGTTGCTAAATTTAGTGTATTAGTTCTGTCTAATTTTACGATATATTGTCATAATGCAGGCATGTATTGACTCTTTCTATCTATATACTTGTATATATGTCTGAGCGTTTCTTATATATAGTAACTCAATCATGTAAATTTTCCTTGACGAATACAAAAGATTTCAACAATTTATTTCTTGCACCGACAGTTGAAACTCCTAAGTCTGATAATTGTGTATCATCCAATTCAATGAGATCTTTCCAGTTCAAATCTTGCAAGTTTTCAGTATACTTGTGTAATCTCAGTGCCTTCAACCACATTGGAATGTTCTCCAGTAATTTCTTAGATGCGATATCCTTGGGCATTGGAGACTTGATCTGAGCAATGGCGCTGTTGTTATTACTACTGTTGCTACTGCTACCAGTACCACTTCCGTTTCCTCCCTTTGTAGGAATAGGAGAGTGGATTATGAAAGTTCCCTCGGTATTGTTGCCATTTGCATTAGCATTGTTTACAAGACTAATACTGTCTATATGGTTGGAGCTGCCATTAATACCAGGACCAGTGGTATTGTTTCCTTGTCCGCGGTTTATAGCTTTCCATAACGATGAATTTGGACCATTCTGATTCAATTGAGACGACGAAGGTAATGGTGATAAATTATTATTGTTATTTCTTGGTGCTGGTGGTAGAGAATTAGATGATTTGTATTTATTCAAATTGAGAAAATTACTGGTCTTAATTCTTCCTCTTTCCTCGGACTTATTATTGTTGATGTTATTGTAATTGGAGTGTTGGTTATAATTATTGATACCGTTGTTCACATTGAAAGGAACTGGACTGATGACTCCTCCTTTGGACGAGTCTAAGTGATTTCTTGATGTAATGGTAGAAAATGAATGGTTCAATTTATTCAATTTGATTGCGTTTTGACTAGCAAAATCGGAATTCAATTGAGCATTGGAATTAGAGTTGATATTTAGATTACCATAAGCCATAGAGTATGGGGTTGACAGATATTGCTGTTGCTGTAGTTGCATAGGCTGATTCTGTTGGTATTGATATTGAGAAGATAAATTATTTTGTTGATGAGAGGAAGTACCATCTGGTGAGAAAACTCGTAATAAAGGTGACTGCGGCCTTGTGAGGTTATTTGTCATACCAAAATCAGAATAACTTGGACCAGCTGATTTTGGTCTTATGATCTCATTGCTGACATTTCTGAACATTCTGTTAGGATTGGGATTTGTGCTTCCCCCTCCAATGTTCAGATTTTGAAAATCACTATTTAGTAGTCCATCTAATGTCAATGGTTCGGAATTCAACGCTAGAATTGGCGATACTGGCCTGACGGGTGCAAAAGTTTGAGTGTTGTCGTTTATAGCATCTAATTCATCTCGGTAATTTCCCTCTTTTACTAGGGTATCAATGTTATCAACTTGGCTCTTCACAAATGGAATAGTGTCTGGATGAATATTATTCAAAAAAATCTCCATTGTCGTTTTCTGTTCGTCAATGGTCAAATTTTTGATCCAATTCGTAAAAGTCTTCAAGTCATATGTAAAGTTTTCTAAAATCTGTTTAGTCTTTGGCTCAAAGGCAGGAATATCATTTTCACTGTTGTAATAGTTTGAATTGGTAGTATTGCTAGTATTGTTGACATTGGCCGATAGTGATTCTTCAATTGAAGTCATTGCATTTGTATCTGACAGCAAAGGTGAAGAAATCAATTGAGGTAATGGAGGAATATTGGCTGTCATCATGCTATTGTTCAGTGGGTTATCAAATGCATACCTTGAAGCTGGAGGAGAAAGTACTGCCATAGAAGATAACGAAGGAGTAGGAGAAGGGTCTTCTTGAAGCAACGAAGATGTGTTATTTCCCTGGTTGAAGCTACTATTCATCGGCGTATTCACTGTTGCGTTAGCATTGTTCATGAGTTGTTGCTGATGCTGTGGTGTAGGTGGTGTTGATTCTTTATTTTCCATTTTCAGAGGTTATGATAAGAATAACTAAATGGAAAGGAAGAATAGATAAGAAAAGGAAGAAAATATAGGAAAAAAGATGAAACTGGTGATGAATGAGAAATGCCGGAGAATAATCAATATTAACCGAAGCTGGTGAGTAACTAAAAAAAATGGTGTAACAAAAATAAACCGTTCACAGAGATAAGTAAGGATAGAGATACAATTGACAAAAAGTAGATCAACAACAAATCAAATAATGTATCTATGGACAATCAAGTATATCTCAGTAATAATAAGATTGTTGCACTTAGTTGAGTTGAGATAATGCAATATAACGAGTATGATAGCTGATCAAATTCTACCAAGACGCTAGAGTGAAGAGGAATTGAAAGAAAGATGCTAATTGACTTGAATTATTACCAATTGTCAGAGTCACTGCTATCTTTTCGGTGAAATATTCTAGGAATTAGTTACGCTATCAACCCTTAATGATTGCTAAAGAAAAGCTACATCTTCCCGTCAATTTCTCAAATTTCAAATTTACTATTGACACGAAAAGTTAGGTGGCAGAATCGGTTCGTGTCTCCCTCTTTCTCTGTAACATCAGCCTTCAATGCTGTGCCAGCCTTATTTACTCTGTCTACATATTTTACGAAAGAGAATTGTATCGTTGAACATAAGCATTACTGAGTATTTAAAGTTATACAATAATCACAATCAAGTCGTAATTAACACTAATTGAAAGTAACAAGTAACGGTAGAATTTTGAAATAGAGGAGAAGCAATTCCATCACCAATTGAATATTTTTTAATTTTTTTGAGAATAACTAAATAATTTAATTCTTTTGATCAATACTGATTCTAACAGCCTTGTATTGGACGTAGTTTTCTAATGCTTCAGCACCCATTTCTCTACCAATACCAGATTGAGAGAAACCACCGAATGGAACCATTGGGTGGAAATCGTTATAGGTGTTGATCCATACGGTACCGGCCCTAAGTCTGGCAGCAACATTGTGAGCCTTGTTGACATCAGTGGTGTGAACACCAGCAGCTAAACCGTAAACGGAATCGTTACCTAATTTGACAACTTCATCAACAGTCTTGAATTTAGAGATGGTAACGACAGGACCAAAGATTTCTTCTTTGACAATTTCCATATCTTCTTTAACATCAGCGAAGATGGTTGGGGCCACAAAGTAACCCTTGTCACCGATTCTCTTACCACCAGTGACTAAGGTAGCACCTTCCTTCTTACCAACTTCAACGAATCTCAAAATCTTGTCTAGTTGCATTTGGGAAGTTTGGGCACCTTGGAAAGTACCTTGACCGAATGGATCACCAACTTTGACACTTTCAGCAGCTTTCTTGAATTCAGCTAAGACTTCATCATAGATACCTTCTTGAATGTAAACTCTGGAACCGGCGGAACAAACTTCACCAGAGTTGTAGAAAATACCCATAACTAAGTTTCTGACGGTCTTCTTGACATCAGCGTCATCAAAGACAATGTTTGGAGACTTACCACCTAATTCTAAGGTGACCTTCTTCAAGTTGGATTCAGCAGCAGCCTTCATGATGTGACGACCAGTAGCAGTAGAACCAGTAAAGGCAACTTTTTTAATTTTTTGATGAGTAGCAATGGCTTCACCGGCAATTTTACCGAAACCAGAAACAACATTTACAACACCAGCTGGGATACCAGCTTCCTTAACTAAAGAAGATGCAACTAAAGCAGATAATGGAGTGGATTCAGCGGTCTTCAAAACGACAGTGTTACCAGTGGCTAAAGCTGGACCAATTTTCCAAGACCACATTAATAATGGGAAGTTCCATGGAATAATTTGACCACAAACACCTAATGGCTCTTTTCTAACATATGTAAAGTGAGTAGAACCGGTTTCAACAACTGAACCAGTAAGTTTATCAGCCCAACCTGCACAAGATCTGATATAGTTGATGACTAATTGAACATCACCTCTAGCTAAATCTAAAGCTTTACCGTTATCTAAAGATTCAATTGAGGCTAATAATTCATGGTTAGCTTCTAAGGCTTCGGATAATCTGTATAAAGCCTTAGCACGAATGCTTGGGTCACCAGTAGACCATTCGGATTCGAAAGCAGCTTGAGCAGCATCAACAGCAATGTTGATATCTTCTTCTCTAGCTTCATAGACATGTGTAATTTCTTCTTCAGTGGTTGGGTTTAAAACAGCAAAAGTTTTGTTTTGTTTAGATGGAACGAATTCATTGTTAATGAATAAACCAGTTGGTTGATCATAAGTTATACCGTTTGGTAAAGTGATCTTGGTGGATAATGGTATATGAGAGTAGGCTCTCTTAGATAATCTAGAGACGCTAGCAGCAAGCTTAGTGGAGTTTCTGAGCATTGTTGATTATAGTAATGTGTACGATTTAAACTGAAGGAAAGATCAATTAAAAGATACAACAAAATTTTAAATAAAGAGAAAGAGAATTCAATTTTTACTGCGAAGTTGGGGGAATCCCTTGGTATTTAAGGTGAACGCAACTGCTATGGGTGGAATTTGTAAATTTTCAAATTCAACTGAAGAATTATTAATGATTTCACGGGAAGAAAGGAGTAAGAGAAGAGGGGGTGTTGCACTGGGCGTGTTGGAAATAACCCATTCCGGTGATCTTTTTTGTGGGGCTCCCCTCTTTAGTCACCGGTTTTAAAAAATATTCGCACCCGAGCTGCCAGCCAACAGTGCTTGAAGATGTTTGGTCGAACAGGTGTTGACTGGACATGGGGTGAAATAGGTGTATGATATAGTCTATTCTTTTCTTTTGACGCATAACCGGCTCTTATATTGCTATACTCTTTATAGATCAGTTTCGATTTCGTTTATTATGCTCAAAAGTTCACTTTTCTTATTTCGAAAATTTTATTGACTTGAGCTATTCTATTTTACGTCATTAGGGCCAATGCTGGGCACTTGTGGCAGGAAACGGCACTAACCGGTTACATAGTGCTAGCGATTTCAAAGGTTTCAGCCGTACGTTTTGAGTGACCGTTGAGAAGGGTGACCCGGTCTCCGAAGCAGAAAGCTCTAAACTCCACCCATAATTGAGGCAAGTCATTCGCTACTAACGTCTCTTCTTCTCGCACAATGTGTCGGATTGCGAGACTCAGCAAAAATGCAAGATCTTCCTTCTCCTCTTTGTGCATGGTTACCCTTATTTGGCACGGCTGAGACTGCCCAATGACGTGGCTGGCTTTCGGCTCAATAAACATATAAAATCTACTTGAAAGAAAATAAAGCAAACAAATCTTCAGAGGGAAAATGGAAAGAGGAAGAAAATACCCAGACATATCCGAATGAATTAGGATAGTTGTGAACTCATTTCGCATAGTTTGTACTTTGTTAGAACAGAGGGTGAAGGAAATGGAGAATGGGGTGAAAAAGGGAACATGGAAGAAGGAAAGACAAAGATCATCGAAAGTCACAATTAACATGAATAACATATAGTTTTCAAGTGCAATCGTATTCACTTATCCCAATGGCTGACACTTCTGACCTAAATACACCCTTGTATATACATAAAGTTCTTACTTTAGCCCGAACGCAGGTAAACCTCGTAGTTGTAAAGATGTTTTATAGATTAGCTTAGTCCCTTGATTCGCTTATATATATATTACAGTAAGAAATTCCATTCCTCCATCATATCATGTCATGATCAGTGATCTTTTGTGGCGCAAAATTATATAGATATCTATGTATATTTGAGACTTATCTGTGCAATGCATTTATTACCCTTTGTACCTTATCCCAATTCATCAAGTTCACTTTTTGTTTGACCGTCTATTACGAAATGCTTTCCCTGAACGTGTGAATATTTTATATACATCCTTACTATGCCGTATATATGTCTAGAGGGCCAAAATAATTTAAACAGCCAACCAGGGGTGGTGGCCACCACGGGGAAAAGTTTCTCCGCACTGAGTACTCTGCTTAGCTATCAAGAGGGGGTGTAGATTTCAGTGCTTTGTTTACTTTAATCATCCTCATTTGCTGGGGACAATCGGTTCGTGGGTTTTAGTCTTTTTCCTTTTTATATGGGTTTATCAATGTTGTGCTTTGCGATAATTGATTCGTTAGTTGTTTATTATTTTTTTCCTATCAATTACATAGAAATGTCTATAAAACCTCGAAATTTGGGTGTATGAGGTGGTATACAAAAGCATTTCTTCAGTTTAACAAGCCAGCCTTCTTGAATGCATCTTCAGTTTTATCAGTACTCTCTAATCTCGATAAATCCTGTTCGGTACCGAACTTAGAGCCATTGAAGAAAATAGTTGGAACCCATTTTCTACCTGCTATAGCAGTGAATTGGTTTTCTAACTCAAATGCTTCCTTTGGATCCATCTTATCCAACTCCACTAATTTGACCTTATTTAAGACCTTGTATTTCTTGAAAACAGCAATAGCATAATGACAATCAGGACACCATGATTTTGAGAGCATTAAATATTTGTTCTCGGAGATTAACTTTTCAGCTTGATTAACCATACTGTCAAAGTTGATTACTAGATAAGTGATTAGGGAAGATATGTATATATGAACGATTGCAAAGCCTGGTATATCATTATATACTTCAAGTATCTTAAACACCGAATTTTTATAATAGATAATCTTGAATCGAGAAGAGGGTAATTCAATTGACGCGACATAAGTGTGGCGTTGTTGAGACGCCATTCTTTTTCGAAATAGACTACTTAACAAGATTTATCTACAACAGTTCAGGCATGGGTTGTGTTACTAATGGTAGAGCCTATTTTTCTGTCTGAAAAGAGAGTCCATTGTAGTAATTTTGTTATTCTTGTCAAATGCCCTAGGGTTTCTCCATTTTTTTATATATTTACTTTTGCAGCAAACTATTTTCTCTTTTAACGCTTTCAAATTTTAAATTTGAATACTTCAGTGTGAAAATATTGTAAAAATACTGTAAAAACTATACACTTTTACGTTTTTATCGACTTTGTTCATAACCAGACGAATACACCTGATAATACATACATATATTTTGATTCACGTAAACTATTCAACTATAAACCTTAATTTCTGTTTGTAAACTTCAATTTTTCTTCCTTTCTTCTCTCTTTATGAATTCTACACCCATCAAAAATATGGATATGATCGAAAAATACAAGGAACACATGATAATATTGCTGAATAGAATCAAACAACTCAGGGTTGTACTTCGCAATCTGTCTTAAGTGTTTATCATTCTTCTTTGTATACTCTTCAATACTAGTTGGATTGTTCAAAGTTTGATATTCCGTTGAAAATGCTTCGATATCCTCATATGTCTCCAAGTTCAAAATTGTAGACTCATCAACCTGTGTCTCATTGAGTTCCTCTTCATCTCCACGTATAGTAGTATTCTCTTCATCGTTATATCCTATATCGTCATTGTAAAACACGAAAGGGTGATATCCCTTATTGATAGGGTTGACCCTAACATCTAATGTTTGTAAAGCATGTCTGAAAGATGACGAGAAGTCAAATATATCTCTAAAGTTGGTAATATTATTACTCAGGATTTTCAAATGTCTCAAAAATTTCAATCCTTCCAAACCTGTTAAATCATTCAACTTATTGAAATTCAGATTCAAGTTTCCCAGTAAGGGGAAGTGTCTTGAGAAAGAAGATGGTAGATGCACGAGATTCATGGCAGCTAGGTTCAAGTTTGAAAGATTAGAGAATTTGTTGGAATGAATTTGGAAATATTCCAATGAGAGACCACTACCACTTACCTCTAGCTTTCTGAAACAACTAGATTTACTGGACAAGTACCAGAGATCTCTCTGAAGTTGCGAGTTATTGTTAGACTTGATTGATATCTTCTCAATATTAAAATTCAATCCATTTATTCTCAGCAAACCATTGTTGTTATCAATTTTCAAATCAGTTAAATTCACCAGCGCAGAGAAATCCACAGCTTTCAACTTATTCGAGTTTATTAATAATCTCCTGAGACTCATCCATTCCCTATTTGTACCAGTATCAAAAGATTTTAGTCTATTATTGTTCAAGTTTAAAACCACCAAACTCGATAAACAGTCCATGCCATCAACCTTTGAGAGTTTGTTGTCCCTCAGATCTAAATACTCCAGTTTTGTTAGTCTATATCTCTTGAAATCAACAGCTCCACGTAATTTATTGTCTGATAAATCCAAATGAATTAAATTATTCAATTTCTCTAATCCATTCAGAGACATAATAGAATTAGAGCTAAGGTTCAATTCCCGCAAGTTTCTTAAACTTGTGAAATTACTGAGGTTCTCAAATGCGTTATGTGAAAGGTTCAAGTACTTTAGGTTTGTGAATTCTGCAAAATCAGTTAAATTTCCTAGCTCATTTGAACTTAAGACCATGCTTTCGATTGACAATGGAACCCCCTTCAAGTAACCCAAGCTGTTGTTTATTGCGTGTAATTCTAACAGATTAGGTGTGAATCCATTCAAGCCTTCGAGATTGGTCAAACCTTTTGCATTCAAATCAATTGATGTTATTTCATCCCACGAGTTGAATGGTGATACGTCAGTTATCAATTGTGCTAATGTGGACTTGGATTCACTGAATGATATGTTACCATATGTGCTTATGCTTGCTTTGTCTCTGTCATCATCATTTTCATCGTCTTCTTCAAGTGAAATAGTGGGTTCCTCAGGTAAATTAAAAGATACTTCTTTTGCTGACACTCCTGTACTCTTCTTATATGCAATATCTCCAATTCTATCTGCTTTATCGCCAGTGTCATTCATATCCGACAATTCATCTAATGTAAATGTACCTGTAAGTGATTTGTTAAGATCATCTTTTTCCTCTTTTTCATCAGCACTGGCTAAGCTATCAGATACTTGATTGAAGTCGGATATTAAAACATACTTTTTCAACTTTTTATCATACACTTTATCTTTATAATCATCCCCACTAATAAAATTAATCTTTGTATTTCTAGGATTACGGTTGTCCGGATTTTGAACATTATTGTTGTTTTGATTTAATAAAGAAGTGTCCGTGTTTCTTTTTATTCTAGGTACCATCACTTTACCCCTACTAGAATCAATTGTTGGTCTCCTGATGACACTGCTACCAAGATTCAAATTTTTTTGAAGTTCATCTAAGCTGTTTGGAACGTTTAGCTTTGTGTTGTGCTTGCGCTGCTTACTGATTGGGGACGTTTCTTCTTCCCTTAAGTAATTATTTCCGTCGGTCTGGTCAGTCAAATTGTTCATGCTAGTATATTCGCCTTCTGTTTGCTGATATAACTCTCCCATGGAAGTGTAATCATTATTTTCACTTGAAAAAGTCATTGAGTTGGTATTTTCAATGTTGTTTTTTGGGTTCAAAATGATGGTAGGTCCCAGTTTCGATTTTAGGTTGTTATATAGCTCATCACCATCATCCAGCATTGGGGATTCTCTATTTCTTGAGAAAAAAGGTGAGCTGTGATATATCAAATCTTCTCTATCAGATTCTGAAGTGTAATCATCATCGGACTTGCTAATTTCCGAGCTCTTGAGAAGGTTTGCACTTGACAATTTACCAACTAGACCATTAAATAGATTGTTTGACTCGTGCACAAAATCTTGAGCAGTTTTATGCTGTTCTTGCTGCGGTTGCTTCTGCTGCTTCTGTTGCTCCTGGAGCAGCTCTTGGGGCTCGTTGTTTTTCAGCTGAAGCTCTTGACCAGACTCATCACTAGTTCCATCTGTAGCACAATGATTTAGGAGTGCGGTAAATTTGCCCCTAGTGAAAGTATCTTGATTTGGTTCAAATAGTTTCAAGGGTGAGCCTGGATTCTCAGAGTCAGCACTCTGATTGGGTTTATTTTGAGTCTGGAATTGTTGATCATCAATATCAGTCAATTGCGATGGTCTCTTTGGTCTTGCTTTATGCATGAATGTATCTGGTACAAACATCTGAGAATCAGTCAAAGGCGGCAGTCTAATATTCTTTAAATTATTTTCAAATTTGGTATTTAAGTATCGTTTGTATTCAGCATCATTATTTTTGTTACTTAACACATCGGCATTCAGTATCACGGTATTACTAGTGAAGGACAAGTAAGGATCAATTGTATCGGGTATTACTACTTTATCTTCATTATTAGTATGTTGCTTCACGGATGGTGAAGTCTCGTTCCACTCTTGATCTTTCAAAATATCAGGGAACCACTGAGGCACATTTTCATCTTTCTTATTTGTCTTACCACTGAGTTTCTCATCTAGCTGCTGAGGTGATTTTTGATTGAAATCCTTATTGGCCAAATATTTCAAATTGGTTGGAGATTTATTTTTGTTTTGCTCTCCGTTTGATGCAACAGTAGTCGGTCTCGTAGAAGCAGCAGTACTGGATGGCGATGGTACAAGCATGGAATTATCCCCATCGGGAGCATCAAAGCTTGAAGACATTGAATCAACCAAAGCCTGTCCTACCATGTTCAATTTGAGAGACGGACTGCTGACCATAACATTATCCAATCCAACAAGCAATTGTTTTGAAATAGGAGATGACTGATCTAAAGGGTTGTAATTCTCAGCATTAGATGATCTCGTGCTAGTATTATCTCCTCCAGTCTCAGTAGGTATAAGGTTACTTTCAAACATATGGACTTTTTTATTGCTTAAAGTGTTATTATCGTTTAGCAGATTAAGATTCTTCAAGTGTTTGTTTGTATTTTTGATATACTTGTTGATCTCGTCATCTTGCTTCTCCGAAGAAGATACGTAATTGACCATTAGTAGCAATTAAGTGGTAGCAGTTTAATTTGTCTCTGTGGTTTGGTTATGATATAAATGAACCAGGAACCAAAAATTACAAATATTATATTGATGTTACACTTGAGAGTATGAAAAGGTAAACAATACCAGACGAATTGGGAAAGTGTAAATGGCGCGCCACAATATTTTAAGTCCAGCTACCTAGCCACACGGCACAGCCCTATGTGACAATTTACGGCGCGTGCATCTTTGTGTAGATGAAATTTAATCCAGTCACGACACAGCATAGATTGATTGATCACAAAAATGTAAACAAATAAGAATATTGTAAACAATTAGGAGCAATCTCAAATATTATATCGTTTGTATATCGTTATCAGTGGTGCTTTCTCTCTTTTTTTCGACGAACTTTTACCAAATTGTCACACATTTATTCATACCCATTTCAACTGTACCTAGAGTGATCTTTCTTATTCTTTGTTCTGTATAGTTCACCTCCAAATCTCGAAGGGATCACTTTTATCATCTCATCCGAAGTGTATTATTTTAGATTAAAGCAATTTCAATAGTAGTGAAACAGACTAGATAAGGTCTACATTTTGACGCTCAATTATTATACATTAACAGATCACTTGTTAAGTCTTGAGCATCAGACGAAAAGGTTGTACATTTGACATATTATTCAAAGATTTGTATACTATATCAAACATTCATTTTGAGCGTTAATTCAAATAATTCAATAAAGCAAAAAGAATTGAGGTTTCAAGCGTGTCAATATGAACAACGGACGAGACAGTTTTACAAGTTCATCTCCGTCCAAGATGTTTGATCAATATATTGACCAGGCATTTGAAAATACTGCAGGAACTTCGTCGAATAATACGTCAAATAATATGAGCAATTTACAAAACAATACTCCGACGGGGTTCACACCTTTTTTCGATAGACAGAGTAATAGTATTAATTTCCACAAAAGTCCACAACAATCGAAGCAAATTCATCAACAATTGCTTTATCAACAAAGACAACTCCAACAACCACCGCAAACACAATCGTCACAACAACAACAAATACCCACTTACGGTCCATCGCAATCCAGAGGACAATTACACTACTTGAACCAAAACTACATTAACTATGAACCTGGAATTCATTCTATAATCGCTTCGTCACCTCAAAGACCATCAGATATTTTCAATTATAATGAATTACTGCAATCGACTACCACCCCTGTAGCGGAAAGATCATTTAAAGTATCTGATTTTTTCGTTGATACCCCAACTTTAAATCAGTACGACTTAGATGCTTTATTAGGTGAGGTCTCAAAGGAGAATCCCAACAGTGTTAATGATTTCAACTCCATCAATTTGAACGGTACTAACGTTTCAAACGTTGGATTCATGTCCAATTTTGGTACTCCTATAGAGAAATTGAACATGTTCTTCAAGACTCCCTTACATGAATACAGTGGATCCAAAATGCGCAATAATTCTACTACTACCAGCAATGGTAATAGCATCAAGAGGAGTCTGAATTTTGCGAATATCACATCTACACCCGGTAAAGGTGATAAGTTCACAACACCATTGAAGAAAAATGCAGATCGATCATCCCCATCAACCATCATAATAGGATCGGCTGCTAAAGCAGATGCAGCAACGAGATTACAGATGAGTCCGACACCGGTTGCCAAGTCTTCTATTAAAGCTCCAATATGTCAACTAGTTAAGTCAAACTCTTCTTTGGAACCTGTGATAGGAATTTTTCAGGATCAGAACAAATTACCCCCTTCGTTTGGATCAGTAGCTTCCAAGAAAACGAATACTTCCCCTCAAGATCTTTCAGGAGATGACAAATTATTGAAACAAAAACAGCAGAACCAGCTTTCATCTTCTTCAATTTCATCATCCCAACAAAGCTCACAACAATCACAGACGGATCCACTTTCGAAGAAAAGAGGTAATGATGATATGGCTTCTGGTATGAGTAAGTTTCAAATTGTCTTCGCTGATGTCAAAAACTTCAAAAATTCAGGCAAGAACAAGAAGAGGAAGACGATGAATAGGTCAAATACGACAATGTCCGTTATATCTAAGAAGAAGCAGACGCCGCAACTACATCATCATCAAAATCATCAACGTCAAGGAAGCCAAGAGTCACGTTCTCCGCAGCTTCGACAAGCTGAAGAGTCAAAAAACGGCACGACTTTAGTTAGGTACGCTACTGACCCATCATTCTCTCATTCATCATCTGGAAATGTATCTGCACTAGCGGACATTACAAACAGTTCAAGGAACAACATCAAATCAAATCACCAGGATTCAACATATGAAGACACTTTCAAACCCACTAGTAGGATGAATCTATCTCCCATCAAATTTGATGAATTGAGTTATAATACTACAAGTTATGGTTTTAATAGTACAAAATAAAAACGTGTTGAGTTTGTTCCTGAAGGATAAGTACCTTCTTCATTATACCAATGGATCTTTTCAAACCTTGATCAATCAATTATTTTTATTCTTTCAGTTACGTTTTACGTTTTCATTTACCTTTCATTTACATTTCAAATGCTGCATTTACTTTATGGTTCTCTTTTGTTCAGTTATTTATTCATTTATACCTTATTTCCTACAAGGAGGGGTTTTAATTTGGAGGAGTCGTATCTCACCCTTTATTTTTGGATTTCATATTTATGTTTTATTTTTCTTTTTAATTTCTTGGTTTTTATTTAAGTTATGTATTGTTCTAACTAAATTATACATATAATTTGAATTATAATGTAGAGACGAAGCCATCTTATTATTTACTTTTCTACTTACCTACGTCTTGGACCTTTTGGTTTTGAGAATTTCAAACCTGAAGAACTCGAATTGGAGGAGGAAGCTATCGAAGAGTCATCAGATGGAATTTTAACCGACTCCAAATCACTCAATTCAATTTCTTCAGCATCACCGACTTCAATAATTTTTTGGAATTTAAAATCCTTATCAGATTTCAAGTAATCTACAAAACCTAATTTCGTGGAAGCATAGATCATACGATCTCTAACTTTGGAGCCCGATGGACAGGTATATATGAAGAATAAATCGTTTGAGGTAGACTTGAAGATGTTATAGTTGGGCGAATCATTTGGAATCTTAGTAACTATTTGATTCACAGAAGTAATTGAAGCGATAGATGTCAAAACCAACTCCTCATCTCTTATGTTGATAGTAACCAATTGGCTTGAAGTCAAAGAGTCTAATGTATCCTTCAATTCGTCGGAGATCTTGAATTTCAAATTTCCACCTTGACTTAAATGGTTATCATTGACTAGAGCTCTTTTACCCCTAGAAATACCACCATTTGATGCAATTGACATCATTTCCATTTCCTTAACAAGTTTCAGACTTTCTTCCTGTTCACTCAAAGGGTTTTCTTGAGCCTCATGTGCTTTAATAGTTTCCCAACCCTTTGATGAAGCTTCTTCTAATTCGTTCAACTGTAATACCATAGAAAAAAACTCTAAACCCAATTCTTTCAGGATTGTGTTCTTGGTAGATGCATACAACATTTTATCCTTAACCTTTGCAAAGTCCGGGACAAATGAAATAAAAATATGTTTATCGTTGTCATGAGATTCAACTTCGTCATTCTTGACAATTATGTAGGTAGCTTCCGTTTCCGATAACTTCTCATTGATCAAGTTGAAGTCCGAAGTTAGATCCTTATTCAAAGGAATCAATTCACCAGGAGTAAGTTGTTCGTTTATGATCTTGACAAATAAAGCTCTATGACCACCAGCAATGTAGTCTTTGAATGCTTCGGTCAATTCATCAGAACCTATTATCAAGGATAGAGTTGTTAGCCATATAGAGTCTTACCAATTGAGGGAAAAATCACCTATTAATACATACCAGTAATACCTGAGCGAGCTGACATTGTATATGCGTAGGTATAGAGAGATTTTGATATAGATAAAGGATATAAAACTTTCAAAAATCATCTATCTATCTTACTGTATATGGCTCGTCATATCTACCTATGTACCTACATACAGGATGTTAGTTAGCCCTTTCGTTTCATAGAGCCGATCGACTTCACCAAAACAAACGTCTACTGTTTTAGCCAAGCAGTTGACACCAGCTCTCACGGGCGGTGCACAATACATGAATTGTTGAAAGATTCGATTTGTTTACCTTTTCTGCAGTCTCGAAAAAAACGTAAACAAGTGTTATGTTTTGATTTTTGTCTCTACAATTGAGCTTTGCATCGTTTCGTTTCGATTTGTGTTCCGTGAGACTGCTGTAGCTTCAATACATTTCGGGTGACTTTTCTGGTTTGATATTAACACAAGCCTTCATTTGCTTTACTTTTGGCTGTTCGGTTTTTCCCTTTCCTCATCTATTCATCTTGAACTCCATTTACGTTCATTGCTGTCCTCATACAACCGCCAACCTCTTTTGATCAGGCTACCAACAAATTTACACTTTATTTATTTTTATCCATTTACTGGTCACTTCTTTTTGATCGACTTTTATAACCAGTTAGCTCACTCATATTCACTTACACCAACCGTTGCATATAATTTACATTAACATAACTTCTAAAAACAAATTACCATTCTCTTTTGTTCTACATAATGACTGAAGAATTCGATCATCAACAAGAGCCACTGAGTGACCCCCTCCAGTTATCCCAGTTGCTTGAAAATTTCGCAACTAATGAACCGATATTTGAAAATGAGCTTTTATATCCCACACCCACAGAGTCTGAAATAGCACATTTTAGTAAGGGCAAATTGACAAGTGCTACCATTGAAGCTCTTATCACTCATGTCACATCTCCAGAGATAATAGACTATCAACTGTTGGTTGATTTATTTCTGACATTTAGAAATTTTATTGATCCTTTACCTTTGATGGAGTTGCTACTCTGTAGACTCACTTGGTGTCTGAGAACCTCCTCATTAGAAAACTTAACCACTGAAAATAACAATAATTCTGATGATAATAAAACCTCTCACATTGGAAAAATTGCCCTAGTAAGAACATTTGTTTGCTTGCGTCATTGGTTATTGAATCATTTTCAAGATGACTTTATCTCAAATAATCAAATAAGACAATTGTTGACAGATGTGATCAACAACATATGTAAAGAGGAAGCGTATACATCTTCAGATTTGAAAACTTCGCTGCAAGTTAGAGTTTTAGTCGATCTCAAGAAGGTTTACATTAAGCTATGTAATATTTATTGGAACACAATTTCATTAGAAAAATTAGAAAATGATGGTGAAATCAATCTATTGAACTTCGAACTATCCCCACATATTTTAATGTCAACAGCAAGAATATCAATGATTGGATTGAAACAGATAAATGATCCTTCTACCCGTCGTTCAGGTATTTTATCCATTGTAGAACAAAGATCCTCAAGTGCGACAAATTTATTGCTCAAAGAACACGCCGAGATATTAGTAAAGGATGACCAAGAGTTACTTCAAGGAATGATCCTTCGATCAAAGAACACAAAGTCAAAAAATTTAAAATCCAAAGTTTAC
Organism: Wenyingozyma ramenticola; assembly: GCA_024271885.1. NCBI lineage: Eukaryota > Fungi > Ascomycota > Pichiomycetes > Pichiales > Pichiaceae > Wenyingozyma > Wenyingozyma ramenticola. The sequence continues at coordinate 675,796 of JANBXF010000006.1, forward strand.
TCTAATCAACAAAAGAACGAATTTATGAACAATAACGACAAGTTTATACTTCATCCAAAAGCATCATTGAATTCCTTAGGTGTTACCAACAATAACAACTTGAAAGCTACATTGCCAAGGAATGGGACACTTGATAACATTTTTTCAAATATATTTCAAGAATTTAAGGCTACCCCTATCCAGGGAGTCAAGAGATTGTCAGTTGATAACAAAGAAAATACTGGTTTTATAACGAATGGATCACTGAAGGTCTTCAAAGAAAGTAAAACCACTGTTATATCACCAACAACTCCATTGAAAAAAATGACTATCAAAATAAAAAACCAGGATCAAAGTGCGCCTAAGATGAGCAATTTGAAAGATGTCAAGAAATCAAATACTTTGAAGAAGAAAAGTGGATTTAGATCCATATTCAAATCGCACGAGAAAGAAGATTTTAATAGACCAAAGCATAATATTCACGAGCAACCAGCAAAACCTGCGGTTCAGTCTACTGCAGAGAAGGAAGAAATAATTTCAACCGAAGGTAAAATTGATTTATTAAGTTCAAGAGTGATAGATGAGCTCCATACCCTATCTAGAAATCAAACGTACAAAAAGAGATTGTCAACTCAATTGAAGAGGGCAAGTAGACAAAGTGTTCTATCAACTTTCATCAACTTGAAAGATGTCAATGAATCACATGAATACGACGAATCTCCAACAAGATCTAGACAGAGGAAAAATGATAGTACCATGAATTCGGATGAACTTATCAACTGCTTCAACAATAACAACAATGACATTGTTCCTCCCACTCTGGATATGCAACGCCAATCAGGATATTCAAAGAGTGACAATATTGAGGAGTCTACCCCTGAACCTTTTGAAATGAATAGAATGTCAAATGCCACCTTCAAAACCCCATCAGTAACTATGAACTGGTCAAATTCATTAGATCTATCAAAATCAAATAACAACTCGTTCATAGATATTGCAGGAGATGATTCATCCATTGATAAAATTCTTAGCTGTGATTTAGACAACCAAGCTGAACAGAGTAATAACCATCTCATATCAACTGAGGATATGGAAAAAATCTCATTATTATCTACAGATGATGAAGGTAATGAGGTTGATATGGCAGACCATCTTGAAACCAGTTCTAATATTGATCGTGATGGTGTGGTGGATCTACAGAACAACAGATTCTCAATTCATGTTATTTCAAGAAACAGTCATATTTCAACCAAATCATATATGACTTATGATTCTGATTTCTATGCTAGATCTGATGAACTCAATACTCATCAGCAAGAACAACAAACTGATGATAACGGTTATTCTGGTGGCCAAAAGTTACGTAAAAAGTGTTCATTTGGTGATCTAAGAATTAATTCTATTCAAAGAGGTGAAATCAAAGCTAAAAACTTATCGGACAGAAATTCTCTTTTCAGTCACAATTCCGAGGAAGAGAATGATATCGAGAAAGAAATTGATGGTGATGGCGATGACGATGAAAGTGATGGTGAACGATACTTTGACTCTGCTTCTAATATTGATGTACTGGTATTAAGCCCCGAAGATCCAGCCTACGCAGAGCAGTCAATTGATGAAATCGATCAGGATGAAGACTTCATGTCTGAGCTGCCCTTCTTCAACTCTGACATTTTTTCTTTAGAGTTAGACGATGATGAAGCTTACTCTGGAAATGTTATCAAGCGCTCAAATAATGTCTCTGGTAGACTGTTAAGTGAGTTTGATGAGAGTTTCTCCGATGAATACGAAGGACAGAATGACCCAGATGAGGAAGCACAGGAAGAGGAAGCTGCTGCTGAAGACAAAGATACTGATAGTACCATTTCAATGATCCCTTCACCAAGTCAGTCATTCATGCTACCCTATCCAGGCTTCTCATCCACTGCAATTGCTGAACTGGCAGCTATGCCAGATGAATCATATATCGATGATCCTGTCAACACTGCACTCTCCAAGTTGAGGGGAAAAGTTCCTATGAAAGAAACAGTGGAACAGAAGTCCATGAGTAGTCCTGAGCAACACCATCAACACCATCACGTTAAAGTATTTTATGGGCTCAATGATGAACCTGAAGACGGTAAAGTTGTTGAGCAACTCCCAAAACTTGATGACAATGCTGATATCGAAAGCGATGGAAGTGGAAAGTCTGGTGATGAAATCAAACTTGAATCTAGGGTTCGTGATTTATTCATCCATGAGCAACCAAATGAACCTGTTGACAATGAAGCTAACTTCACTACCCATACTATCACAGCACTGACGAAGCAACCAAAATTGGGAGTTTTGAAAGACGAAACTGTTGAAACGTCTAAAAAAGCGAGACGTTTTGATATTAAGTCACTGTCAGCCACTCCTAAAAGAAGTCTTATCTTTCCTTCATCTGTAACAAAGACACCAATTTCTTTGGAAGAGGCGATCAAAAATGGTAAGCATATTCCGTTGGTTCTGTGCTATGACTCCGAAAAATTAAGTGAACAATTGACTTTAATCGAGAGAGACTCATTAATTGATGTTGATTGGAAAATATTGTTGGACTTGAGTTGGAATAAACCGACTGATCCTGTCAATTCGTGGTTAGGTTTTTTGATAAACAATGAAAGTTGTAATTCAATTAACCTCATTACTTCTAGATTCAATATTGTGACAAATTGGATTATCTCAGAAATTCTATTATGTCGTGACTTGAAAATCAGGGTTTTAACAATTTCAAGATTTATTCATGTTGCTAATAATTGTAAAATTTTACAAAACTATGCAAGTATGTTCCAAATTGTCTTAGCTTTGACTTCTGAAAGAGTGAAAAAACTGAAAATAACATGGTCAAAAGTGGACCCAGGAGATTTGTTGTTACTGAACTCTTTGAGAGATTTAACTAAACCTGATAAAAACTTCAGTAGATTTAGAAATGAGATGAGTTCTATTACTGCTTCTAAAGGTGTTATTCCGTTTATCGGGTTGCATTTGTCTGACTTGGTTATGAATGCCGAAAGAGCTAATTACACAAAGCCAAACGGATCCTCTCAAGCAAGTACTCCTATTAGCTCACCAAATACTACTGTAGATTCGATCTCAGTGACACCTGACTCTTCCAGTACGGAGCCCAAATATATGCTTATCAATGTTGATAAATTCAGAGTTTCGGCTTCTATCTTGAAGAACATCTTAAGAGCAATTGATTGGTCCAGATTGTATGATTTCAAGATGAATGAGGAGTTACTAAGTAAGCTGCTGTATATTACTTCTCTGACTGACGATGAAATGGATTACAGCGTGAATCATTTGATCGATCCATGAATTACGCGTGCGTGATTTATATAAGTTTTCTGTGTCTATATACATGTTTACGAGTCCCCATAATATTTCTTTCTTTATTAGTATTCCTGTAGATTGATCGTTGCATTTTTCATTATAAATGTGTAAAGTATTTTATAAACTTGTAAACTACGAGTGAGACCAATGCAGCGAAACAACTAGCAAACACAATTCTGGTTTGTTTCTGTTTATCTATTTGACCCTTCTGTCTATACTCATTAAGTAATTTCAAATCTTTTTCAAATTTACCAAGTTTTTCCTTTTCGTTTTGAAAGTTTTCCCTTGATGAGTTCAATCGCGTTTGTAGATCATCAACTTTTTGAAACTCAAGTGACTTAAATTCACTCAAGTCCTTGGCGTTCAAGGTTTGTAATACCATTCGTAGATTTGAACATGTTTCATCCAATTCCTTGTTCAGTTTTTGCAGGTTTGAGTGCTTTTGTTCAAGTTCTCTCGTAAGAATTGAATTCTCATAATCGATCTTCTGAAGTTTTAGAGATAGATCATTCGTTATTGATTCTTTCAATGCCTCTAATTTCTCCAAGACTCGTGTATCTTTCTTATCATTGTCCTTCTCATTTTTTGGAAGAGAAGAGTTGTGACCGTTTATGATGTCACTGCTTGATCTATTGTCAGCTTTTAGGCTATTTGCTGGAGAGGGAAAATCAGAATCTAAGAATGAGAACGATGTGGCCCTACTACCAGAATTGTTATATGGAGACTCTGGAGGAGAAATTTTAGTACCCGCTGAAATGCTATTAAGAGGGGTTGAGGTTGTATTTGGACCAATAGTAAAACTTGCCATTTTTCTATGCCGGCTTGGAGAATGAACATTTTTACGACCTACAGTGGTAGCAGGAAGTTTCAAGTATTTTGATCCAGACGTTATTTGATTGTGACTTTGGTTCATGAGTTGAGGAGGAGAAGATGAAACAAATGATGAAGAGTTGCTTTTTGTACTACCATTATCCACTTCGCTTGGTTGAGGGTTTGAATTTGTGAAGAAAACTGGGGGAAGCTGCGAAAGCGATTGAGACGAACCAGACAACGAAACAGGAAGACCTAAAGTCTGAGTTATAGGATCCGATTTGTAGATATATTGGAACTTCCTCGAAGGATGTGAAGAAGAACCTGCTGAAGATATACGATCTTCCTTTGAAGGACTTAAAGTTGAAGCGGTATTGAAGTAATTATGAACATTTTGCAAGGAATTTGAACGTGGTTGAGATGATTGAGATTCTTGATTTTGAAAACGTAAGGTAGCGGGTAATGCCGGTTGAATCCCCGATGAAAGTCTGGAAGTAGTTGCATTAGACGTGGGAACACTGTTAGAGATTCCTGTACCCGCAGGCAATGCTCTAGAAGAAGAAGAAGTAAATGGTGTATTGTATTCTGCAACCATCCTCTTTGGCATTCTTGTTGGTGTTTGAGGCACAGATGATAGCGAAGAAGTTGTAGCATGTGTATCATCAACTTTCTTTGTATCACTTAGATCTCCATCTTCCTCGCCATTTCGACTTTCAGTAGTAGCTGCTCTTCTCAATTCATCAGGTGAAGCAGAGGAAAGTGGTGAACTTAATTCATGATCCTCTCCGATTGTGCCTGTGACACTCGGTTTGAAAAGAGACATCAAGGAACAGAAAATAACTCTTTTCAATGTCTAAGTAGTCAGGGCCGCTTATGTGGATTATTTCTTTCGAACTGATATCAAGTTATTGAAAGAGGGTGCTAAATGGAATATAATGCATAACACAATTTCAGCCTCAAGGCATGTTGGAATACTGCGCCATGTATAGAACAAATCTAGAGCACGCGCCCACAGAGAGGTGGCAAAGTCCAATGTTGACAGATGTGGCTGACGTTGGTTAATCTCAGGGAAGACAAGACAGACGCGAAGAAATTTGTTCTCAGAAAAGACAACAGGGAGAAAATAGGCCTTTTGACTAGCTAGATATTGACACAGAGGTAGAATCCTGATTTCAGATCTGCAATCTCCCTTCAGATTAGTGTTGTTATCGTATACCTCTACCCAATTTCACCAATTACCACCGCTTTATCACTCAACAGGAAAGTAGTTTATAAAGTGTTTACGCTGATATATCATTGTTGTGTGTGTGGCCCTTAGATCAAATAATTATCGTGTGTTTTGATTTGTCTCAGAATCAACATAGAACTCAAGTTCATCAATAGGCAACAGTTAGTCCCCAAAGTTTGTTTGCAAGTGGCCAATCCAGAAACTTTCAATAAGGCTTCTTTTATAGATACATACCTGTCGACTATCTAACCTATTATTAGAACTCACATATACTCACATAGTAGAGGACTCAGGCTGATTGGATTTAGTAGAGAGATACATCATGGATATTCATTTTGAACCAGGAACGTATGTTTAATGATAAAATTTCTATTGTTTTACGAAAGCTTCAACCATATACTAACTTAAATTTCATATTATTATAACAGCCGCTGTTGGTTACCTGATCCCAAAGAAGGATGGATTGGTGTTGAAGTTGTCAAAACTACCAACGAGAATAACAAGTATCAAATCCAATTGGTAGCTGAAGATGACAAGGAGAGAACTTTCAACATTGAAACTACTGATCTTGATCCAAGTAACCCCAATCTACCATGTTTAAGAAATTCTATCGAAACCGTAGAGGATTTAACTGAATTATCACATTTGAATGAACCTTCTGTTTTGAGTGCTATTAGAATCCGTTATTCTCAATTTGATATTTATACTTATTCTGGTATTGTTTTAATCGCAACCAATCCGTTTGAAAGAAATGATGAATTATATTCCCCACATAGAATACAAAGGTATGCTTCGAAGAGAAGAGGAGAAGAAGAACCCCATTTGTTCGCAATTGCAGAAGAAGCCTATAGATGCATGAAATCAAACAATCAAAATCAATCTATTGTTGTTTCAGGTGAATCTGGTGCAGGTAAAACTGTTTCTGCTAAATATATCATGAGATATTTTGCCTCTGTTGAATCAGATAACCAAAGTGGTCATGATATGTCAGATACAGAAAGGCAAATTTTAGCCACCAATCCAATAATGGAAGCGTTCGGTAATGCCAAAACAACAAGAAATGATAACTCTTCAAGATTTGGTAAATACTTAGAAATTTTATTTGACTCTAACGTTGTTATTATTGGTGCAAGAATCAGATCATATCTTTTAGAACGTTCAAGATTGGTCTTTCAGCCTGCTACAGAAAGAAATTACCATATTTTCTACCAATTATTGGAAGGTTTAGACCAAGAAACAAAAGATAAATTATACCTCACCAAAGTCGAGGATTTCCACTATGTAAATCAAGGTGGTGTTCCAAAGATTCCTGGTGTTGACGATGCAAAAGAATTCAAAGATACCACTGATTCCTTGTCATTAGTTGGTATTAAGGAAGACAAACAATTTGATATTTTCAGAATTTTGGCAGCCTTACTCCATATCGGTAATATTGATATTCATAAGACAAGAAATAATGCTATATTGTCATCCGATGAACCTAGTCTTGTTAAAGCGTGTGAATTATTAGAAATAAACCCTGTCAATTTTGCAAAATGGATTGTCAAGAAGCAAATCATCACGAGATCTGAAAAGATTGTCTCCGATTTGAATCATCAGCAAGCTTTGGTTGCAAGAGATTCTGTCTCTAAATATATCTATACCGCTTTATTTGACTGGTTAGTTGATTATATCAATTCCGATCTATGTCCTCCTGAATTGCAATCCAAAGTGAAATCTTTCATTGGTGTTTTAGATATTTATGGTTTTGAACATTTTGATACAAATTCATTTGAACAATTCTGTATCAACTATGCTAATGAAAAATTACAACAAGAGTTTACACAACATGTTTTCAAGTTAGAGCAAGAAGAATATATCAAAGAAGAGATTGAATGGTCTTTTATTGAATTCGCTGATAATCAACCATGTATCAATGTTATTGAAAATAGATTAGGTATCTTGTCTTTGTTAGACGAAGAGTCCCGTTTACCTTCTGGTAATGATGATTCTTGGATTGAAAAGATGTATCAAACCTTGGCAAAGGGAGAGAATGAAAAAGTTTTCAAGAAACCAAGATTTGGCAACAAAAAGTTCATTGTTTCTCATTATGCCTTGGATGTTGAATATTCATCAGAGGGTTTCATCGAAAAGAACAGAGATACCGTTGGTGATGGTCAGTTAGAAACCTTGAAGGATTCTAAGAATGAGATGTTACTTGATGTATTATCTACAGTCGACAAAGCTGCTCAAAAGTTGGCAGAAGAACAAGCTGCCGCTGCTACTGCTCGTCCTGGTATGAGGGTGAATAAGAAACCAACATTAGGTTCTATCTTCAAGACTTCATTGGTTGAATTGATGGCTACCATAAATTCCACTAATGCTCATTACATCAGATGTATTAAGCCAAATGAAGAAAAGAAAGCTTGGGAATTTGACCCTGTTATGGTTTTATCTCAATTAAGGGCTTGTGGTGTCTTAGAAACAATTAAGATTTCTTGTGCTGGTTTTCCTTCAAGATCAACATACCCTGAATTTGTTATGAGTTATGCCGTACTTTTGCCTTCTTCTGAACGTGAACAGTTCTTGAGGAATGGAAGCACCAACACAGAAAAAGATGCCATTGAATTAACAAGAAAGATATTGAAACAATCAATTGATGACCCATATAAGTATCAACTTGGTAAAACTAAGATCTTTTTCAAGGCCGGTATCTTAGCTCATGTTGAAAAACTCAGATCAAATAAGATTAACACAGCTGCTATCATGATCCAGAAGCATCTCAGATCTCACCATGGTCAAAAGGAATATGCTAAGTTGAGACAATCATTGTTAGACTTACAATCATTGTTGAGAGGCTACTTGGCCCGTGATAGATTTAGAAAAGAGCTTGAAGCTAAATCCGCCACATTGTTACAATCTCTTGCTAGAGGGTATCAAGCACGTAAAGAATATCAAAATACTTGTGAATCGATTCTCAAATTACAAGCTGCTTCTCGTGGATACTTATTGAGATTGAATCTTTTAAAACGCCATCATGAAGGTGCCGCAACTACTTTACAAACTGCCTTCAGAGGATATTCAGCAAGAAAGACTTATAGACAAAAGTTGAGAGCTATTATTTTGGCTCAAAGTTGTTATCGTCGTCAAGCAGCTAAGAAAGAGTTTTCGCAATTGAAGATCGAAGCTAAGTCTGTAAATAAATTGAAGGAAGTACAATATAGTTTGGAGAATAAGGTTATCACATTGACTGATTCTTTGAAAGCTAAAATATCCGAAAATAATACTTTGTTGGCTGAAATGACAAAGTTGAAAGAAGATCTCAAAGTTGCACAGGATAATCACGAGTCTGCTAAGAGTAGAGAGTTAGACATCAACACCAAATATGACTCTGCAGTATCGAAACATGATGGTACAGTAACTAAATTGAATGAAGAAATTGCCAAATACAAGACTGAATTTGAAACAGCCAAGAGCAAAATTGAGGAGTTGACTCTTTCTCAAAATAAATTGAAAGAGGAGTTGTTGGATAATATTAAACAATTGAAGGAAGCCAAGGCCAAGTTAGATGAGTCTAATACAGATAAAGAAACTTTGAATTCAACCATTTTGAAATTGAGAGCAGAAATTCTTGAATTACAGAATCAAGTTGGTAGAGGTGGTAAATCAGTTGGTGCTACTCGTTCAAGAAATATCGCTAACCGCAACTCGAGTTCTCCAAATGGATTCCAAGAGAATGGTAATGGTAATTATAGCGCCAGACCTGCTTCTATTATTGGTTCCGGTACCGATTATGATCTTGAAGATGAACTTAGAGATCTTGATCCACAAATTAAAGCTCTTGATTCCGAAATATATAAATTGTTATCCAATGCTAAACCATTACACAGAGAAGTTGTTGAAGGTTTATTGAAAGGTTTGAAGATTCCTGTAGCTACTGTAGCTACTGATTTCACTAAAAAAGAAATCTTATTCCCAAGTCGTATCATTATTATTATAATAAGTGATATGTGGAGATTTGGTCTTTTAGATGAAAGTGAAGAATTCCTTGGTGAAGTATTATCAGTTATTCAACAAATTGTCGGTAGCTTGAAAGACGAAGAAGCTATTTCACATAGTGCCTTTTGGCTTTCAAATGTTCAAGAATTGTATTCCTTCATTTCATATGCTCAAGCCACAATTATTGCAAACAATGAATTGAGTAAGTCAATGGATGATGGTGATTTTGATAGATACTTGAAATTAGTGGCTATAGTGAAGGAAGATTTCGAATCATTATCTTTCAATATCTATAACATGTTTATGAGAAAGATTCATAAGGAACTTGAAGCTAAGAGTATTCCAGCAGTTGTTTTAGCTCAGGCATTACCTGGTTTCACCGCTCCTGAACCATCACAATTTGCCATTCGTAATATCTTCCCATCATCTCAAGAATATAAGATGGATGATATATTGACCTTGTTTAATAATATCTTCTGGTCAATGAAGGGATATTTCATTGAAACTGACGTTATCAGAGAAACCATTATAAGTTCAATTATATTTGTTGATGCTTATTGTTTCAACGATTTAGTTATCAGACGTAATTACTTGACATGGAAGCGTGGTTTACAATTGAATTATAATGTTACAAGATTAGAAGAATGGTGTAAGAGTCATGAAGTTCCAAATGCATCAACATATTTGGTTCATTTATTCCAAGTTTCTAAATTATTACAATTGAGAAAGAATACATTAGAAGATGTTCAAATCTTATATGACATTTGTCATGCTCTTAAACCATCTCAAATTCAAAGATTGATTGCAAATTATGTTATTGCAGATTATGAAACACCAATTTCTCCAGGTATGATGAAAAAATTGACTGAAAAGGTCAAAGATACAGGTGATTCATCTTTATATCTCCCTGTTAATTCCAAGGGTAAATGGGATGATCCATTTAATAGTATTCCATTGAGACCATTTACTAAAGTTGAAGCATATTTACCTGGTTGGTTGAATGTTCCAATTCTTAGGAGAATTATTGACTTAGTTACCCAACATGCAGATTTACAAGAAAAATTACAAAAACAGGAATCAGCTCAAGAATTATTAGAGGATGAGAAATAATTCAAATTGATGTGACATGTCTTCAATGATGATGATGATGAACTATATACATTGCTTTTAACAATTCTTACCATAATTATTCCCATTTTTTTCTTAATTATTTTTTATTCTTCAACCTTATATTTTTTTTTATTATATATATAACTTTTATACTATTTTTTATTTTTAACTTTTCCCCATTCTTGAGTTTATGAGAGATATATAATTACTTATGAATATATTCTACCCATATCATATAAATCAATCAAACATTTAAGTAGAGAGTTGCGTATACATCTACAACGAGCAAGACTATTTATTTATAGATTTTATATTTATTCAATTACTTATTGCAATTATTAAAATTAGATAAGCTAGTACACATTAGTATGATAAAATTTCGAATTCAATTACTGAAATGAACGGCAATTGGTACAATAATAACAATTAAAATAATAATAACGATCAATGCAAGACAAAGTTTCAATTTTAAATTCTTTTTCCACATTTCTTTTCTAACTTGATTAGCACTTTTATTAAACATTCTAGCATTATTTGATAAATCATTAGCTCTAGTATCAATATCATCTAACATCTCACCCCTTTGATTTATAGCTTCAATGTTATTACGCATTATACCTGCTGTTTCTTCTAATGAACTTTGTAAATGTTGAATGTTTTTATTACCAGCGTTGGTTGTTTCTCCAGCTGCTGAAGCTTCTGTTGCAGCAGCATCCGCAAATGGGTTATATGGATCATAAGCTGTAGCACCTGACATTATGATGGTTTATATCTGTTTATATTTTCTAAATTGAGTCGATATATGGAGTCGTATTATTTGTTTCTACTTGAATTAGTTTATTATAAATCAGTTAGAAATGATTAATTGAATTGTGATTTTTTGATGATTTTTGGTTCTAACGACGAATTGATCTAATTTGAAAGTTGTTCTATCCTACAGGGTTCCGGTTGATCAGGATAGTTGTAAGTAGTTCGGATGAAGATCTAGTTTCTTTAATTATCCTTAAGGACGATACCGCGGGCAGAAATATCAATTATGTATATATATATATATACTATGTTGTGATATATGTGTTCTCTGTGGCAATGAATCAGTACCAAGCACACCCTAAAACCAAGAAGGATAGACTATCACAATGGGTCAGGTCACCTACCATCTCTCTCTGCCTTGCCTTTCTGCGTGAGAAAGTAAGTGATTATTATAGATTTCTAACTGCGCCTCTCACGGATGGGCAGCCGCGCCACATATTTGCGCCGTTACTATTTATTTTTACACGTGGCTAGTTAGTTTATTATGCGTCGATCGCCGCGCAGGGATTTGGACGGGACGGGGAGCAAAGATTGGATTGATTCACAAGAGCAGTTTATTGCAATAGAGGTTGATTGGTGTAACTGCTCTTTAGAACTTATATATATAGTATATAAAATTTGTATCAATCATTGAACCATATACACTCTTGACTTAGTAGTTACAGACAAAATGGCATCACAAAATTATCCTTCGTCATTCGACCCTGAAAAGTCAATCGATGAGTATGTACATGCATATCATATCCCGCATATGAACCTTAATAAGAAATTTTTCAAATAACCGTGTACTAACTTTTTACTCTAGTATGAACACCATTGAAAAAATTATTTTCAGATGTAAACAACAACCATTAGTACCTATAGGATGTTTGGGTACTTGTGTAGCAGTTGCTATGGCTGCTAAGGGTATTAGACAAGGTAATACTAAATCGGCCAATTTTTATTTCAAATGGAGAGTGGCATTACAAGGTTTCACTATAGTAGCTTTAGTAGCTGGTTCATATTATTATGATGCTCATATTAAGTCAACATCGAAATCAGAAGAAGAAATGGCTATTGAAAAGGCAAGATTAAGAGAAAAATTATGGGTTGAAGAATTAGAAAGAAGAGATGCTGATATGAAAGAGAGACAACGTAGAGCTGAATTGGCTAGACAATATCAAGCAGATCTAGCTAAACAACAGGCTTCCAAGGGTGATGAATCAAAATAATCAAACTTTTTCCATTAAGGTTATGCATGAAAAACCAGATTCCATTCTAACATGTCTTTATGCCCTCTTACTCTGTTTTACTGATTTTTTTCTTTTCAACCACTCAACTCATAGCATACATTGATATCCTATTTTAATCTATATATATGTACATAGCACAACTCACTTTCATTATGTTACTTTTCAGCATTTCCTAAATTACCGTATCGTTAAGATTTTTGTAAAAAGCCGACTGACCGCCGCGAATAGGGGAAATATTTCAAAAACCGTAGCATGTATTTTATTTCAATTCTTGAAAATGTCAAACTTAACGTGCAGAAGGGGGGGGGAGAGAGAGAAACAGGCACTAGAAGTTCAAGTACAGACTTAGATTATTCACCATGAACAGGCAATTTAACAGGGTGCCTAACATTCTTCGAAGGTTCTGCTCAACTGAATCAAAAACCGCCAAAAAAGCCATCAATAATGAATCAACTTCGACTTCAACCTTGTCAATAGCTACAAAGCAAAGACTATACATGATAGACAGCCATTCACCTGGGTCTGTGTTTTTCCTACCACATGGGACTAGAATATTCAACAAGCTTGTACAGTTCATGAAATTACAACAAGAAAAGCAAGATTTCACAGAAGTTATTACTCCATTGATATATAAGAAAGATTTATGGGAAACTAGTGGACATTGGGAAAATTATAAAGAGGATATGTTCAAAGTAGAAGGGAATGAAAATAGGGATGAAGGAGATACCAATGATATATATGGTTTAAAACCTATGAATTGTCCAGGTCATTGTTTGATCTTTGGTAGATTCAAAAGATCATACCATGAATTACCAATCAGATTAAGTGACTGGTCAAGTCTTCATCGTAACGAAGCCAGTGGTGCATTGACTGGTTTAACTAGAGTTAGAAGATTTCACCAAGACGATGGACATATTTTTTGTACAAGAGATCAAATAGGTGTTGAGATCTCTAAGACTTTAAAATTGATCAAATTGGTGTATAATGTATTTGGATTCAACAATTATAGAATGGTTTTATCTACTCGTCCTGAAGAATCATATATTGGTTCATTAGAAGAATGGAACGAAGCTGAAAGTCAATTAAGTTCAGTATTGGACGATATCAATGGTGCCAATAATTGGTTATTAAGAGAAGGTGATGGTGCGTTTTATGGCCCTAAAATTGATATTTTATTAACAGATACATTTGGTAAAGAACATCAAGTTGGTACTATTCAATTGGATTTCCAATTACCTCAAAGATTCGAATTAGAGTATTTGGATTCTGATTCTAATGTGAAAACACCAATAATGATTCATAGGGCTATATTTGGATCAGTTGAAAGGTTTATGGCGTTATTAATAGATCATTATCAAGGTAAATGGCCATTCTGGTTAAGTCCAAGACAAGCGGTTGTTTTACCAATTAACTCTAATCATTTGGAATATGCTGAAAGAGTACAAGCTAAATTAAGTGGTGAATTGGTAGATAAATCGGATTTCGAAGTTGTTTCAAAATTAACTGGTTTTAAATTCTTTGTTGATATCGATTCAAGAAATGAGACAATTGGATCTAGAGTGAAAGATGCTATAAGTAAAGGTTACAATTATATTATCCTTGTAGGTGACAAAGAAGTTGAAAATGGTACAGTTGCTATGAGATCTAGTACTAATAGAAAAATCGAGACATTGACTATTGATGAAACAATTACAAAATTCCAAAATATGGAAAATGAGTATCTGTAAGACAAAATCAATTCATTAAGAATCATAAATTAATTAATATACCTATGTATATATTATATATTATATATTATATATTAAACCCACCCATCCTGTTCATAGACGATTCAAGAAACTTAATAGATTTCTCTTTAGAGTCATTAGAAATATCCGGTAACACTTCATTATGGAAGTGTAATTCTAAGTTAGGAGCTTGATTGATCAATAAATTATCACTACCGAATTTCAAAGAATCAATTATATTTTGAGGAATATAATCACCATGGTTTTGTAAGAAATTTGAACGATCTTCAAGGTCTTGTGATTTAATCTTATTAAGATTCAATTTAAATGAATTTATCAAATTTTCAATCTTATTATTGACTTCTTTTCTTCGTATTATCTCAAGTATCAAATAATGATATGATTTTATGAAATGATTATAATCATTACAAGCTTGATTAATTTGTCCTCTTAGATCTATGATTTCATTCAAATTCAACTTTATCGTTTCTGTACTAGTTGCAAAATCATGGAAATATTGTTTTGTCAAACTTACGGAACCAAATTCTTTGAGACCCAAGGTGAATTGTTTTAATTTATCGAATAAATCATCGAATTTTTTAACAATTTTCAAGATTTCTTGTCCATTCTTCATTATATTATCACTATCGTTGTTTAAAAGGTTTAAGAATTCAGGCAATTCATTCACATCGTTCTCTATTACTTCCATCAATTGTAATTTCTCTTCTTCTTTCGAATTAGGATCATTTAAGAAATCTATACTATTAAGACATTGATTATAATGATCGTTGAAACTTGTCAATATAGAAACCATATCTAATTCTAATTCGTTATTGATCTCTAATAACTTATTGATTGTTTCATTACTACTACTTTCAATATTTATACTTGAACGTGTATGATCTGTATTATTATTGTTCACGAGTTTCAATTCTGTGAATTGAGAATTGAGATTATTAAATTCATTGTTATAATTATCAAGATCTGAATTCAATCTTATCAATAAAGCATCAGTTCTATTCTTCTTGACTACTTCTTCATTAGTCTTCATAGCTACTGTGATTTTATCAATCAAAGAATTTATAGATGTCTCATCTATGAAATCAATCAATTTCATTTCTTTATCATGGAACTCCATTTCAATTTTAGTATCTCGAAGTGTACTTATAGTCTTGTTTAATTTCCCCAAATCTTTCATCACTTTCGAACTCAAATTACTCTTCAATGTCAACAAATCTTGTAAATTCACAACTAGAGAATCTTTGATTATCCCCAGGAGTCTCAATTGTTGTCTATTTGAATCCAAAAGGTAAACTACCCTTGGAAGATTATCATCTCTTGAAATAAGTCTAGAATTTATTAAATTGATATACTCATTAGCCTTTTCACAAATCCTTTCAGCTTCTAATAATTTCGTCCTAGCATCCTCTACCCAGTAGACAATGCGTGAACTCATTGTGGTAACTAATAACTTTGGTTCAAACTCACCATAGATCATCCACCGTTCCTTATCCCACCTACGTTATCAGTGCTATCTCATGTTAGTATCTATATCTATATCAGTATAGTCACGCCGATCGACCAATTAACCAGCACAGCCACACAAAACTAATACCATGCGACTAAACTCAGCCACACACGCCCCCTTCCCAAAGCGGCAAATTGTAAACAAACTCTCAATAAAATCCGGAAGACTTAGTTTACACTTTGTATGGGATGGGATTATTATTAAACAGCGACCTGAAATAGCATTTTTTGATATAGGGTTGACGTATATATTAAATTCTATTATGATATATGTACGTTCTTTCTTCATATAGTCTGCATCATAGTGGTTCATCATAATCATAATCGACAATGTCGTTTTTACAGGGAGTGTAAGTATATTATCAATCGAGTTACAAAAGAGAGAACAAATTATTTTAATAATTCGATCTCGCTGATCCTATGTGGAAGTATACTAACTAACTAACATACATACATTTTAGAAACAATCATTTCAATGCTTCAAATATACCCACTATAAAGTCAAATAGGGTTTTTAGAAGAAATCAAGATGGAACACCTTCATCACCAGTATCTAGATTTCAACAACAACAAGAACAACAGCAATTACAACAACAACAACAACAACAACAACAACAGGTAACAAGTCATAGAGATATTCGTAATTTTGCAGAGACAACATTAGGATCAGGATCAGCATTAGCACAAGCTGTTAAATTACCAAAAGATGAAGAATTAAATGAATGGTTAGCTGTTCATGTTGTTGATTTTTATAATCAAATTAATATGTTATATGGTACAATAACAGAATTTTGTTCACCAACAACGTGTCCACGTATGATTGCAACACAAGAATATGAATATTTATGGCAAGATCCAATGAATAGAAGTAGTAAACATCCAACACCAATAAGTGCACCAGGTTATGTTGAATCATTAATGATTTGGATTCAAGGTTTCTTAGATGATGATTCTGTATTTCCAACTAAAATGGGTGTACCATTCCCACCAAAATTTGAAGTATTAGTTAAAACAATTATGAAAAGATTATTTAGAGTTTATGCACATATTTATTGTCATCATTTTGATGAAATAAGTGAATTGGGTTTACAAACACATCTTAATACATCTTTAAAACATTTTGTATTGTTTTCAAAAGAATTTAATTTATTATCAAGTAAAGATTATGGTCCATTAGATGAATTAGTTGTTAAAATGTTATCAGATGCTACTACAGATACAAAATCTGTTTGATTTTATTATTATTATTTTTTATGTTCTCTTTGTGTTCTTGGGCTAGAACTAGTGTCAATTGTTATTAATATTATGTATAACCTGCATATGTATACCCCTGTGAGTTTTTTATTTTCTATATTTTTTTAATTTTATTGGTTTTAATTACTACTTATTTATTTATAAACATTAATTAAGCAACTTCAATTGCTCTAGAAAAAAATTGTTGTTAAAAATCAGTACACCGCCTTGAATTAATATAGACTTCTCTTGCTTGATCTTGCTTTTACAATTAAGCTTGCCTTCAAGATGTTTAAGTAATTTAGGTAAAGGAATCAGTAGATAAGTTTTTGTTGGAGTGAATAGTTGTTACTAAGATGAGTTATACTGATCCAGATAAGTTATCTCATAACTTAAGACCATATAAGAATAGACTTGAATTTGACTTAAATTATCCAATATCATACAGGCCATATATAGGTATAGTTGATAATAATACAAATGAACCAATTTCTGCAAGTTTACCATTTGTCAAAAATAATCATGGGACTGGTGATGGTTTCAGTTTTAGTTCAAGGTTGAGGAGTCCCAGTAGGTTGATGATGAAACCATTGGTTAGTAATAGTAATAGTACTAAACCAACAATGAGTGATATTAATTTTAAGAAGAATATTTATTCAGATCTTGAATTTAAAGAATATTTTGATTTAGGTAATTTAAAGCAATTGGTTATATCTTCTGTTAATAGTATAATATCGAATTATGTTAAATTATTAGTATCACAACCATTTGAAATATCAAAGATATTATTACAAGTTGGATCATTTGAGAAAAAGGAAATTTTAGTTAGTTCAAATAAGGCAAGAAGATCAAGTACAAATAGTAGTAGAAGTGGATCTATAAAATTAAATGATTCATCAGATACTTCTGATTCTGATTCTGAATTTGAAGAATATACAAGAAGTACTTTTTTCAAACCTGTTAATAATAGTAATGATAGTGTTTCAAATACAAGTACACCAAGTGGAACTCGTATTCGTTCATCAAATATTCAAAGATCTCCATTGAATGTTAAAAAGGTTAATAATAATAATAATAATACTAAAACAGCAGGTAAAAGGAATAAAAGAAATTTGGTTACTGATCTTAAAATCGAACCAAAGACATTGAATACATTGGATATTATAACATCATTGATTTCAAAAGAAGGACCACGTGGAATTTTCAAAGCTGTTAATACATCTTTCTTAATGAATACAATTCAATATACTTTAGAATCATGGATAAGTGGGTTTTTAAGTGGGATATTAGGTATTCCTGATCCTTTATTCATCGATTTAATTCATTCGTCAAATGCCAATTATTCAATAATATTAAGTGTATTGAGTAATGTTATAAGTAATTTAATCATTATACCTGTTAATTTAATAAGGTTAAAATTCATAATAACAAATTCAAACAATGGTATTAGATCATTTAGAGAATTGATTAGGACATTACCAAATTTGTATTTATTAAGTCCACCTTTTAAATTAATAATACCAACTTTATTAACTAATTTAATCAAGAGTATTACATTAAATTATCCAAATTATATCTTGATACAATTTTTACAAATCAATAAGTATCAATCTCCAATAATTTATAATTTTTTTTTGCTTTCATTCAAGATACTTGGATTATTTATAAGATTACCATTTGAAACATTATTAACACGTTGTCAAGTGGATTATTTAATTCATGATGGCAGTATACCACAAGCTTTGAAAGTCGATTCTAATCAAATGTGTATTAAATTCGGTGGTTATTTCGGATACTTATCCACTTTGTATTACATCATAACAGGATCAAAACCAATAAGTTATCCAAGTACTTCATCACAGATACAATTAGAGATTGAAGATGTTAATGATATGGAGATAAATAAAGGTATACCTGCAATTTTCAGAGGTTGGAAAGTTAGTATGGTTCAATTAATAAGTAAATTCTTCTTGGAATTGAGTAATAATAGTGAAAATTTATTACAAGAAAGATTTTAATTATTTATATAATTATTTAATGTATATAGTTTAATTTAATTTAATTTAATGATTTTTAGATTTACCTAATTCAATCAACATCTCACCTAATTTAATCAAAACATTGCCTGGTTGTTCCCACACCTCACCATCACTGGGGTTCAATTCTTTCAATTCCCATAATTTATTCAAACACTGTAATAAATCCTTAGTTATATTCTTGTTGAAAAATTTACGTAATTCAGAACCATCAATTACTTCCTCTGATGATCTCGTTGTCGTTGGCAACTCCACTACATCTTTCGTAGGTACGGGGACAGCCAAGGGGGTAACAGGGGCAGAAACGATAGGGACGACTGAAGGTGTTGGTGTTGATGTTGATGAATCCAATTTGAATTTCTTATCTATTTCTTCTTCATTATTATTACTATTTTCATTACTATTAGTTATGTTTTCATTATCTAATTTTCTCTTTTTGTCATCTAGTGCCTGAGCCTGAGTTGACTCTATCGTGCTTGACACGCTTTGTGTTTGTGTTTGTGCTTGTGATATTGGTGTTGGTGTTGGTGTTATTGATTGTGATTCTGTCTCTGACATCCTGCTGATCCTTACTCCTCAATCTATTTGTTATGGTAACGTAAGTAGGACGTTACTGATAGTAGGTAGGTACGTGATGTGATGTGAAATATTTATATTCTCGCGATGGGATGATAAAATTATTAGGCATTAAATTAGTAAGTAAGTAAGTAAGTAAAAGAAGATATATAATTAATTAAGTAAGTAAGTAAGTAATTAAATTTCAGTGATGAAAGTAGCTTCACTATAAGCATATCCCATTTCATCATGAATAATTTCATTTTTATCAAGATTTTCAATCTTAAGATTTAAATTATTGGAAAATTGATAAATATATGGTTTTGTACCTGCTACACCACTTACTATATTTTTAACAAATTGTGGTAATTCTGACATAACATCAACTCTTTCACTTAAATTATTTAAATCACCAGATACTTTAACTCTCTTGATATTGTTTTCAATTATAAATTCAATTTGTTTTGGAACAGGCCAACCAACTTCATCATTGATAGGATTAAGATGATTTACTTTATTATCCATTGAAGCTAATACAATCTCACCTTTAGAATCAACAACTATAGCAACTGATACTTTTGTCTTTGCATAAGAAGCAGGTGTAGTAAATTCCATCAATACTGTTGAATATGAATTACTTATATAATTTAAGAAATTCCATGTTGCTGCTGCATGATGTGGTTTCATACCTTGTAAAGCCATAACATACATTGTAATACCATTTTCAATCTTATGAATTTTACATTTTGTTTCATCATATTTAACAGTAACATCAGTTTCAGAATTGGTAAATTTATAATTACCTTCTTCATCATAACCATTTGAATAACTATTTGAAAATTCAGATTCATTTCTTTCAGCAATTGATGTGTTTTTTTCACCAAATACTATAGTACCATTAACTTCACATCTTGGCCAAAAGATATGTCTCATTGAACCCCAAGGTTCATTAAGATCATTACCATAATATGTTGTACCATCTGTACCGAATTTAATACCTTGACCTAATTTTTTAATTTTTAAATCAACAAAACTTTCAGGATTAACATAACTTTGAAAAACATATTCATTATCACCAACTAGAAAAATTTTCAATCCATCAGCAAAGAAATCTGTACCTACAATTTTAAAATTTTCTAATTTTGTTGAAGTCCAAATATAATCACTTGGTGTTTTTTTATCAAAAAATTTAAATGTAAATTGAGCAGTAGTATGTAAACCAATAACATTAGAATGAATAATTTGAGCGAATCCATAATATTTTTCATCATTGAAATAAAAAGTTTGTGTTTCAACATTAGTATGATTTGGTTTCTTAAATTTTAAATCTTCCTTTGTGGTTGGTTTGTATATTGGATCTTCTGGTTTAAGATCAAATCCAACTGGGTGAATATATTCAGGCCCATATTCAGGTTCTGCTGTTCCTACAACTGATGATAATACACCTTGAGCTAACTTCCACATTATGATTCTATTAATTCAATCAGCAATCAATCAATCGATTGTAAATAAACAACTATTATTTATAACAAACTACCTATAACAAACAACCCATTGCCTTATAAAATGAGTCCACTTCAAAAAAAGAAATGTCCCAGAGACAAAGTTTTCCTTTTTGCGTCGCGTCGCGTCGAGTTTGATTTATTTTAATGAGGCTAATATGCGGCTTGTTTGTATGTATGTATGTATGTATATATATATATATATATACTTATGCTATTCTTCATCACTTTCATCATATTCTTCACTATCATTATCCTCCTCTTCCTCCTCCTCCTCCTCCTCATCACTATCATCAGCATAGAATAAAGAAGCATCGAAATATAAAGAAGGATCTAAAGCTGAGATATCACAACTTGTTACTTTACCATCTAATAATAATTCACTTAATAATAAACCAGTTGCAGGAGCATTATTTATACCCCAACAAGAATGACCAGAAGCTAAATATAAATTTTCTACATTAGTTTCACCAATAAGAGGACCAGAAGAAGATGGTACATCTAATACAGGAAGATAACAAGCTTGTCTCTTTAATACTTTACCCTCTGATAAATTTTTTGATAATTTTGAAACATAATTAAATAATTCATCACATTTTTCAGCAACAATTTCAACATCATCAGTTGTTTCTGGAATAGGTACAGAAGAATCACCTTCACCACAAACATAAACTTCATCTTTTCTAGCATACATTTCAGGAGATACAAATTTTTTATTATTTAATCTTAATTCTGTGAAAATAGCAAATGGAGATATTTCATCTAAATTTTTAGGTTCAATTGTAATTGAATGAGCTCTAAGACCACTTATAGGACAATCAGGTAATATCTTAGAAGTCCATGGACCAATTGATAAAATTGTTTTATCACCAAATAATTCGATTTTCTCATTTAAATCTTGTTGTGTCTTTGTGTGTTTAGTTGATGAAGGAGTATAAATAACACCTTTACAATCACCATTTATTTCATCTATTATAATATCTTCAACTTTACCTATGACTAATTCAACACATTTAGTCATAATACATTGTTTTAAGATAAAAGTTGTAAATTGATAAGGATGAACTTGAGCAGTTGTATTTTCATTACCTAAATGATTCCATTCATTTATAATTTCTTTATCAATCCATTTAAGATTTTCAGGTAATGATGGATTTGAAATTGAATTATTTTGACTTTCAATTTTAATTGAATTTTTTTTAATTATCTTTTTTTCTTGTTGTATTGGATTAGTTAATTCGGTTGTATCAGATATACTAGTTGAACTTGAATTTAATTCTTTATCAGATTCATTAAAAGAACTTGGAGTAGTTAAATCGTTATCGTTATCATTATTATCGTCATTATCGTTATTGTTATTGTTATTGTTATTGTTATTGTTATTAGTATCTACACTTATACTATTCTTTTGTTGTTTGATTAAATTATTATCAGAGATATCACCTTCAACAGAAATAGTAGTTAATCTTCTATAACCCCATTCTAAATCCCCATTAAATTCATTTGATAAATCTTGATGTAATTGAAAAGATAAAGGTACAATTTGTTGTGGGAAAGCCCATAAAGCTAATAAACCACCTGCTTTACCAGAAGCACCACCTGCAACTCTTTTAGATTCCAGGATTGTTATATAATGTTTTTCACGATCGAAATTAGGATGTCTTGTAAGGTAAAAAGCAATACAAACACCTATTATACCAGCACCAACTATTATAAAATGTTGTTCTTTATCTTTATGTATTCCTGAAGGATATGAAGAAAAAGCCAATTGATCATCTTCTGACATTGTTAGTTAGTTAATTGATTGATTGATTAAGTGAATAGATTGAGTAATTTAAGTAATTTGAATAGATTGATGAATAGATGAATGATTAGTGATAAATGAATAACAGATAAAAGATGGTAAATAAGTAACAAACAAACTAAGTACAATCAAATACTTACTAAGCTCGTACGTAAATTATGAAATCATATCAGATATTTTAATTATATGCGAATAGTGAGTGTTAGTGAGAGAATTATTGCCAGTAGTGAGTGTTTAATGAGAGAAAGTGAGAAAGTGAGACCACAATTATGCAGCTTTCTTTCTTTGTTTTATGTGGCTGGGGAGGTGTGCAGTGGCGTGGCGTGGCGGGTGAGGGGTTGATGTTATTGATACGTCACGTGATTACGGCTAGTCTAGTCAGTGTTGTGAGTGTAGTGGCTAGTGGAGTGGCTAGTGCAAGCAGTGCCTGAGGCTGAAGTGGCGGGTGAAAATAGATAAGCTGTCATCACGTGACTGACTGATTTAATCACACACAACCAGAAAAAAGGGTAACTGCTCTCAGTTAAATTAAATTCAAGAAAGAACCACTGTTTTAGTCGGGATGGTTTAGGTTTTACTTGTCTACTTTCTCTGTCTGATAATCAATCAAGTAAGTATGTTATTATTATTAATTATTAATTATTAAGTATACAAGTTCTATATATCTTCTAATTCTAAGTCTAAGTCACTATCACTACCCTCTGAGTCATCACCATCTAAGTCTTCAAAATCTTCAATGTATTCAATATCTTCAAGATTTTCAATTTCATAATCACCTTCATTTAATGAATTTGTATAGTAATCACTTGTTGACAGATTCAATTCCTTTTTGATTGTTATTCTTTCATCTAAGATATCTATCTTCCCTTTTAATTCAATCAATTTGTATAGATTCTTGGACTTGTCGTTTAGTAATCTTATCAACACTGATAAATTTTGAAAATTTTTGTTGGAGTTATTCGATGTATTTAAGTTGTTTATCAACCAACTTGAATGGAAAATCAAGATGTTCTTGATCCAATAATTCAAATTAATCAATCTGTTCTTGTTTCTCATTATCTTCTCGCTTAATTTATTCAATAATTTGATTACTATATCTGAATCTAATTTCTTTATTGTGTTTCTAATAATTTCTTCATCTTTATTATTCAATACAATTTCTAATAATGAATCATCATTAGATCTAATCGCTTGGTTTAATATCACAACTAATGTAACTTTACTACTACTTTTTTTACCTTTCTTTGTAGTTGTTGTTGTTGTTGTTGTATTATTATTATTACTTTCACTACTCTCCTTTTCAATAATATCTTTAAATGAATCATAATCCTCCTCCTCACCATCAATTTCCATATTATTCAAGTCTTGAAAATCATCACCTTGCATTACAACAGCATGACTTTCATTATACAACTTAATCGATGCTTTATCATGTCCAAATTTACTAAATTGTTGTTGTAAATTAATTCTCTCTTTGTTTTTAATTATTTCTTTATCCTCATTAAAAATGAATTGATTACCATCAAACCATTTCAATTTTTCAACCAATAGAATATTATTATCTTCATAATATGATATCATCAATTCATTATTAACTATTTTCAATTCATTTAATTCTAGTAATGTCTTATTCTCTCTGATTAATTTAACTTTAGCATCATGCTTAACAGAATTAACTTTTCTTCTTCTACTACTACTATTATTACTAACAACTTTATCAACGAACAAATCATTAAACACTTCAATTTCACCATCTTGTGTAATCACACTCAACATTGATTTCCCTTGATACATAACCACCATATCCAATTTCAATACATCACTATCACATACGAAAATCTTCTCAATTGATGATGATGAATCATTCAACTTAATCATATTTATAAATCTATCATTTTTAGCACTTGTTATAATGAAATCATCAAATTGAATCATCTTTGTTAATTTCGTAACATGTGAAGGTATACTTATGAAACCATTTGAAACTAAATCATAAACGTATATACAATGAGTACCAAAAATCAATTTATTTTCTGAGTCATAAGTAGTAATCAAATTAACCCTTTCATCAATAAAATCTATTCTGTGGCTAGTCTCCAAACTCCATGAATTCACATCGTATATATATAATTTCTTTTCATCATTACTATACCCGTATAATTTATCATTTAAATTAGAGTAATGTATACAATCAGCATTGGAAAATTTTAAATCATTAACTTCAATAAGTTCATTCAAAACAGGAGAGTATACGGCAAAACAACCAGTATCGAAACATAACCCTAAGAATTGATCTTCTAATTTACCACTACCACTTTCACCAAAACCAATCCATGTTAAATCATTTAATAAACCTTTGTTTAATGATTTTATTGGGAAAACTGATATAAATTGATCGTTTAAATTACTAGATTGAATACGTAAAATCTGTGTGTCTAATGAATCTACTACAGAAGCTAGAAAATCACCTGTATGGTTGAATGTACTTATCCCGGACATATTCATACAACTATTACTACCCTTACCTTACCTTACCTTACTTTACTTTACTTTACTTTAACTAGTAATAGTTGTATAGATTAAAAAAAAATTCAAATCTACTAATAAATAATTTTTTCAAAATCAAAATCAATTACCCGCACATGTCACGTCTGACTATTTTATTTATTTACTTAAAGTACTTACTAAGTTATTAAATACCAACTACTTATTTACTTACTTTTGATTTGATAATAATATAATAAATAATGTCAGATCAAATACCACAAGACGATATCTCCCTTCCTAAGGCAACAGTACAAAAGATAATAAGTGAGATCTTACCACAAGATTTCGCTTTCACGAAAGAAGCAAGAGAAGCATTGATTGAATGTTGTATTGAATTCCTCATGATCTTATCCTCTGAATCCAACGATATTGCCGAGAAGGAACTCAAGAAGACAATAAGTACAGATCACGTATTGAAAGCCGTGACGGATTTAGGGTTTGTTGATTACGTTCCGAAGATTGAACAAGTACTAGAGGAATTCAAAGAGAGTAATAAGATAAAAGAAAAGAAAAATAATAAATTTCAAAATAGTGGATTAAGTGAGGAGGAATTATTAAGAAAACAGGAGGAGTTATTTAGGGCTAGTAGAGATAAATTACAACAGCATACTCCTGTAAAGGAAGAATGAATGTACTATATTTATATAATTAATTAATTAATTAATTAATTAATTAACCTTTCAAGTAATTTATGTTTTTCAATTGGTAATTCATTAACAATTTTTTCATTTTCTAATTGAAAGAATTTTTTAAATTCATCAATAACGTTTAATTTATCCAATACTGTATCTTTAGTCAACTCGTCTAATTCTGGATCATCTTCATCGATTTCAAAATCTGATTCTCTGTTTAATTGTCCTATCATAACATCTTTTTTCATTAATTGTAATCTTTTTTCAATAACTTGTGGTAAAAATTCAAATAATTCAAATAATTTAATCAATAAATTAGGATTTATTGAAGTTAATTCCTTTTTTGTGGTATGGAAATTAAAACTAATCAATGAAATTAAAGAAATGATTTGTAATTTAACATCAAATACAGTAATTAACAAAGAATTTGAATTATTAAACCAATCTTCTAAAAATTTCATGAAAAATTCACCTTGATTTAATTCTTCAAGTATATTTAAAAATGAACCGGGATTGATATAAGTTAATGAAATGAAAAACTTTAGGTAGTTCTTGGCTATTTCATTATAAACATCGATAAATGTGAAATCAGTCTTGACTTTATTGATTATCTTAATAACTTTTTGTGTCAAAGCCTTGATGTATTCATTATTAACTTGAGTGGATGTATCTTTACCCAGCGACAAGATCAATTGACGACTTAATTGAACAATCATATTCGTAATACCTTCAAATTCATCATCTAAATATTCATCATCAAGGTATTTCAATAACATCATAATCATCATTTCTAAATTGTTTTGGCTATTACTACTACTGAAACCATAACAAATAACAGTTTCAAAATAAGCTTTGTATGATTCATAGTATAAATAACCATAATCGTCAAATGATTGTATAACTAATTCGTTTAATTCCCACATATCAGGAACAATTTCCTTTATAGTATAATTTATAGTTTCTAATAATTCTAATAAACTATCAAGATAACCAGCAGCTGCATTTCTTAATATGAAATTAACTAATTCTTTAAAAGTTTTCAATAAATTAATAGTGATTTCCTTTTGAGAATTCATACTTGTAACCATTGTAATAAGTACATTCAATATACCATTTGCTTGATATTCTTTATCGTCAATTTCTTCTTGTACTTTTTTATTATTACCATTAGAATTATTATTACTCTCTAAAATCAAAGTCTCTTCAGCTAATCTCAAAAATTGTTGAGTTAAATTAATTGATAATTGATAACTAAATGGTTCTAATTCTTTTGAAAATTTACTAACGAATTGATCCATTATATTATTAATTATATCAAATTCATTTTCATTATTCAATTCTAATAATTCATTCATTATAATTGTTATATTATTTGATAATTTTTTTTCAACAATGGGGTAATATAAACATAATTGAGCTATTGAATCAGCACTTTCAATTCTTAATGAAATTGGATTTGATTTTTCAAATAATTTTAGTAATGTTTCAAAGATTAAATCTAATAGGGGTAAATCATCTTGTAAATATTTATGATTTAACAAACTAAGATTTTCACATGATCTAACTTGTAACCATTTATGTTCATAATCTATTAAATTTGGAATAATAAAAGTTTTAATGATTTCATTCAATTGATTTTTAACAGGTGATGAATCTTTATCCAATACTGACCAAATATTTTTCAAAATTCTTAAACATGCTTCAATTTGGAAAATTACTGATTTATTATCTGTAGAATAATTTTGGAAAATTTCATTTATGACTTGAAATATTTCATTTATTGCATTTATTGATTTGGGGTTTAAGTTATTATTATTACTTGTATTATTCTTATCATCATAGGAAGATATTATTGTATAAATAAAATCATCAGAAGCTAAATCTGAAGTTTTTGAAGTTGGATTTATATCATAAACTCTTCTGAAAAATTCTTGTTGATCATCTTCAAACAATTCGATTAATTCATCAGTTGTTGATAATAATGGGATAATAACATGTTTTAAGATAGGATTAATTTGATTTTTAATAATTTCATATAATGAATCTATTTGATAACATTCACTTATAAATGAAATCAAATGGTATAAACAAGCTTCACTTAAATAAAAAGAACCCGTTTTACCATGTTCAGTCCATTTTGAAATACTAGTCATGAAATGATTTAAAATAGTTGGTAAAAAATGTTGTATAATTGTTTCTTTTAATTGTAGGTCTTTTGTTGAATAACTTGCATATTTTGTCTTTAATTTATGTAAATTTGCAAAAGACCATTTTTTACATTTAATCAGTGGATATTGTTCTCTTTCTTGAATGGAATCCAAATTTTTCATAATCTCAGGTTTAATATCAATATCAATGATTTCAAAATGATATCCACACCATTTACTCAATAGATTAAGATCCTTTTGAAAATAAATTGGTATATCCACTAAAGTAACGTATTTGAATATCTTAAGAATAAGATAAATTAATTGATTTATTTTGATATTATTTTCATCATTCATTTGTTTTATGAAAATTTCTAAGAAATTTTCAAAAATTGGGAAAGTTTCAAATACGATATTGTTTAAAAAAAGTCTCTTTTCAGAATCAATATTAAATCTATACCTTTTAACAATTTGATGAATTAATAATAAACTTGTGTATATGAATTCTATTTGATTTGTGTTTGTTTTTAATAAGTGTAACGAGTCTTGTATTAATTGTTGATCCCAATTAGGATCTGATCTGAGTATGATTTCAATAGAACTAACCAACTGATTTATAATAATTTGATTTGAATAAGATTTAATCAATGATTCAATTAAATTTGATTTAATTGAAATTTTTTCATCGTTATTAATCTTGTAATTTTGTAAATTTTCACTTGATTTATCTGTAATATGCCATGAATTTCTAACTTTATTCTTAAAGAAAGTAATTGATACAACTCTAATATGTAATGGAATTTGTGAATCAATTGAAATTTCAAGACATTTACTTAATATACCTTTTTCATTTATAAAATTCATCAAGAATTTTTCAGAATTTGATCTTAAGTTATTGTCAGGCGACAAAGTGTTTAAAAAATGTTGTAACAATTGATCTTTCTCCATTTTTGTTAGTTTGTTTGTGTATTATATCAGATTAACTATAACTTCACTCTGATCAACATGTATCTACAAACAAATATCAATCATAAATGCCAGAGAATAGAAGAAAAAAACAGCGTCGCGTCGGCGGCGTTCAGTATTCAGTATTCAGTAATAGTAATAGTAATAGTAATAGTAATAGTAATAGTAATAGTGGTAGTAGTGGTAGTAGTGATAGTGATGGTAACAGTAGGGATTAGGGTAAGGGTAATAGGAAGGGTTAGGGTAATAGTAAAGGTAATAGGAAGGGTAATAGGAAGGGTAATGAAAGTAATAATAGATAACAGTAGATAATACAGTATATTTATCTAATAGAATACAAAAACGATTTTAAATATTTAATAAGTAATTAATCAAAGTAATCAAACAGATTCACTTGATTCACTTGATTCATTCTCTGGTTTTGGGAATTTCAAAGTTTCAAAATTATTTTGAAATAACATAAGACTAGTTGCCTTTGAACCATCAGCTCTTTCATAAGTTGTATTGGCAGCATCTGCTTCAACATAAACTTTAGCACCTTTACCTAAATATTGAGTGAAAAAATTAATTTGTGGTTCATTAAAAACAGCAATATTAAACCATGATGTAACTTGTTCACCTTTACTTTTTGAATTAACTGCAATTGAATAACGTAAATAATCTTTACCTGTTGATGTTGTTTGTTTGACTAAATCAGAACCAATTGTACCAATAAGAGTTAATTTAGCCAATTGAGGTTTCGGAGTTGATGAGAAGTATCTTACTGATCTGAGCATTTTTATTATAGTTAACTATTATATCTTATAACTACTCTTATGAAGTAATATACTTCTTATAAACTGATAAACTAATAAACTAATAAACATCAAATAAACCAAATGGCAATGAAGAAAAAGCGCGTTTTGATAATTGAGTAAAGAGGGTAACTACTGTGGATCCTTTAATTTCTTTTCTTATCTATTGTATGATTATATATTAGCAATTAGTTATTAGTTATTAGTTATTAGTTACTCAGTTATACAGTTGTTATATAAGTTATACTATAAATAAACAAACAAACAAGATGACATCAAATATACCTTTTAAATACTATACATCGACTCAAATGTCTAAAAGAAATTCATCCTTTTCATCATTATCAAATTCAAATTCAATTGTCTTATCGCAAGATGAATCTTATGGTAATAATAATAATGATGTTGGTGGCAAAGTTGAAAGTAATACAAATAATAAGGGTGAGACAAGGACAGGAAGGTTAGGGATGGGATATGGATCATATAGACCAAATAGACTATCTAATCCATATAATAACACAATAATTAACAAAGTTGCTACTGGTTATTCATATTATAATTCAGAAATATCAGATGGGGAACAAGAAGATGAAGAAGAAGAAAGTTATTATGAATTTAATAAAAGAAGTAATTTACACAAACAAAGGGCAAATAGTTTCCAATCAAGTGAATGGGTTTTATTCTCTCCTAATAATAGTATCAAAGATGAATTGTCTAATATTAGTGAATTAGAAGGGGAGGAAGAGGAAGAGGAAGAGGAAGAGGAAGAGGAAGAGGAAGAGGAAGAGGAAGAAGAGGAAGATGGAGAAGATGAACTTATAGATGATATAAACGATATAAGTAAAGAAGAGATAATCAATACAAAAGATGATTTAAGTAAAAGGATTGAAAAATGGAGAAGACAACAATTTAATTTATTTTTAAATGAATTAGGTAATAATAATGAATTAGATTTAAAAAGGTTAGATCCAGAGACATTAGATTTGATTAAATCATGGGGGATAGATAATGATAACTATGATGAAGATGTTAGTTCGAGTTCTGGGATATCTACACCTATTCAAGCAATACCCACCACCACCACCACCACCACCACCAATAAATTCAAGAAATCATTTTATGGAGATGAAATGTTGAGTAATTATTCAAAAGAAGATATAAAGATAATCAAAAGAGTATTGAATAAGTTGTCTTATTCCTTAGTTGATACAACAACAACAACAACACTCACAGTTCCAATGATAAAATCCAAATCATCGGGGAATTTACCAAATGATCAAATGAATACCAAATACAAGATGAAAAGATCAAACTCAGATTCATCAAGTAAATTTTTAAACAATAAGAAATTACAAAAATTTATACCTATTTATTTAAAAAGTCATATTATTGATTCTAATTTACTGGGTGATTTTACTAATAATGATGAACCAGAAGATGAAGTACAGACACCACCCCAATTAGAGACAACAGAACTGAGAAGAAAAGAGAGTATAATATCCAATCTGTACAGTGTGACCAGCCAGACCAATACCAATAACCAGACTACCCTAAACACCCTAAACACCCTAAACACCCTAAACACCCCAAACAACAACAACAACAACAACAACAACAACAGCGACATTCACTCTCTAAATTCAAATTCAATCTTAACTTATTCAACTGGCTCTATTTTGGGCTTTTAATTGATTTAATACTGTTGTTTTAGTTAATTATATCATATACCCATCACGTGCACCCCGCGCACCTCTACTATTTTACAAATAAATCTAACTGATAAAATTCAAATTCCCATTTCTTCACAGGGAAAACTAATAAAATCCTTTTTTTTAATACTGTTGTTTTAGTTACTTTTAGTTACTGTTTGTTCACTATATAATATAATATCATATCATATCATATACCCATCACGTGCACCCCACGCACCTCTACTGTCTTATAACTTTATCACTTTTTCTAATAAAAATAAATAAATAAATAAATAACGGTGACTAAAACAGTTCTTTCACTAAAGGAAAAAGAAATTTTTCACATTCGCACGACGACTGACAATTTAACTTCTTTAATCTATATAATATAATATAATATAATATGGCTGAATATTGTAATATAACTCTAGTGATATACTATCTATACATTAATAATCGTATCCGTTACATACTTTGTATATACACTTACACACTCCCAAGTCAAATCTCTTAATTCATCCATATAAACCAAACAAACATATTCATACATACATATGATACCAAGTATTAATTTATTAACATTCAATCAACTTAATAACATATACATATAAAGGTAATACATCTAATGCAATCAAATTCAAATAAGAAAAGATTCTTGTCTATTCAAGAACAATATGAAAATCAACAAAAAATGATTTCTTTAGATTTTTCAAATAACTTGGATAGTAATAACTCAAATGAAGAAATACAGGAACAATCACAACAACAACAACAACAACAACAACAACAACAACAACAGGAACAACAACAACAACAAATACAAATACAAATACAAACACCACTTCCCCTTATACCTCAAACGCAATCAAATATAATAAATAATACTCCACAATCAAAATTACCAATTGTTATAACAAAAGGTAAATATTCATTAAATGATTTTCAAATAATACGAACTTTAGGTACTGGTTCATTTGGTAGAGTTCATTTAATACGATCTGTTCATAATGGTAGATATTATGCAATGAAAGTATTTAGAAAAAGACAAGTTGTTAAGGCAAAACAAATAGAACATACAAATGATGAAAGAAGAATTCTTTCAGTAATACAACATCCTTTCATAACTAGAATGTGGGGCACTTTCCAAGATTCAAAATCAATTTTTATGATTATGGATTATATAGAAGGTGGTGAATTATTTTCATTATTAAGAAGATCAAAAAATTTCCCAAATCAAGTTGCTAAATTTTATGCAGCTGAAGTATTATTAGCTTTAGAATATTTACATTCTAAAAATATAATATACAGAGATTTAAAACCTGAAAATATCCTTTTGGCTAGATCAGGTCATATTAAATTAACAGATTTTGGATTCGCCAAAGAAGTTGAAACAAAGACATATACTTTATGTGGTACACCAGATTATATCGCCCCTGAAGTCATTGCAGTACAACCATATAATAAAGCGGTAGATTGGTGGTCTTTTGGTATATTAATATACGAGATGCTTAGTGGTACTACCCCTTTCTACGATGTTTCACCAATAAAGACTTATGAAAATATAACTAAATGTGATTTAAAATTCAATTCAAATTTTTTCCAGCCTGATTCAATTGATCTTTTGAATAAATTAATAACTAAAGATGTAACATATAGATTAGGAAATTTACAAAATGGTGTTGAAGATATCAAGAATCATGAATGGTTTAAAGAAGTTATATGGGATAACTTACTTCAAGGGAATATTGAAACACCTTATGAACCAAATATCCCATCGGGTGTTGGTGATTCTTCTCAGTTTGAAATTTATCAAGAGGAAAATTACGATTATGGTGTCTCTGGTATCCCTGATGATTTCGGTTACTTGTTCCCTGATTTTTAACTAATTTCATTTCATTACATTAATAATTCGTCAACTATATATATAAACAAACTATAATACACTAACATTAATATCTGCATCTATAGTAATCTCATCTTTTTCAAGCTTATATGAATCTAACAACCCATTCAACTTTTTCTTAAACTCATTTAATTCTAATTCACTATAATACTCAGAATACTGAACATTCCCTATTTCAATCTTATGATTGATTAAATTGTTTAATGACATGGTCAAATTCAAACGTAATCGATCTATGTCTTTGGTATAATAACTTATAGAATTATGATTTAGTAGTTTATTAGAAACAGTTGATAATTTTAAATCTTTGCTGATTTTAATCAATTGGGAGTAAATTAATTCGTTCTTCAAAATTAGTGGATTGCACAAAACCTGTATGACTAATCTTTGTTCATCACTCAGTAAGTTATCATCAATGTGTTCTTGTAAAAAATCAATAATCTTATTACTTGATTTATAATTCTCTAATTCTTCCCAGAAAATATACCCAAATCTAATATTCTCAGTATTAACAATCAAATCTTGTAAACTGTTTAATGAACTCTTGTAAAAACCTTTAATCAACCTCACTAAGTTAATCAACAACCGATTACTCAATTCTTCATTATATGGGATCCAAAGACTTAATAAATTATCGTTTATTATCTTATAACTTCTTTCATTATCATTCATCATTTTAAACTTAGATGCAAATACGATTTGAATCTCAATCAAATCTAGTATACTATCACTGTTATTCAATTTAATTTCACCTTTGTTTAATCTTTCTTTGTATTCAATAACATTTCTCAAATCAGATTTCATTATTATTATTGTGAATCGACGAAGGTTTAACTCATTCATGAATACAAAATACGATAATATACAATTCAATTTCCATTGTGATAATTTATTACCATTCTTCCCACTGCTTAACAACTTATCAACTTCATTAGGGACCAATTTCATTAACTCAACAGTAAATACCTGCTCTTTTGTCCCCGTTGTTGAAGCACCAAAATTATCCATCAAGAATCCCAAGTTATTAGAAACACTATCGTAATGCTGTTTTTCAAACGTCCCCAATACTTTCTGATTCTCTGAACTAGTACTTAATGAAATATCTGAATCAAGATTTAATTTCATATTAGCTCGTACTCTTAATGGTCTATTCCTATGATTCAATTTTTGTAAATTATTACCAAAATTCAAATTAACAAACCTATTCAAATTTAATTTAATATCATCAGGAGCTAATAAATTCATCAATATTTCAGGATTAGCTTCTGAATTAACAACCCCGGGAAATGAATACCCTTGTTTCATCATCTTATCATCTGTATTTAATTCTTTAACTACTATACCTCTACTGAATACCCCTAATGATTCATTATTATTTCTACTCACTTTCTTTGCCAATTTCTTACTAGATTGATACCTTTTGAAAATTTGATTTTGACAATTCTTGGGTTGCACACGTGCTTCAAGAAACCACCTTCTCATACTTACTTCTATCATTATTAACCTTATATAGCTATACCTTTACAACTTAAAATACCTATATACACTAAACTACTTACTTAACTCATTTTTGATTATAAATTTTTGATATCATTTGCTGATTTTATAAATGCACGGATTAATTTTTGGTGATCACGTGATCAACTCTGGTAAATACGAAGTAAATTCATTTTATCAACTAAATCATCAGAAGTGGTAGGTAACAAAGACATACCCTTTTCAATCCCCTCAGGTAAAACCCTAAACTCTCTCCAGTCTTTGAATTCCTTTATGAGTACATTTTCTTTAATCAAATCAGGACTACCAGCTTTTTCAAGTCCATATCTATTTGGGAAAATACGAAATTTGTAAACTTGATCTTCTTCAATATTTTCCAAAACCCATTCAAGTACCTGTGAAACAGTATCAACTGAGCTTTGATAACGATTGTATAAATTCAATTCATTTTCTTTCAAATAATTCGCAAGTTCTTCAATTGAGTATTCGTGAATTATATGAATATTATAACTAACGTCTCTTATCCCCAATACCAAATACTTAACCTCGTTGAACAAACACTGATTCAACCAATTGAATACTTTTTTATTGAAATAATTGTTATTCAGTTGTTTTAATAACCCTTCTTTAGATGCATTTCTTAAGTTTTGAGTATTATACGCAAGAGATGATTTGAATTCCACATACTCTCTTTCATTCACACTGGGATTTTTAGACTTCACTGCATCCATTTCAGAAACTGTCAAACCTGTTAATCCTTTGGTTTTCAATTCAATACTATTGAAAGTCTTGAAATGTTCAATTGAACTGAGCAATGGTTTACGAACGATTTTACCATTTTCACAATCAGTTAAAAATCTCTCGAATTTTATACCTGTATATGCAGTCAATTTATGATTCCCAACTCTTCTATTCGTATTAGCAAAAAACACCTGACCATCGTAACTTATTACATCATACTCCTGTGTATCATTAACTGCTATATCCTTGTACAACCCTGAATGTGAAACAATCTTCGCTTTATCCTTGTCATCATCATCATGCTCACTTTCATAATGTATTATAACTCTTAGAAGATTCCCTATGGTAGATTCATCTTCTTCAAACACTTTATACTTGTACTCTTCAGTGAACCCCTTTTTCAAATTCATTGTGAAATTCCCCTTGTGGCTAATCAATCTCTTCGGTATTTCATATGTAGATAATCCAGAATCATTGAATTCAATATCATTGGGGGTGGTTTGACTATAACAACCTATTTCATTCTTAATGAAATCAGAATTGGGTATCTCTTCTGATTTGTTTGTTTCAAATACAGGCATTGTATTATTAAACAAAGTATTTATATCTAATCACTAACATCATCAATCTATCAGTAATAAAGGTGAAATAAAATCAATTGGATCTATGCCTTGAAGAGAAGCCGCAGGGTATGAAAAAAAAAAAAAAAAAAAAAGTTATATTTGTTTATTACACTTCCTTTGAATTTGTTTTATTTTATTTATAGTTAGTTATTATTATGTATGTTTAATATCTAGCATCATAAGAAGTCATAGATGTTGAATGTGTGTGTGTGTATATATATATATGTACTGACAGTGAATAGCTTTCGTACTAAGCAATTGATACTTTTATTCACGATGAATTCACTGAATATTCATTTTCTTTGTATACATACATGTGATTTTTCTTGTGGGGTAGTTTAGTTTACATATATTTTTAAAGTTTATCAGAAATCAGATAACAACCACTAATTACTATATACTGTCTTTCGTTTTACTGATGTATATATATCATAGTAAAGGTAATCGGGTAATTCAAGTACATTCATTCATTTCAATGATAACTTATCAGAGAACTGATAACTTGCCAATTACTTATCACCTAACTAACTGCCCCAATCTCATAAGGAAGAAAAAGATCCATCCACGCGTGAAAAAAGAAAAGCCGATCTATAGTACGTACGTATTAACGGCATTTACTCAAATCTTCAGCTCTAAAGACCTTGAAAACCATTGCCAAAACATGTATACCATTAGCTAAATACCCGCTAGCGCTTACCCGTACACTTGTTAAACCCGCTTAGTAAAAGAAAACCACGAACAGTATCTGAATCTGGTGAAATCTCCGGACCATCTTCCTGAACCCAGTGGTTAATAAAATTCAATCTGCTTGTGTTTCATCGATAAGAAAAAAATAAAGATCAACACTGGGAACTTTATCGCAAATCATTTCCTCATAGTTTTAAACGCAGATCCTCAAAGACTGAAAAGACGCGATGAGTCAAGCGTGAAAAAACAAAAAATGGTCACAAAAAGGGTATGTTTTGGGAAGTTTCCGGAAAAGGGATCTGCAATGAATTATGTTGTTTACCATGGGTTACCGGTTTCCAACAATTTGGGCTTATTACTTGGTTATTAACCATATAGACCTATATATATACAACCAATAAAATAGAACGAATCAATTGAATCACATCACCCAGTTGTCAATTATATTGGCTCGTTAACTTTAGGCCATTTCTCAATCAATTCAGCCCTGCGTTTTAATTGTGTTTTTCTGGGGTCTATTGTAATACACGCGTTACATACTAAATTTGACAACCTATTGTTTATTAACAGATAATTATTTTTTTTTTGTTTATATATTGTAGTGGTTTTGAAAAACATTTTCGAAATATGTAACTAAGTAATAGATTAAATTGAGTGATTTGGATCATGAATATTGACCAATACCAAGTGATAATTCACTAGCGGGAAAGAAAATTTATAATCTTTGATGTTGGCAGGCCTAATTTACTTCTAAAATCGCTTACTTTCTTATGGCTAGATGATAACAGCCAGCTTGATCCCTGAGTTATGATCCCGCTAAGAAGGGAAACCCAGTTATATGATCTGAAGAACAACAGTATATTTGCTTGACACACAGCTTACAACTAGAGTAAAAGTTTTGTATATATACAATATAACCGGTTATTACTCGTTTACCTGCCCTTTTCCCCCTGGACGATCACACACTTTTGTAGAAAAATTTAGACCGGAAATTAACAAATTTAACAAATTTTAATTAACTACATGCATAAGATTAATTAATATCCCATCGTAAATATATAAAGTTTGTTTTTGAAAAATGTGCCATTTTTTATTCCATTTTAGAATTCATATAAAATGATGTCAATTTTTATTCCTTTTTTGGTCAGGAATAAACTTTGATCTCTTATTAGATAACGTTTATACTACTAAAACAGTTTCAAAGTTTTATAAAGTTGTTTCGTTTACGATAAGATAGATAGATAGATCTCTTATCATCAAGAAATTTTTTGCATTATTTTTTTTTTTTTTATTCATTTGATTAAATTGTATATATTTTCCATTATTTCTCTACTTTTTACATTAAGTTCATTTACCAAAAGAGTTAACTAATTGAATTAACAAAGTTAGATCAAGAAAATGTCAAGCAGTAATACAATTGAGTTCTTCTCAAAAGGTTGGGGTTATGGTTACATAATTGGTGTTGGTTTTGCATTTGCCATTATTATGGTAAGTATATCTTGGGTTTTATCCAAATATATGAATGAAATTCAAGATTCAGAAATGTTAATGACTGCTAAAAGATCCATTAAAACAGGTTTAACTGCTAGTGCTGTCGTATCTTCTTGGACAATCGGAAGTACTCTGTTACTTAGTTGTACGGAAACTTATACCTATGGTGTTGCATCAGCTTGGTGGTATGGTGCTGGTGCTTGTGTTCAAATTGTCATTTTCTCTACAGCTGCTATGGAATTAAAGAGAAGAGCACCAAATGCTCATACTTTCCAAGAATTTATTCGTACTCGTTTTGATCCATATACCCATGTTCTTTCATTAGCTTATTCATTAGGTCAACAAATTACATTTTCTTGTAATTTACTCATTAATGGTGCTTCACTTTTCAGTAACTTAACAGGTATAAACAATGATGCTGCTATTGTTATCTTACCTATTGGTGTTACAATTTATACTTTATTAGGTGGTATTAAAGCTACATTCTTAACAGATTGGACTCATAGTGTTATCATTTATGTAATGATGTTGGTATTTTCATTCAATTGTTATACTTCAAGTGAAAGTGTTGGATCCCCAGGTAAATTATGGGAATTACTTAACCTTGCAGGTGAAAGAAGACAAATCGAAGGTAATGCAGAGGGAAGTTTATTAACTTTTGATTCTCGTCAATCTGGTTTATTCGGTCTTGTTTTATTTGGTGCTGGTTGGGCAGCCTCGGTGGATTCTCAATTATTTCAAAAGGCAATTGCTTGTGATATTGGTAGCTCCAAAAACAGATTCTCTAGTATCTTAGTTTCATACACACTTGGTTCAATGTGTTGGTTCACAATTCCATTCGTCTTAGCAACAACTTTAGGTTTATCATGTGCTGGTTTAGAAGGAACTAAATATTTCCCAACTGAATCAAGATATATCACAACTGAAGAAATTAACGCCGGTTTAGTTATGCCATATGGTGCTTATGCGCTTATGGGGAAGACAGGTATGGCAATGGTTTTAACTATGGTATTCATGGCTGTCACTGCAGCTTTTTCATCTGAAGCAGTTGCAGTTTCTTCTTTAATTACTTATGATATCTATAAGATCTATTTCAACCCTGAAGCAAAAGGTAAAAAACTTGTTTGGGTTTCACATTGTGGTGTTATTGTATTTGCTATTATATCTGCTGGTTTAGGTATTGGTTTAGCACATGCAGGATTTTCTGTTGCCTTTATTACTACAGTTTCTGGTATTATCGTTAATGTTTGTATTATACCAATGGGATGTTCTTTGTTTTGGGATAAGATGACTGGTTTTAACTACAATATCTCATGTATTCTTTCATCATTGATTTCACTTGCCGTTTGGATTGGATATACTGCTCATCAATCCAATAATAACATTACTTTAGCTACATTATCTACAAATGAAGCTTTAGCTGCAGGTAACACAATTGCCGTTTTTTGTCCAATGATTTTAATTCCAATTTTCTACTTCGTTAAGAAACCAACAGAGAGATTCGATTGGAAGAAATTGTTGACTATTCAACAGGATGATAATGAAGAATTTGATAAAGAACATGGACTCACAAAAGTATTATCTCGTGAAAATGCTACAGAATCAGTTGTTGAAAGTACATTACAACTTGATAGTTTCATGGTACGTCAAAGAAATCTTGGTATTTTCGTTGCTTCATTCTTATGTTTCTTTTATCTTATCATTTTCCCATTACCTTTGTACGGTTCACATTACGTCTTTTCAAAAAATTTCTTTGTTGGTTGGGTTGTAGTTATGTTTCTCTGGGCTTTCTTTGCAGCTATGACAATTACCATTCTTCCAGTTTGGGAAGGTCGTCATGCTATTATCAGACTGTTCAAAGTTATCTTGGGCAAGAAGACTAAGACTGATGAAGACATATATTATGTCAAGTCTAAAGAATCTTCAAACAATGCTACCGTTGATGGACTAATGGAAAAAGAAAGAGCAAATGTTATTGTTGATCAGTACTCTTCAGACAGAAATTTATCTGAGTGAATGAGTTAATTTGATGTGATTTGAAGTAATTTAGCTAATAAGTGACCAATTAATAAACAACAGAAAAAAACTTGCAATTTTCTAATATAAGTTTCTTAACATATATAACTTTTTTATCCTTGAAAGATTATTTGATATTGCGTATACAACTATATAAAAAGCGCCATTGATATATATAATAACTGAGTTGGTATAATGGGTAGGTAGGTAACATGATTCAATCTGAGTTGCAAATTAATAAATTGGAAGAAATAAAATAAAATAAAAGAAAAGAAAAGAAAAGAAAACTATGATAACGTAAAAAAGTTTAGATTTGATTGACCCCTGTTCCCGTACTGTACTGAACAATGAACCCAATTATTTAAAAAATAGAGTTGATAATATCGGAACCAATTGTTGCACCAGCACCAAAGATGGCAGCATTACCAAGTTTCTTACCGAATTTCTTGATTGCCTCACCACCGTGATGATGTTGTTTTTGTTCTTCTTGTTGTGGTTGTTGTTGTTGAGGTTGCTGCTGGAATTCAGCAGGTGGGAATGGCATTGAAGAAGAACTTTGTTGTTGAATTGGTTGAGCGTAAATTGGTTGTAATGGTTGTTGTTGATAGTATTGTGGTTGTTGTTGTTGTTGAACAATTGGTGCTGGTGGACGATCAGCAGCAGATTGATGACCGCCTACTAATCTAACATAATTACTTGGGAACATACCAACAGATGATCCAACTTTACCCTTCCACCAATTTTCAGAAGTTTTCTCCAAGACGAGAACTTTATCACCTTGTCTTAATTCTAAATCATCGGCTTGTTGAGGTTGATAGGCATAAATTGCCTCTGCGTATTCTTCAGCGTTGTTGCTATAACTTGGTGGGGCTTGTTGAGAAGGATTAGACATATTTGAATCTTTTGCGGGAGATCCGTCAGTATAATTATAAGGTAATGAACTTATAATATTATCATACAATGACTTAGTAATAGCATTTGAACTTAGTAAGAATTCAAGTTCCTTTTATAGTGCGAAAATGGATTTTAGGGTTAGTACATTCCGCCTAGAAATACTAAAATTTGAAAGATCAGGGGTACTTGAA
This sequence comes from Wenyingozyma ramenticola, assembly GCA_024271885.1. NCBI lineage: Eukaryota > Fungi > Ascomycota > Pichiomycetes > Pichiales > Pichiaceae > Wenyingozyma > Wenyingozyma ramenticola. The sequence continues at coordinate 717,495 of JANBXF010000006.1, forward strand.
AAGCAACTGAATTTCAAAAAAAGAAAAAAGAAATACACACTGTTTTAATTGTTGTTAAAGATCTGTTAACTTGAGCTGACATCTTTGGAAAAAGTTTGTAAAATAATTCGGATATTAGTCTAGTATTGGGTCTTTATTGTTGTTATCTATCAATATTGTGACTGATTAAAATTGAATGCTTTGCAGTGAACTGTGGTGTGAGCTTACTCTGAAGTTAGATGAAACGAAGTGAAATTGGGGAGACTAAAGGCAAGACAAAGAAGAAGATGACACTTTCGACTCAGCCACACTCTCGTATTAAACTGAGCTCTCTGACCGATGATCAGTGGCTGTGTAACTTAGCCCGTGGCTTGAATTTATCTATGTGGCTGGTGAAACGAGTAAGACTAATTCGGTGGACTAATTTTTTCATCTTCTTGATGCATAGAAATCAAGGAAGAATCTGGAAACTATTAATACTTTTTATTGTTGGAAACTAAAATACAGATTGATATATATAATTATGTAATTCCAGTAGACTGAAACTAAAGTGGACCAAGATAATCTTCTTTGATACTACCAATAGCACTTATACTATTAACATCAGCTCTGGTACCAATGATCTTTATTCTTACTTTAGAACCTTTCATTATAATTTGATCCTCACTGATATAAGCAGCAGGTGTATGAGATGGAGTATATTTCATATCGTTTGGAATCAAATGCTTAGAAACAAAAACTGATAATGGACCAACATCTGCAAAGAAACCCATTTCATTTACTGATGATACTATGGCATCAACAACTTCACCTTTAAATGGTTTCCAAATAACGGCTCTATATTTGACTTCAAATTCTGCATATCCTGAATTTCCTGCTAAAATCTTACCTTTACCTACATCAATTGTCATACAATCTAAAACACAAATAATGTAACCAAATTGACCTGTACATGTACCTTCAACATCGGTCAAGAGTTTTCTTCGTAAAAACTTATTCATATCTGGACCAAAGTATGAAGGATGTAAGGTCAAACTAAGTGATAAATCTTTCAAAAAGAACATGATGAGATCTTAAAATTTACTTGATTTTTATAGTTTATGGTTTGAGGAATCTGTGTTTTTTGTTTTTGTTTTTTATTCTATAAGATGCTGGTATTTTTTTTTTTCCTTTCAAATGTTATCCGATAATGTAACAATTGAATTATGGGGTGTCTATCTAAATGATGTTTATTATTATTAACAAAGTAGAATAGAATGAATGGATGATCAAGTCTTTGCTGATATAGATTGGAAGAGCAGAGCAATGAGATGAATGAGCGAGTCACAATAAGCAATAGTTAAACCTATTGGGCGGGAGTATATGTGGATAAAAAGGTCTAGCCCTAGTGAATTATTATTTCCGGAAAGTGAGTGAAACTGAACTACGATCAATTATAATGGAACCAATCCTTCATATGTATCAATTTAGTCAACTAATCTTAATAAACTAAATCCTCTCACATCACAATTCGACAACTGCTGAAAATCGCCGCGACTGCCAACCGTTCATCGTGCCAATTGTTGTTTGGCGAGAAATCAGATTTTTCATTTTTGGTGAGGGATACCTTGATATAGGAGGAGTTCAGTTTGAATGTGGGAAGGTTTAACATTGATATATAACGGCTTATTCTCAATCTTCTAATACTCCCATTCAACTAGAGATTGTTCAATAGATATGTCTAACAAGATAGGGAAAACCGGCTTAGGTTTCGCCAGAGTTTGGCACCATGTTGATCTCGCAGAAGAACCAAGAACATTGGGTAGATTAGCTTCTCATATAGCCATAACGTTGATGGGTAAACATAAACCAATAACACATGAAACACAAGATGCCGGAGACTATGTTGTTGTATCTAATTGTCAATTCATGAAAATTTCAGGTAAAAATTTCGAAAAGAAAACATATTGGACACATAATACAAGACCAGGTAAAGGTAAAGCAACACCAATGAAGGAAGTTGCTTCTGATTTCGGATATGGTGAATTATTGAAAAGGGCAGTATCCAAGATGTTACCAAAGAATCAACTCAGATGGAAGAGATTAGAAAGATTAAAGGTATTTGATGGATCGGATCATCCTTACAAACAAAATCTTATAGCATTCGCTGATGAACAACCAAAAGTTCTACAAAAAATTAAAGATTTAGAAGAAAGAAGTAAGAAATTAAAAGAATTCGATGAATTCATGGCATCAAGAAACAAATAGATACGTTTTACATATCATATAATATCACCACCTGTATATATTCCTACATTTATTAGTAATGTATTTACTTTAACTCAATAGAAAAGAAATGAATATTTTTTAAAAATTACGAACTTTTTTTTTTTTTCTTTCTTTATGTAAATATACAATTTTCTTAAAATATGATTAAATAATATAACAAAATAAGGGGTAAAAAAATATAATGTTTGGAGAATAAGAAGCAACACCAGTTAGTTTTAAAACACATATAACAAAACAAAAAAACTACGAAAACGATTGAATGTACACAGGCACAAACTTGTATACTTCTAATGAGTCACTATACCTGATTTGGTGGTATACAATCTTGGAGAAATGTTCATACTCATTAATTCTTGGAATAACAATTTAGCAGCATATGGAATATGAATTTGATAAATATTTGTTTTGTTCTTACATGACTTACATTCAAATTGATTCTTTTTCAAATTGGCAATAACACTCATTAAACCACAGATACCACAAATATGAACTCTAAATGCATCAGAGGCATCCATTAATCTTTCCTTCAAGAAACCAGCAGCACCATGAGCAATCATACAATCTCTCTCCATTTCTCCGAAACGTAAACCACCATCTCTTGCTCTACCTTCCATAGGTTGTCTTGTCAAGTTTTGATATGGACCTCTAGCTCTAGCATGAATCTTATCATCTACCATATGTCTTAATCTTTGATAATACGTTGGACCGAAGAAAACTTGAGCCATCAATTTCTTACCAGTATGACCATTATACATTACTTCAAAACCTCTACTTTGGAAACCGTTCTCTCTTAATAATCTTGAAACGGCATCAACTGTTAAATCGGTGAATGGTGTAGCATCACCTTCATAACCTCTTAACGATGCAACTTTACTCAATAAACATTCAATCAAATGCGCAACTGTCATACGAGATGGAATAGCATGTGGATTGATAATCAAATCTGGAACAATACCTAAAGCAGTGAATGGCATATCCTCATGTCTATAAGTAACACCAATAGTACCCTTTTGACCATGCCTAGATGCAAACTTATCACCAATTTGTGGAATTTTAGTAGTTCTCATTCTAACTTTGACGAATTTCAAACCTTCTGCATTTGTTGTCAATAAGACTTGATCAACAATACCATTTTCTGTAGTTCTTAATGGAGTTGAAGCATCTCTCTTTGTATGATATTTGGTTCTTTGACCTAATTCTTCAGTATCTGGAGGAATTGGAACAGTTTTACCTATAATTATATCTTCACCAGAAACACGAACACCTGGAGAAATCAAACCATCATCATCTAATTTTTCATATGTACCAGCTTTCAAACCTAATGTATTACTACGCATTGGTTTTTCAAACTCTTCAACAATAGAAATACCATTTCTACGTTCTTGATCCATATAAGATCTGAAGAATAAAGATCTGAATAAACCACGATCGATAGAAGATTGATTCATAATCATGGAATCTTCTTGGTTATAACCTGAATAACATGCAATTGCGACAATAGCATTTTGACCTGCAGGTAATTCTCTAAATTTAAGATATTCCATAGATTGTGTCTTAGCCAATGGCTTTTGTGGATAGTATAAAATATTAGCCATAGTATCCATACGAACATTATAATTGGTAAGGAAAACACCCATAGCTTGCTTACCCATCGCGGATTGATATGTATTTCTTGGGGATTGATTATGATCTGGGAAAGGAATAATAGAAGCAGCAACACCGAGAATCATAGAAGGATGAATTTCACAATGTGTAAAAGCATGTGCATTAGTGACACTCTTGATTCTCTTGGCTGGATCCAAATCTACCGATTTCACCTCTTGTTCATCAACTGGTATTAAATCTTCAGGAGACATGGCAATCAAGATAGTTTCTTCTTCTTCAGCGTCGACATATTCAACTAAACCACTACTTACCAATGAATCCCAACCGTATATTCTTTCCACTGGTCCAATTGGATCACCATTTTCATCGACTTCGTCATCTTCTTCATCCTTTGGTAATTGTTCTATTTCTCTATTCAAGATTCTTGAACAATGCTCTTTGGTTAACTTCAACTCACCTTTATGCTCACTTTCTGGATCATCATCAACAATAAATAATGGTCTATAAACTCTACCAGCATCTGTGAAAATTTTGAACTCACGTTCTCTGATGTCACGAATCAATGAAACTTCTGGTGAAATGGAACCACTTCTTCTCAATTGTCTCATAGTCTGAACTAACATAGCAGGTTCTCTTGTGGTACCCACCCAGTTACCGTTAAGAAAAACTCTTGTAGCATTCTTATGTTCTTGTGGTTCATAATCTTGTAATGGTTCCAAACCCCATTCTTCTAACAAGTATGTGATTGGTTCAGATGGTGAACCAACGGAAATACATGACATTAAAGATAAATTCTTGACTAAACCACACGCTTGACCTTCAGGTGTTTCAGCGGGACATACAAGACCCCAATGTGTATTATGTAATTGACGTGGTTTAGCAATCTTACCATCTCTACCAATTGGAGTATTGGTTCTTCTCAAATGCGATAATGTGGAAGAATATGTATAACGATTCAAAACTTGGGAAACACCAGCTCTTGAAGACATAGCTTTCTTTTGTTCACCCCAGTTACCTGTAGCCAAAGAATATTTTAAACCAGATGTAATAGTAGTTGATTTGACTGCGGACACGATATTGAAATCTTCACCTCTTTCGATACATCTTGTCATGTATCTTGTGATATCCTTGGTTAATTTTCTGAATAAAGTTCTGAATAAACCAGCCAATAAAGGACCAGCTAAATCCAATCTCTTTTTACCAAAATGATCTCTATCATCTGGTTCTTTTCTTTCTAATGCACATAATAACAGTCTATTGATAACATAACCCAAGAAATATGATTTATTTGTTTCAAACCCACTATCTTGTGAAATATGTGGTAATAATTCTCTTTGTAAAATATCTTTTGCGAATTGAATACGTCTGTCACGGTTAATACCCACTCTATTACCTCTTCTACCAATGAAATCAAGAGCAACTTCTTGATTTTGAATCAAGAAACCTTCTTCAATACAAGGTTTCAACATTTCCAACATTTGCCAATCATTTTCATCATAACAAATATGTTGTAAAATATCACCATCTTCAATAACACCCAAAGCTCTAAAGACGATGACAATTGGAATGTCCTGTTTGATATATGGCAAGGTGACCTTGATACTTCTACCAACACCGGCTCCCCCACGTAAGTTGGATGAACCTCCACGATTTAATTTGACTTGAATGGAAGAAATTAATCTAGATCCTTTTTCCAAAGCTGATCTAATTTCGGCAATATGGGAAATTGGTGATGGTGCTGCTTTCCTAAATACTTGGACTATATTTGCTGCTGATCTTTCTTGAGCAATCAGAACCTTCTCGGAACCATTGATAACAAAGTAACCACCCATATCAAATGGACATTCTCTGATATCATATAATTCGTCATCGGTTAAACCACTCAAAGTACAGAACTTAGAACGCAACATAATTGGAACTTTACCTATGAAAATGGTTTGAGTTTCTGCACCACTTCTATGAATCTTTTTACTATGCTTCTGGTCATCTTCAACAATATCATCTTCGTCATCTTCATTGAAATCAGGGGATATTGGAATTAACTCTTCAATCTCTCCATTTCTATATTTATTGATATCACCTTCTCTAAACCATTGAACTTGACTTGAAGGGCTTGTTTCGTCATCGATACTTTCTTTGACCGATTTTTTCATTTCAATATACAAAGGAGCAGAATAAGTTAAATTTCTCAATCTAGCTTCTTGTGGCAATAATGTATTTGTAGTACCATCAGCTTCTGTTTGAGAAGGTCTTGATAAATAAATATCACCAAATGTAATCTCATAACGTCTACTAATATCATCCTGTTCAGAAACGTGTTGGGCAGGTTGATCCAGAATCAACTTTCTATCTTCCAATACTAATTCTTGAATTGAAGATTCAATAAACTCGTCAAAGGACTCTAATTGTTGAGATACCAAACCTTTTGTTTCGAAGAAAGAGGAAATAACAGTCCAACAATCTTCGGTGGTTATGGTGATGTCCTCAATACCATACATAGCATCATCGTAGGAAGCCATCTTAATATTTGATAGTGATATATTTTCACGTAAGTCTATTTGTGTCTAATCAAACTGTTTATAATTCAAAAAAGGGTATAAAGATTAAAATCGATTGAATTAGGAAGGCAAATGAGACCAGGAAGTAAAGAATAAATCAAAGTCCAACGATATATGGAGTAAGTACCTGTTGCAAAGACTAGGTACGGTACGAAAGAGTGACACTGAGTATGGCGTTATAGTTTCTTCAGTCCCATACACGGTCTTAAACCCTGTTATTGATCACTTCAACTTTTCACTCTCTCTGTGTTTCTCTCTCTGTAAGATTCTCACCAAACCAAACATCTGCCACCGACGTTTAGTTTTGGCCAAGGGCACGACGCCGTTACCCTGTCTCGCGGGAAAAAACTTCGACATGTTCATATTTCACTATTAGTTTTTATGACTTGAATGGTTTGGTCATCTGGGGAGTAATAAATTACAGTTTTACGTCTCTACCGATTGTCATATCAATACATACGCATCTGTCATTGTCATCCACTTGTTGGTAGATCCATTCATATATTCCTTGTTTTTCTTCCTTTCGCATACTCTCAATCGTGAATAAAACTTACATCCCAAGTCATAAATTGTCACTGGATCGATCATACAAAAATAAATTAATACAGAATTATTCAAAATGACATTCATGAACCTCATAAATACACAGGCATCTACTTCAAAATCACTTTTCCAGAGTGTGGTGACCATGTCCAAGAGAACGGCCATTATGGGTAGATGGAAACCATACCCTCAAAAGCGTGCGCCAAAGCCAAGAGAGGAGAGAGCTAGTAGATCTAAGACCATTGCCGATATGACGAGGCAAGCAATTGAAAATGACGACCCACATTTCACAGCTGGTGGTAAGAAGATATATTTCCCCGGTGCAAGAGTTTGTTTGTTAAGACCAAATGCCAATCATACACCATATCAGGCCAAATTTATCGTACCAAAATCATTCAACAAGTTGGATTTAAGAGATTACCTTTACAATATTTATGGATTGAGAGTTTTGAACGTCACTGTTGCATTAACTCCTGCGAAATTCGAAAGAGCATTACCAGCACCATATAGAACTCGTTACAGAAGTCCCCAGATAAAGAAAATGACTGTAGATTTAATGGAGCCATTCGTATGGCCTGAAGTCCCACAACATTATAAAGATGAAGCAGCATTTGCCGAAGAATTGAGAAAGTATGCGGATGATAAGCAATCTGCAACAAACTCCGATAAGGAGAAGCCATCCGATGCATTTGGTGGTATTTTGACTCCAAATCCAAGACCTTTGAATTTTGTTCCGAAGAGAGTTCAAAAACATATGAAGAGAACTGTTCTTAAATCTGCTGACCATTATAAAGAATTACACGAAGAAGCTTTAATAGAGAAGTATTTGAACATCTAAGTTCAACATACTACTGCAATCTGACTGTCTATAAATTAGCCTGTATATAATTCAACATCCCGAAATAAAATCACCTGCTGTATGAAAATGTCTTCTCAAAATTTACGAACCTAATAATTTCATTAATATTATAATACACCATAAGATAATATACTATAGAAATTGTAATATTTATAAACTTCAACATTCATGTAAAACCGAAATAAAAACAATCCTTCAAAGGATAAATACCAAGAGTAAAAAAATCTTGACCAAAAACATATCAATTCCAATACTTATGAAAGTAGAAGAAACCTGAAACTAACCGATAATAATTAAAAGAACAAAACTTGGTAAGAAATATAAAGTAGTACCAAGAAACCTAATGGACAAAAAAAAATATTGTTAAGCTGAAAAAAAAAAAGATCAGTATACTGAAACAAAACGGAAATAAATCAACAGAGTGACAAGTGAATTAAAGATAGAGAAGGAATCAAATCACTCATTGACTGAATTAGTCCTAGATTTGGTACCAAATCCCCATGAAGGTTTTCTCCTACTTGCTGAAGAGCGACGAGAATCTGCTGGAGTATTAGTGCTATTATCTGGGAAAATGTCTGATACTTTAGTGAAACTCGATCTAACTTTACTCAAATTCAACCCATCTTCAGGGATATCATCCGTTCCAATCATGGTATAGTCATTGTCCGACTTGAATTCCTGATTGACAAGGGACAAAATAGGAGAAACAAATGATTTCAAAAGTGTTCTGGGTATGTAATCTGCGGAGATCACATTTGCTAGAGTTGTATTTGATTGGTTTTGCGCAGACTTATTCAGAGAAGGAGCAGTCATATAAAATCTGGACCACGCTTCTTTGGTAAACTCGAGTATTGATTTGTTATAAACCTGTGGATTGCTTTCTTTTTCAGATTCTGCAGATGATAAGTAAAAGTAACTGAGTGGAATTTTTGGTAACATTGTTCCTTCTGCTTTCCCATTATAAAACTTCAGTGTAGATTTTACTACTTCTGCGAAATTGAATCTCTTGATATATTCATCTAGAAGATAGACATAAGGCACCATGTACAAGTTATAAATGATGTATGAACCAGTAACTTTTCTTCCTTCGTCTACATGTTGCACAATTGGAAACACCAACCAGATTTGAAAATAAAGAGTTATCAAAGAAGAAAATGGCAACATGTTAATAAGAAAGTTGACTACTCCGAAACTTTGTAACTTGAATAAAGTAGATAATACTACCCAATAAGTTAACCATTGATAGACCAATTCATTTCTCTTTTGAACAGTCTCTTTATTACCAATTTCCATACCTGATGTTAAATTGATAGTTGCAGTCAAAAATGCAGTTGGGGATGTAAAGACATTGTTGTTACCATCTATTGCGAGTAATTTATAAGTTTGTAGTAATGGATATAGAATGGACACCGAAATCCCGATGACGGAGAACAATCCACCAAACATACTTTCACTATTATTTTATAAAACTTGTATTATATTGAAGTTATGTCAACTCCGTGCTATCCTAGTTATATTTTGTAATTGTGAGTATTTATATCAGGATGGCGAATAGGTACAGAAAAGGACTCTTGAAACTATGCGAAGTAGGTCTAAGTTTATAACTAGCCCTGTTTGGCACGCTTGGGTATAGATTGATTCAACAAAAGTACCTTATGGTGACAAAATCAGAAGAGGTTCAAGAAGGATACATGCATATGATAATGACAGCTATCCCTATAATATTGCCCGTACCTATGGGAGGCATTATATTTTACACTATCAAGCCCTCATTACTCACCTCGCCTCACAGTCACATTTACGATAATCATTGATTACGTGAGCCTCCTGTGCTTGTTTAACCAGTTCTTTCCTTTTATGGATTAGTACCGACAGTCTAGAACTGAAATCAATGAGTTTACTATAATTACCAATAAGTACTGCATAGTCTAGATTAAATCTGTAACAACATTCTATATTTAGTTCAATATTTAGCCCAGTCATTGACATACTGAATCAGATCTCTCAACATGTATTCAGTCTCATCTGGAGATGCAACCCATACAGTACACCCACTAAGTCTAGCCTTAAAGTCATTAGCACCTAAAGCACTGAACTGATCACCTACATGTAAGGTTTCAGAACAACAGGTAGCTTCATCCATGTTCAAAAACTTTTGTAGCACCTGAACTCCAAGTGATTTATCACCTATATCAACCCAGACGTCATTTCCTCCATTGAAAGCACAGACTCTTATGTTTTTGGCAGCGGGAAAAACTTTTAACATTTTATCTACTCTCAATACAACTTCTTCTAGTTGTTCTCTCCATAGCTTTATACCATCAATTGGAACAAGACCAACTCCTCTTTCTTTTCTCATGACTACAGCAGGTAATGACAATTTGACTATAAGGTCCCTTAGATGTTCCTCGGCAAAATCTAGCGTATCTTTGATGTCACTTTCTTTCCAATGAAGCATTGAGTCGAGGAACCAAGTATCTTTCGTAACGAACTTCAGGTTCTTGATTTCATTGCTGTATCTGAATAAATAATTTGATTCGCCTCCCATAACAAGTAAATTTTCACGCTGATAATCCTTCAATTTCTCTGTCTTTCCGACTTCGTCAATAAGACCCTTCAATCTACCATAATATTTCTCACCCGATTCATCAGAATACCCAGCAGCTGTGACAATTCCAATATAAATGTCTTTACTAAGTAGACTAATCAAATACGGAAGTATAGGAGAATTTGCTTCCAAAGAATGGCCATCTTCGTATAAAGTCACATCTCCATCAAAAGTCATCAGTTTTAATCTTGGCTCCCCTTTCAGAGAGTGGAAGTTGTTGGATAATTGTAAAATCTGGGCAGTATTCAAAATTAACCTAATATCATTGAAACTTGGTGCAACCTGTCTTCTTTTGCTTATGGTTCTTCTTTCATCTTCAATATAGAAAGCCTTTTCTAAAGGCAGTCTTGTGAAAAACGAGCCAATTGATGGCACCAATTGCTTCAGTCTACTTAAATCAATGGTATCTTCCATTTGCATGTCTATATGATCATCAACCAATCTTTCTAAGTCGTAGAAGATCTCGGCGTACCTTCTCTTTGCATCTGCATTTGTTTTAATTTCATCAACGTGAGATATACCATTTGACTTCACAGCATACAATACAAAAGGCACGGCCAATAACCCTTTTATCCATTCAATAAGGCCATCTCTACGGTGTTCTTTCAAAGCATACTCTACTCTATATCTAGAAGTCATTGTGATAAATTGGCTTTTATTTAATTAGTCGACTAGTCGGTAATAATTCGAATTGAAAGAGTTAAGACCCCAGTATATATATACATAATTATACATTCAGATAAGAAAATAAAGCATCCACTTCAGGTATTTTGACTCCGGCGCACCGACTACGTCGATCGGCGCGGTGAGTGATCTCTAGATATTACCTTTTTAATTACAGGTGTATACTCTCTCGTACTTGCTCTATAACTACTACTAGCTTCCTCTTGTTCAGCTGAAGGTTTGGCTCCTAGACCTAGATATGGGAGTCGAGGTTTCACTATATCATTAGATGCAGATTTTCTATTAATTTCCTTATCATCCTCGCCCTTCCAACCCATACCCCTTAGCATCGCTGCTCCGAATTGACCCACGGGCACTTTTTCATAACTCTCCTTGTTTGTCTCAGGGCCAGATATCACCACTTGTTCTAGAGAAGTTGTGGATCTTGCTTCCTTATGTGATGATTCCTCTGTGTCCTGTTCTGGTGCCTTTTTGTTAGCCACATTTAAACCAAAATTCATCTTTGCATCTCTGTTCATCCCCTTCTCGCTATTGTGTTGATGCTGTAAGACACTTTTCCTTCTTGCCTCCCAGTTGTTACCATTCACAACAGGTCTAATCACCAGTTTCTCTTCCTTTTCACTATGACTTTCGTCAATTTGGTCAATTGAATCTATTGCCACTTTCTGTCCTAATGTACTTTTATCACCTGAATCATCTCCAAGTACAGATATTTTTTTGATACTATTCTGTACCTGCTTTTTCGAACTCAGCTTGAATCCTCCAAACTTTTTCTGTGGTCCATTATCGTTCTCTTTCTTGAGAGAAAACCCTTTCATGATCTGTGTGGAGACTTAGTGAGAGACTCCTGGATTAATCACTAGAAGAAGGGATAGGCAAGCTCCTTCGTGAGTTAACAGCAGGAAATCTGAAAACATTTTTTTTTCTTAGCTCTGAGGTGAGCACTGCGGCTGAGACCAACCCCAGATGCAAACACAGTTAGTTCTTCGGTGGCTTATTAATCTCTATTCAATCTATTCTTTTCTCTACTACCAAAAGACGTACCTTATCACAATTACAGCTTGCGCCTTGGACACTGAAAACTACTGGTCGACTACATAATAATTCCTACAGAAATGAGCACAGTACCAAAGAAAAAGAAGTGATATGTTTAACAGGCCTGGTTTTGAATAAACGTTTCAGGCACAATAGAAAAGCTGTCAAGAGAGAATTATCGTGGTGGTTTGTTTTTGGAAATATATAGTAAGATTATTGTTGTTATTGCTTTGATTCTTGCTTCATTCCAATCGTGGCGCAATGAAGGGATTTGTCTGATAGTAAAGCTTACGAGTGAGTGATTTGTTAGATATCGCACTGAAACCAGATCTGCGTCGATTTGGGTCGATATTTCCTGAGGCTTTCACTTTTACAATTTAGAAAGAGGTTGAATGGTGAAGACAAAGCTATATTCTTTGAAGTATTCATTGAGTATATGCTAGATTTTCATCTCCAAAAGGCATTTGAGAAGAGCGTGTTGTTTTAATGATCCAGAGGGGCATTACTACTTTATCGAGACTTAGCGGAGCAAGGGTAAGAATCCAGCCGTTTTCAACTTCCCTAAGAGTCCTTAACCAAAGCACGGACCTAAAGGCCACACCTCAAAAAAAGCTTGAAAGTAAAGCGAAATTTGCTACTACAACTTCCCTTAAAAGTGACGAGGAGATTAAAGCAAAATCATCAAAACTTATCGATGAAATCCAGGAGCAAAAAAGAAAGTTAGATCAACAGTCAAAAACCGATAGTAGTCAAACTATCAATAGCACTACTGAGTTTATCAATACTATAATTAATAGTGAAAACTTTCAGAATCTAAAGAATGAATTGGCTAAGTATAATGAAAAAAGAGAGAAACTCACAAAGGATTATTCGGAGAGTTTGAGTGAAAAGATCAAACTGAACGTTAAAGAGTTGAAAAAGTCAATTTCAATACTGTCAAAAGTGGTCAACGATATTACCGGATATTCAAAAGTTGATAAATTGAAAGAGGATATTGCTTCAAAAGAAACCGCCTTAACTGAACTCAGGAAGACTTTGTTGGCAGCAAAAGAAGATTATAGCAATGCTATCTTGAATAGGGCGAATTCCCAAAAGACAGTGAACGAGTTACTGGAAAGAAAACATAGATGGACACCTGACGACCTAGAAGAATTCACAAACTTATACAAAAATGATCACATATTAGAAAAGAGAGTACAAGATACCGCTGCAACAGTAAGGGAATTAGAGGCCAAGGAGGACAGTACATATAAGGATTTGGTTCAGGGGATAATGACAAGATATCATGAGGAGCAACTTTGGTCGGATAAGATCAGACAGTTTTCAACATGGGGTACCCTCTTAATTATGGCTGTCAACTTGATTTTGGTTTTGGTTGTTCAATTGATACTCGAGCCCTGGAAGAGATCTAGATTAGTGAGTTCCTTCGAATATAAAGTGAAAGAAATGTTTAACAAGGAAGAAACATTCAGAGAACTCGAATCTTTCAAGAGAGAACTAAAGGAAGAGGTTTCAAATCTTCAATCTGCAAGTGCTGAGAGGCCATGTTTTGTAACATTATTTCCTACAGTCTTCACATTTGAAGGAATAAAGCAATGGTTGAGACATTTGTTGACAGATATCTTCCTAAAACCATTCTCATCAGTAGATAGAACCTCTGCGATGTTTCTAACGGTCGATAAAGTGGAACTAAACTACTTTCTTTGTCTTACGACATTACTAGGTCTTTTCTTGGGAAAGCTCTTGTAGTGACTCGACATATAATTGATGTAAATAGACTGCATGTAAGAATACTATACATAAATACAATTCAAAATAGAGGTAAATAGCAATAGGCCCGCGGATTTAGTTACAGATATTAATAGGTGTTAGGTGTGTGTATACCCGCACCTTCTCCTCGAACTCAAAACTCAAAAGCGCTCTAGTTTCGGTGGCAATGAATTGTACAAATACAAATGCAATTTATACGACGATTATAACAATTGCATTTGGTAACCATCCAAGTAATTATAATACCTATTACTAAATCAATTTCATAAACGCAAATATGGAAGAAATTGGTATCTACCCTTCCCATACACCTAACTTGAGCAATCCCGTGGAATCTCAATCAATATCTCATATACAGCAATCAAAAGTTAAGAATCAAAGTAATAATAATGACGATATTTATCTTAGATTGAAAAAATTGGAAAAAGAATTAGAATTATTGGCATTGCAGGAAGATTATATAAAAGATGAACAACGCCACTTAAAACGAGAACTAATAAGGGCTCAGGAAGAAGTCAAAAGAATTCAATCTGTGCCATTAGTAATTGGACAATTTTTAGAACCAATTGATCAACAAACCGGTATTGTTTCATCTACAACAGGCTCTAATTATGTCGTCAAGATTTTATCCACTTTGGACAAAGAATTGCTGAAACCTTCAGCATCAGTGGCCTTACATCGTCATTCAAATGCATTGGTTGATATTCTACCACCTGAAGCGGACTCTTCGATCTCCATTGTTGGTGAGAATGAAAAACCAGATGTAACATACAATGATGTTGGTGGATTAGATATGCAGAAACAGGAAATCAAAGAAGCTGTTGAACTACCGTTAACACAGGGAGATTTATATAAACAAATTGGTATTGATCCACCAAGAGGTGTCTTATTGTATGGTCCTCCAGGTACTGGTAAAACCATGTTAGTCAAAGCAGTTGCAAATTCCACTACTGCCAAGTTCATCAGGGTCAATGGTTCAGAATTCGTTCAAAAGTATCTTGGTGAAGGTCCAAGAATGGTCAGAGATGTGTTTCGCCTTGCTAGAGAGAATTCTCCTTCGATTATTTTCATTGATGAAATTGATGCCATCGCTACAAAGAGATTTGATGCTCAAACAGGTGCTGATAGAGAAGTTCAAAGAATTTTGATTGAATTATTAACGCAAATGGATGGTTTCGATCAAACTACAAGTGTTAAAGTTATAATGGCAACTAATAGAGCTGATACTCTAGATCCTGCTTTGTTGAGACCAGGTAGATTAGATCGTAAAATTGAGTTCCCTTCTTTAAGAGACAGAAGAGAACGTCGTTTGATTTTTGCCACAATTGCTTCTAAGATGTCTTTGGCACCAGAAGTTGATTTAGATTCATTAATTATAAGGAACGATCCATTGAGTGGTGCTGTCATTGCAGCCATTATGCAAGAGGCTGGTCTCAGGGCCGTTAGAAAGAATAGATATGTCATTATTCAAAGTGATCTAGAAGAGGCATACACTAGTCAAGTTAAAACAGGTACTGAAGTTGATAAATTCGAATTTTATAAATGATTTATTTACTTATATCATAATTATACTTAAATGAGATAAATAAGATTACCAATATCAAAAAAATTTATAGGAAAATACTGAAGATCGTAACAATTTTATCGTGAGAGCAAGATACTGTAAAGCGGTTGTATCTATATTAATTGGTAAACCCCTAGACCCGGTTTGAATGTACTTAATCCGTACTGGTCAAATTCGAAATGGTCCAAATCATAATGGAGGAGTGTAGACCACGTTAAAGTCAGGTTACAGTCCCAACTAGCTATTATCTCTTCTAATGTACTTGCCAGGGGAGCAACAAAGTACACCTTTTTGTCATCGATTGTATTCTTTTGAATTGACTCTAGTATTTGATTCACATCAGTAAGTGGAGTGCCCATTAGGTCAAAGATAACATTCTTTTCTTTTGTAGTACTCAAACACGAATAGTCAAAGTTCAAGAAATCTGTCTCATCCTTGTTATAATAGATCGTTTTAGGTAGGACCTCAGGATCACTTAAAAGAAATGTCGGAGGTTTATATGTTCTCCAAAAGACAAGTACGTAATCGTCATGTGAGTCCGAGATATCGATTATGCTGTGTAACTTAGTCAAGGCAAATACCATTCCACCTTGGTGAAATATTCCCATAATTAGACAAAATACAATGTTGAACAACCCCCAAGCCATTATCATTACTCGACCCATGTTTTTTGAACTGAAATCAAATGAAACACATGATGCAACCAGTGGGACCACTGGTTGTAAAAATCGAAGCTCTTGATGTGGAATGAAACTCAAGATAATCAGACCTGAAATTGCTGATAGGAATGGTGTTGTTGTGATGTATCTTCTATTGAAGGGGAAGGTGTACAGAATCATTGGACCAAAAATCATAGGATAGTTAATCAAAATATGTTGATAATATGGGTGAATGCCATGAGCTGATAAGTTCTCGTATTTAGAGTTGTATAATAAGTTATTCAACGGTGTTATTATCCAGGTTGATGAATCTGATAGAAGAGGCAGTTTTCCAGAAAATTGATAAGTGTCCAGAAGTATGCAACAAATAGTAAGTGTAACAAATCCCAATCCGACAGTCAGAATAGTCTTCATGGGGCGTTGAATAAAAAATCTGAGAACAGAGATCAACGGTATCACAAGCCATGCAATGAAAGTGATTCTATTAAACACACCGAAGCAGATAAGCATACCCAGCAGAACCAATTTAGTATTTGAAACTTTACCTCTTCTTTCTGTTTTCAAAGTGTTTCTCACGTCATTCACAATGGTGAGAACCACCATTAACAGAATAGTTTCGATACTATTGGAAAAGGTGTGCGACTGATGACAAAGTGAAATATATGAGGAATTGATGAGAAACAACGCGTTAACCCTTGCATGCCTATCACGCAACATCTTGTTGACACAGTACTCTACTATAATCCAAGAGGAATAGGAGATTAACATTCTCATACAGTAATACACCATTATTGGTTGTTGAAGTTTGAACCATTCCAAAACTTTTATTACTGGGACATAAAACATGAACAATGGGGCATATGATCGAGAATAACTTCCATTTTGAAATTCCCAAGGGACATTCTCCTGATACAAGTACTGAAAACTTTGAAAAAACTCGTCTGGATGTATATAAGAAGCTGACATCCATATAATGATCCTTAGAAGATTGAAAAGAAGACCGAAAACAATATAAATATTACTCCAATGTAAGAGTGAAAAAGAGAAATTGGAAGTGGGACATTTTTGAGTATTGTCACCTCTTGTATTTGACTCTTTCTCCATTGCAATGTTCTATGGTCTTTAATGAGGAGCTATCAATATCTGGAGATGATACCACCCAACTTTAAAGGAAGTTAGGTGAAGCGGAAGCGAAGGGAAGAGAGTAGGTGGAAGAAGTGAAGGAAGGAAGGGGGATCTTGTCTAAACTTTGCTGACATCGCCGTGTTTTTGAAAATTTATATATATGCATATACATAGTAACCCCGCGTCATTACTTCCCTGTTTTTAGCGACACATGGACCTATACCATTTCTTGGACTGATTTGTATCACGAACCAATCAATGTATCGAACTCTTTTGTGAAAACACTCTTTATGCTTGACAAGTTCCTTCACCAACTTCTCACTTGTTCAATTGCTGATCAAAAGAACTAGAAGGTCTTTAAGGGTGTCAAGTATATACATTGAGTTATTATATCATTTTACTATTATTTCGGCGGCTATACAGTAAAGAGACTACTACGTAGGATTGTTCATATGTAATGAATCTTGGCCTCAGAATCTGCTTCCCTATATATCTCTCTTTCAGCTCTTCTTATTTCTCTTTCAAATATAGAGTTTGAATCTGATTCCAATTCAAAGTTCATATCAATTTCATGACCTGGAGTGAGACTGTCATTGTCGTCTCTTAATAACTCCTCTACAAGTAAATCATTTTTACCAGTAGTATTGTTATTAGCCATTGTCAATGGGCTATCAAGAGTTGAAAATTTATCTTCATCCTCAAAAAATTCGATCTTTGCGGGGTTTATATAATTGGGAAGAGAACGTTCAGGATGTATACTGTCGTGGGATTCATCATCACTAAGCTCACTGAGGCTTCCCTGTCTATTTGCTAAGTTGTCAAGCATAAATTGATCCCTAATTTTATTTCCTTTTCTATTGGAAAAGTTGTCAATTCTCTCTACGATTTTATTACCCATTGGTAGTTTTACTAGGAGCTCCTTGTACATTACCACCGCATCAGCACTCATTCCAAATAGGCCAAAACTAACAAAGGATACTGCAATGTAAATCCATCTATCTATGTCAATAGTTGAAGAATACGGAAGTTTCACGATTGAATTCCAAAACAAATTATTGTGAATAGAAGAAGAATAAACTTGAGGGTATGATGATTGTACTTTAGTGACTAAGTTGAAAATAGCAAATGGACTCAAAGCAGCAATCACTAAAAAGCAGAAAATCAGTAACTTTGCAAACCTTCTTAACGATAAACCAGAGTTGGTACAATTCAAGATATTTCTCACCTCTCTTCTTTTCTTGAAATAAAGTATCAAAGTAAATATGGACATTATCAATGATATAATAGACCAGATACAGATCCACATAGTATATACTAATATAGTAATCTTATATCTTGTCAAAGTAGTTTGACATCCGGCACAATGAAAAATTGCATACCTTCCAGCCTGTGCAAAGTATGAAACTCCCATAATAATTAAGGGAAATCCCAAACAAATCGACAACTCAACAGCCAATTTTCTTCTCTTATGATTTTCACTGAACCAACTAACTGTAAATCTATCTGCAAGCAAAATCAGATATAGATTGAATGATATCATGAAAATAGCACACAGGCAACCGATGGACGAACCAATCTGGAACCGAATCATGATGTCACACCAAACAGCCCCATCCCAAGTGGTCATATAGTTGTCACCACCCCAGACGATGGCATCCACTAGACCTTTAATCATCATTGACTGTAAACAAGTAATTAACGATATGGCTGGAATATTGTGAGATTTAATGTGCCAAGATATGGTGGCACAATTGAGCACCAAACATATGGAGTGTAATGTTATGAATACAGCTTGTAAATCAACCGCCATCTTGTGTTGAAAATCAAAACCTATTGATTATATATATATATTTTTTTTTTCTTAGACTGTAGATATGTAGATATTCTTTATTGAGTTATCAAGTAATCAGAAATTGACAAAAACTACCTGATGTAAACCTATATTTATATACATAATTATTTAATGTTGTGTCATCGCTAGTCAAGTTTCAAGAATCCCTTTGTAGACCGCTTTAGGAAATGTAATGGCCTGCATAATTTAAAACCGCTCTGAGACATGCTTGTCTCCTTGCACAATTCAACTAAGACAAAATCTATCTGTATTATTTTTGCTCCGGTATTGACAGTGCAATAGTGATAATCGTTATTACAACTAGTTGTGAGAAAAAAGTGATGATTGATCTCTTAACCCATGAATTCAACCTCTTGACCCCTTTAACGTGATTCGCATACTTAGATCTCAACAGCAATTCCTTTTCTTTGGTTGGATCATATTTAGGTACCCCACTGTGGTTATCATTGTTTTCATCGTCTTCAATAGAGTAAAAAGGATTCTCTGTTCTGTCAAGTATATCATGTTCCTCTTCACTACTTGGATTACCACTTATTTCACTGTTTTGATCACCAAAATGTTCATACTGGATATAACCGAACTTGCGAATCAAGTACAAGCTGTGAAGTTTGATTGCAATGATAAAAATCAACGACAATGGAACAAAAATTCCAGTTAAGTAAAGCTAGTAGTTCACTTCTGGTTAGTATTCTAGATTATGAACATATTGACTTGAGTGTAAGAACTACTTACATGTAAGTAATATTTTGAAATCGTATCGAAAGTGTGGCACGATTTACATGTACATCTTTCTATCAGCTTGATAACGTTAGCAATATCGCTTGACTCTTCAGATGATCTCACGTCCTTTTGATAGTCTGGAATAGTCTTGACAGGCTTGAGATAAGTTAAGTTTCCATCAAAACTTGGGGTCAACTCCCTCATCTCGTAAACCATTCTTAATACTTTTAGAGCATTTCCGTAGCATAGTATAATAATTTGGTACTAGATATGTTTACCAGTATTTATATCATGATGGAGGATTCCTATAAACCACATAAGACGCTGATAATCGGTATCCAGAGCTGTTTTAAAATTGAATCATGTACCAACTAAACATCAGATTCAAAAAAAAATTAATTTCCAAATTGGGACATCTCAATAATGACATCTCAATAATGACAGCACATACAGAGCAAATAAAGGATAAAGTTGAAAAGTGCTATTATATTAGTATTGTTTGTGTATATACGTAGGTGATTTAAGATATGAATTTATGAATATATCTATCTATCTACTCATGTAAAAACTTCAATTGAAAGTCTAAAGCAGGTGACTCAAAAGGAGTGCAACTTTTCAAAGTAATGTTGAACGAATGCCAAAGGATGGTCAACATCTTGAGCTCCCATTTGACCGATACCAGGAGAGAAGCAAGTAATGGGTAATATTAGAACATCAGAGACTAATTTAGGAACATCTAGCTTAGTGAAGTCTTTCCATGTAATTTTAGAGTAAACTCCACTTAAAACGTAGTCGTTTATGTACTTGAAAATGGTGTCAGTCCAGACACCAGCACCTGTCCAATTCATGATTGCTAAATCTCTAACTCTATCATTATCATGTGGTACACTTAACTCGCCGGACTCAGCTCTTCTCAGAGTTTCGTCTGTAATGGTGGCAATGATATCTCTCAAAATGGGATGACCTGGTTTAGCTTGAATGACCCAGTTGGCGAACTGTAATCTTCTAGAATAATATCTTCTCCAATCAGGAGTGTCTGGATCGGACTGAATACCAATGATCATTCCCAACTTATCAGGGGAAACATTTTCTGGGATCCAGTTTGGAATTGGTTGTAAAGGTAAAGTATCAACATCAGCATAGACACCACCTTTGGCGAATAGCATAAGATATCTGAAAAAGTCCATCTTCAACGCAATACTTGGTAGTAGCTCGTAAGCTTTCACAACCTCTGGAACATTCAAATATAGGTAGTGAATAATAGCTGAAGATGTATCGTCGTTAAATAATTCATGAACGAAGCCTGGATTCTTGAAAGCCCATTGTTCTTCACCTTCCTTATATTTCACACCAAACTGTGGATCATTCAAACCATACTTCCATGATTGCCATATATAAGCAGGGAACTTTTTATTTTGATTATAAGGAAACAAAAATGCTAGTCTTTCTCTCAAAGTTGAGTCTTTGTTAGGAACACGTAAGGATAGTAGTTGTCTTTCTAATTTCTCCCTATCATTTTCAAGCTTTTTGATCCTGAGTTCCTGATCCTCAACCAGTTTATCAGTCAACTCGCTCACCTTACGTATCAACTCGTCATCATCTCTTCTATTACCAAAGGATAAGCCCCCAGCTTTGTTACCCATACGTTTATTATTTCCACCGTTGGCATTCCCATTCGACGATTTGCTTTTATCCAAAACATTATGAGCTTGCATAGCAGATCTCAAGTCTGGAGTACTTTCAATCCTCAGAATAAACACCAAAACTATAGCAAGAGCAGCAACTGCAACTATCAGTCGTTTAATCGTATGTGGTTTCAAACTTCTGACTCTCTTCAACATTTCGTTATATATGAAATTTGTGACTTGTAGGAAAGGTGTTGGCAATTAAGTCGAAAAGGATGAAATGAAAATGAGTTACCTGATAGTTAGCCAATAAAATTTGTGCAATTTGGTATATAATGTGCTGAATGTGCTAGTGGGTCAATGGCTGATAGTGTGTGAATGTATTCAATGTCTACTGTATCAATGCAAGGGATACTTACACTGATACATAAGTTTGTATTTATAGATTGTTAGAACTGAGATTTTTCCTCGTTCCTTTTGGTTCCTGAAATCTCGAGGTAGAGCAGCGTTGCGGTGAGGCCTCGTTGTTATTTTATTTGTATATATATGAATATAAACAATTTACAGATAGTATCTAAACCAAGTAGTAATTTAAACATTCTAAACTCCATTCACCAAAATACACACTGGAAGACTCGCTCTTCCCTATAATACATACATGAGATATATGAACCATAAATAGTGTAACCACTATACTATTAATTGGAGTTCTCAATCAACCTCTTTTTCAAGTTCGCCCTCATATCTCTCCAGAAATACCCAATAATTTTATGCTCAAGGTAATTGTTTTTTAGGTTTCGGATTGTTTCAGTACTCAACTCTGGTTCGGTTTCCGTAACAGCCTCTTGTGTCGTGTTGTATGTGAAAGAAACAGTTCTAGTAAAATCATCTGGGTCTATGTTTTTAAATGTAATCTTCAAAGTCTCTGGAGATTCAACATCTATCCTCATACCAAGCAGATTCTCAAACAATAGTACTTTTGTAGTATTGACTACTAATTGATCTTGTATAAACATCTTCCTATCATGAAAGTCCCTGGCTTTATTTTCATACTCTTCATTAAGACGACGTATTTCATCCTCCATATCACGTTTCTGACTCAGATGGTCATCTCTTTCACTTTCCAATTTCTTAAGTTTATCAAGCGTAGCATCCCTTTTTTGGATATCTCTGTTGAGTATATCCCAGTAGTTTTTCTCTGTATTTTTCTGTTGGTTTATGAGATTAGCAAGTCTTTTCTTTTCTTCCAAAAGATTAGCCATAGACTGCCTATAATCATGCTTCTTCTCTATCACCTGATGTTGTATATCTTTCAAATAAGTGTCAAGGTTTGTTTGCAAATTGAGGAGATCTTCACTGATCTGTTTAAACTCAAGAAGAGACTTGGGTAGTGCATTACTCTCCATATTGACTACTATTTTCCTCGGATAATAATATGTGTAGTTGTGCATCATATAATAATATCTTTATACATATAATTATTATAAATCATTTATCTATTTGCATAAGATCTATGTTTTGATCTCTCATGGAAAGACGCGTCGAGAAAATAGTGCACGGCTTTTTGCCGGGTAATATAAAGAATATCACTTTATAAATGTTGTAAAACTCTGTCATTCTGAAAACTTTTATGTCTCTTGTAGATCTTGGAGATACCAATGTTCTGAATTCTTCGAAGCAAACAATATGTGCTTTGGTGTTAGATATAAAAACAATTAGAAAACACTTTTTCCCATCTTTGTTTCTTACCTCTTTTGGATTAGAATCTGAAATCATAATTTCAAAATTAAATTTTCTTTATTTATAAATTCAGATATTTTTTTTTCAAAAAATCCATAAAAATCCGTCAAGTATTACCCTATACAATAGGCTTTAAGCCGCCTACTAAATATCTACATAATGAAAAAGAGAAAGTGCCCATGAGACAAGTCACACCCCCAAAAAGAACCATATGATCAAAAGCGGCTTTTGTACCAGCGCCGGCTATACCCATCCCAGAGGGAAGGGCAATCAAGTTTCCAAACGACACAAAGAAATAAGCGGTTCCATACCTCTTCCCAAAATCCCTTGTGCTTGAAATCTGACCGGTACAACTAGGAGTCAATGACAGTGTTCCTGCTCCTGAGAATCCATATACCGCACCGAAGAAATAAAAAACTGGTAACTTTCCCCCAAATGGTAACCAGATGACAAGAATTGAGAATGACATCAAAAAGGAACAAAAAGTTATCATATTGAATTTACCATAGTGATCACTCAGATGAGAAGGAATATACCTACCAACCATTCCGCATGCATTAACAACTGTCAATATCATCAGTGAAGTAGAGGTGCTATATCCTCTGGATAATGCATAACTTGACAGATAGGTGAATCCTATAATAGTGGAAAATTCATTCAGGAATAAGGCCACCACAAGGACTGAGTATCTTGTATCCTTTAGAGCTGAAAAATCAAGAGAGTCCTTGATTTTTTGCAAGATAGATCTTGTATCATTGTCGGCTTGATTGAACTCCTTAACTCTATCCTCCAAAAAGTACATGGAAATCCCCAAAAGAACAACATCAAAAAGTGCAAAAATTCTCATGGTCCAGGTGAATCCAACTTTGGGATACAATCCATTACACATCAAGGGAACAATCACACCGCCCAATGAAGCACCAACCATACTGAGACCAACAGCAAATCCTCTTCGTTTATAAAACCAATGTGAAGTACATGATACAAGAGGAGATACCATTAGCGCAGTTCCAATTCCTCCACAAACTCCAAATGACAATATAAACTGATAAACCTTGGTAGAGTTACCCATACCTATTAAACCTGCAATAACCATTATAGCCCCAGGAATACCACATACTTTAGCACCAAAAGTATCAAATATGGGACCACTATATATACACCCACCAAACGATAAAAATGAATAGATAGCAAATATCCATGATACTTGGGTCCTTGGCGCATCTTTAAGTTGATGCGTTTTAATCCAAGATTCAAAAGCTCCTGATGAGTTCATCATCCCAAATAATGCAACCATACCTATGAATGAGCCAAACACGACTGAGTATGCCTTCAATCCTCCATCAGGGTACTTAATTAGATCATTATTTGAATCTTCATTAGTGAGCAATTCGCTGTCACTATCAGTGGTGTGGTTATGACTATTAATACTTCCAATCTCATCTTCTGAACTGTATCTTCCATTTTCTATATCACTAGATTCTTTATCAACCACTTTTTGTGAGTTTCCTATGAGCCCACCATTGATTCTATTTGACAATTTGCTATTTGAATACGTTTTACTCAAATCAATTTCCCCCTTATCTACTGAGGATTGAATCACTTGGTAACCTTCATCGTTCAGTTTTTTAGCCATCAAGTCTTTATTTAGAGTGAGCTGAGTATGTGGTTTACAGGAAAGCATCGGAAACCAATTATCCAAAAGCGGTCACAAGAATCGAATATTACACATTGAGAAGTCATTTTATCTGATAAGTGTAGATAATTTCAAGAGGCCCATTGCATTTTGCAAGAGGGATTCAGATCAGTGTATCATTGAACCCTTACTTCTCAATTTCTTTTCCCAAAGAGGAAAAAGCCGGCGATATCACACCCCAATTCGAGAATTTCTATAGCGCTAGTGGTAAAAAGGCTTTACTTGATTATCGGTTTTTATTAAATGAATTAGAGTCGCCTTCTAATTCTTTCTCATTAGCAATTGATTAGTACTGATATATACCATGATACACACATATGTATTTTACACTATCCAGACATATTGTAGTCTCCTGCTTCTGGGTACTCTTCATCGTTATCCACATAATCATCTCTCGCAGCAAGTGTATATTCATCGATAGTATTCTGAACAACTTCTCTCGAGTCTTCCAACTCGAGTTCAATATCTGGATAGTCAGTATCTGTAAACTTACTCAGAAACGCATTTTTTTTCTTCATTGCATCAAACGTACGTGCCGTTTCGTTGAATAATGTTACAATAGATGTTGAATTTGTTAAAGCCAATCCACTAACAGCATGTTGGTTTGTTTCATCTACCTCTAGATATGGAGATCTTTTACCATAAGCCATACTGATCACTGAAGTTGTCCATTTGACAAATTTTACCCTTTCCCTTGCCTTTATTAAAGCCCTTTGAACATCGCTTCGATGTATATCTCCTATTAGTATATCTAACATAGCTATGTTATAATTCAAATCGTTGGTCTGGTTTCTTAAGTCGTCATTATTGTTGCTTTCCCTGACAGCCAATTTAACAGTCTTGTCGATTAATTGCAAAATCACATCATAAGCGGTACTGCTTCTAATCTTTGCTTGATTTGAAATTGAGTCGGATGGGAAAGGTGTAAAACTTGGAATCAAAAATTGCAAATCAGGAGTGGGAACTAAAGTGGCAAATATACTGGACAAAGAGTTATACGAGTAACTTGGAAATCTCAAAGTATTAGTAGTTGCAGACATCACCGCAGCCAACAATTTATTCTCATCTGTGAATGAACTATCTTCAATGTTGATAGATTGTGAAGAAATTGACATCAATGAAGAATTGTCAAATACAACAGTGGCATCTGCGCATTCTATCAGTCTTTTCATAGCCAATATGGAGTTATATGGTTGAACAACAACATCAGATGACCCTCCACCCATCTGTGGAAATACAGAATAAGTTTGAACTAACTTCTTACTAAAGTTGTCACTCAATAATTCCAACACAAATGAACCGAAACCTGAACCTGTACCACCGGCAACAGAATGAATCAATTGAAAACCTTCTGGATTGTCACAGAGATCCATTTCTTTTCTGATTAAATCAAGTACAAGATCTCTATCCTTAGTACCCAATGCATGGCCGCTAGCCCAGTTATTACTAGATCCACCACCCTCAGTACCATAGTGCATACTGTTTGAATTGAAAAAATTAGGGAAATTTGTTTTGATGTTTGTCAAGACACGGGGTTCATAATCTACAAGGATGGCTCTTGGTGTATATTTATTTTTGGAATTCCCATGAAAGAAGATATCTGGGTGATCTTCTCTATAATCTACTGGTGATGCAATTCCTTCTCTTGATAAACCATGTTCCTTACGTATTTGATTCCAAAAGCTTGAACCCACTTGGTTACCACACTGACCTGCCTGTATTGTTATAATTTCACCGGGCATATTGGTATGTTTATGGATTATACTATTCAACTTATGTAAAAGGTGATAGTGTACGGCCTCTATTTCTCATTACTCAATGGTTGATAATTTGTTTACATCTACGGAAGCAAAATAAAGATCAAGTGGAGTAAACGCGAAGGCCATCAAAAATCACGAACTTTTACCAGAGGTGTGAAGTGTGACACTAATCTAACGCGTCTTCAGACAGAAAAGAGCTAAATGAGTGGTGTTATCACTAAAATGAAATTAAGACTTATGTATTCTATAACTGATCATTGGGTCAAACATTGACAACCTTGTCCTGGTAGATTCCCATAAGATAGGCTAATCTTGTCACAATCAAATCTACCGCCATATTAATACTATCTCTGGCCAGATCCATTTTACTTCCATCTACTTCATGCCATGAGATTGGTATTTCTATAATTGGGATACTTTTCCTAATTGCTATGATTAAGATTTCAACATCGAAGATCCA
The DNA here is from genome assembly GCA_024271885.1 of Wenyingozyma ramenticola. Taxonomy (NCBI): domain Eukaryota; kingdom Fungi; phylum Ascomycota; class Pichiomycetes; order Pichiales; family Pichiaceae; genus Wenyingozyma; species Wenyingozyma ramenticola. The sequence goes on from JANBXF010000006.1 coordinate 744,605, forward strand.
ACCTTCAGTATGCATATAAGGAAAAATAGATCTAATTGCGGCTTTGTTGAACAGCTTAAATCCACACTGTGTATCCTTAATAGATTTGATACCAAATATATAAACCAATGTGTGCAAACCATACATGAGAAAGTTTCGTATAAACGAACGCTTAACAACAGCATCCGTGTTGACCATATGTGCTCTAGAGCCAATTGAGACTGCTGGGACCGTTTCCGGTTCTCCTTTATCCAAACTTTTAATACCCTCAAGTAACTTCGATAAGTCACTAAACTTACTGGCCCCATCAGCATCTGCAAAGACCGAGTATTTCCCTCTTGTGAACTGAACCCCATGTGTAACAGCTCCTCCTTTCCCTCTGTTCTTCTCAAACTGAACAACTCTCAACTGACCTGGGCGCAATTTGAAATGATTTGCCAATTCAATGGCATACTCTGCCGTGCCATCTTTAGATCCATCATCAATGACCAAAATCTCAAAGCTGTCAGAGTAATTCGTAGACAAAAACTTCACTGACTCGTCTAACATAACCTTGAGCCTAGATGTTTCATTATAGCAAGGGATGACAACTGATATTTCGACTTGATCTGAGGAGGGACTATTTTTCAGGGGAAGAGAATATAAAGTTTCACTTTTGTCATTCGTTTTGTATTTTAATTCAGACGGGAATGGTTTGCGTGGACTATGTGACAGGAGGAATATAACTATGTATATCTGGAATAAAATAAGAAAAGAATGGTTAGTAACTGCATACTTGTTTCTACGAATTCACTTGGTTATCGGGGTTCAACATGTTGAAAGTTGGAGCGATAATTTATAGCATCGAAGAAGGTGATACGTGACATACAATGGTTATTAGGGATACTATAAAAGCAGCCGCATACTTGATCACAGTATCGGTCATGCTTTTGGTATATATGTATTAGTGAATGATGTCCCTATGGGAAGGTAACAGAGTAAGTGAAATCATATAGATGCAAGTTTACTATATATAGACGTCAACACCAGTCAATCTCGGGCTGAACGCACGTTGGACGCAAATCTCGAACGAGGCTAGACGAAATATATAAGATGGGAGTTGACTACTTTTTCAAGAAATGATTTATATAGTACAGTTTGCTAGTTGTTATACAGGTGTATATATATACATAGATATATAAAGATACGTTTAGGAGTATACTTAACATACTTAAAATACGGGCCATTTATGAAGGAGTCGATATGAATTTAGATATCACCCTACCGTTGTCTAAAAATGCCTGTACTAAATCGACATAGTATAATGGGTCATCACTAACAGTAGCAATGGATTTCAGCAATTCTGGTGTGTTCAGTTCCAATTCCAATTCATACTTCGGTTCAGATTTTTTAGGGGGACCATTTGAAGTGACTCCGTTGTTTGGAGTTTGTAGTTCACGAATTTTTGTTACGTCAATTTTAGTAAATGTTGTTTGATGAACAAAACTCATTCTTTCTTTTTCTCTTTCGAATGTCACCTTTTTCTTGAAATTTTCCAGAGCTGTATCATTCAATTCTAATGGTAATTCTAATGCCATCGATAATCTCATGTCATAAAGCGAATTAGGCTGCAGTATCAACAAATCCGCAATTCTTTGCTTCTTCATCGACTCAGTAACTCTTTTAGTTTTCATATCTAAGGAAACTCTATTAACTGAAGGTTTATCATTCCTCTTCATATCCGAGGCGATCAGATCTGTTGTATGACTATTTGAAGTGAAAAACTGTTTAGCACCAGGATTTTTAGCATTAGTTATATCTACTAATTGCTGAAGATAAACTTTAACATCATGGAATTGTTGAAGCGGTATTCCTGCCTTGAAATAGCACTCTGCATGAAAATAATCAATTGACAGAACGCTCTCTGTATTTACGGGCAATTGCAGTCTTCTATCTTTACTTTTCTCCCAAATACTTCCCAACTTCAATTCTAATTCGATATAATCAGTAACATTGGGTATATCTTGATAATCGTATTTGATACCTTCAATATTTGCCCATATCCACTCAGTAACTGTTTTATTGATATCACTACGCGGAGCTGTTCCTGTTATTGAAGGCGTTGCCAACGTAGATGAAAGTTCAACTGAGCCATTATGACGTTGATTGTGATTATTGCTGGCGTGTGATTTTTGAGCAGCTGCACCAACGACTGGTTCGTAGTCTTGTGCCCAAATTGGGGGATCAAGGTATCGCCTTGGTTTACCAGGTTCACTGATTGGTTCTGATACTCTTTTCTCTTCAATGGAAACGGGTTTTGATTTCACTTCCAAATGCTTGATTTGATCTTGCAACGAAACCTTTGTTCCAGGTGGTTTGGGCTCTAAAAACGTTTCTTCCTCTTCTACCGATTTCTGATCTTGTGCTAGAAGCGAATTTATCTGCTGTTGCTGTTGTTGAGTTGTGGTATCATGAACATTTAGAACAGGAGACGAATATGCACTATTATTTGAGGAAGGGATACTAGTATGTGATAATCTTCTTGATACACTTGGAACTGCCTTTCCATCCATACCAATATCTTCATCATTGGTCAGACTCATGATACTATTCCTACTTCTTATTTGATTGATTTTTGATTCATTGGCTGCTGGAGCGGAAACAGGAGAGCCTTTTGGAGATATACTTGTATTGCTAGTATTCGGTTCTTCATTGTTCATGAGATTATGAATTGAAAGTCGAGGCTGAAAATCAGACCTTGTAGCTTGAGGAGGTTGTTGTTGTTGTAGCTGAGAAGATGCGGATGTATTGGAATCTGAACGCTCATCGTCCACTGGATTAGATATTAGACTAAGATCCATTGTTGATTATTAGATGACGGGTCAGAGGAAAGGGCGTGTATTAACTATCCTTACTATTTTCAATAGCTAAAACTTGAAAGATTTCTTAAAAGACAAAGGTCAAGTGAAAGCTTATTTTAATAGCTCTATAACTATATCTGTGGTTCAACAAGGACAATAAGCTCTAGCCTGAAGCAAAACTACCAAGATCTCCAAGGTATTCCAAATGCAAAATGAATTGTAAAAGAACCAAGCAGTAATTTGACACAACTCTCTCAAAAATCACCAGGGACCACAAGGCTTTGGTTCACCCAAATTCTTATTTCCATCGCTGCTCCATTCGCTCGTTAAAATTTACCAAGTCCACAGTCACTCGACGCGTCTATACTCTGTCTTAAACTGTGTACACTTATCAGCCAGCATTTTACGTGGCTTTCCAATCTTATAAATGCCGCGCGCGGTGATTGGAATATGATATATACAAACTATAATCTTACTAATAAAGAGCCTTTCCTTTCCTGCTTTTACTTGATCATTTCTCATGACTCATATATATATTGTTCCTGATTGTTAGATGGAATATATGAGTAATACTACTACTGTTGCTTTATTTCTACAAATACCAATCTGATACACGATTCATAATTGGAGACTTCAAATACATCAATTGCAGGACAATTAATAATCAAGATGACAGCTCCATATCCACACGAAAACTTGATCTCTAAAAAGGCGGCTTCAAGGCACGCCACTCACTTTTGGAAGGGTGTCAAACTGCCAGAAGGTGTTCAACCACATTTGAAACCGATAGGGTTAGCTGGTGGTGTTCCTCATCATAACATTTTCCCTGTCAGCTCAATTGCAGTTAATTTAATTTCCAAGCCTTTCCCCGATGGTTACACCCCCGATGTTGTTGATCAAAAAACTTTTGGTGTGAATGAGAACTCTTTTGTGATTCCCCAAGTTACATCTGACCCTACTGAGATTGATCTAAAATTTGGGTTGCAGTATGCAGAAACCAAAGGTCTTGACCCATTGTTGAAATATGTCACAGACTTAACTAAACGTGTCGTCAATCCTATAATGAAGGAAGAGGAATGGGGTATCTCATTGACTTGTGGTTCAGGTTCTGGTTTATTTGGTGTAATGGACTCTTTTTTAGATGTTGGTGATACTATTTTAGTCGAAGAGTTTACATTCACACCAGTTTTAGAAGGTGTTAAAAACATTGGTGCGAACCCTATTCCAGTCCCATTAGATTTCCAAGGTGAAGGTATTGACGTTGCAAAGTTGGCTGAAATTTTGGAAAACTGGGATACTCTTTATCCAGATGTTAAAAGACCAAAATTACTATATACAATTGCCAATGGACAAAATCCTATAGGTCTTGCTCAATCTTTGGAACACAAGAAAAAAATCTACGATTTAGCCGTAAAGTATGATTTTGCCATATTAGAAGACGATCCATATGGATATCTTTGTTTACCACCTTATGATGACTATGAAAGTGGAAAATTAAAAGTTGATGAAGAGATCTCTAATGATGATTTCATCAAGTCGTTGTATGCATCATATCTGACTCTTGACGCTACTGGTCGTGTTGTTAGGGTTGAAACTTTCAGCAAAGTCTATGCTCCTGGATTGAGACTAGGTTTTGTTGTTGCACACAATAGAGTAATAGATACAATTAATGAATATCACAACGTCACTACGAGAAGTCCATCTGGTGCTGCACAAATTTTAGTTAATGATACTATCAAACATCTTGGAGGAGTTGAAGGGTGGATTTCATGGGTCGCTAAAGTTAGGAATGAATACGTCAAAAGACGTAATACTTTGGTTAAATCATTGAGAAATTCCAAGGCTTTCAAAGATGGGTATCTTACTGTTGTCGAGCCAGACTGTGGTATGTTCGTTGCTGGTATTATTAACTTCAATAAAAAAGGCTACAAAGAAAGTGACACAGTTGACTTGATGAATCGTTTAACAGTGAAGACAGCTGTCACAGGTGTTGTATTTGTCAATGGTGCTAATATGTGTTTCAAGCCTGAATCGAAGCCCAAAGGAAACTTTGCCAGATTATCAATTGCATGTTCAGGTAGTTTAGATGAACTATACGAGGGTGGTCAAAGATTTGCCCAAGCTGTCACTGATTTATTCGAAGAACTTTGAACTTCTCTTATCCTCAAATCATCGATTTCATTATTTGATATTATTCACACATTGCAAACTTTTTATGTAGACTAAATAAATATCAATGTTTAGTAGAATAAATCGATTTTCTTTCATATATACTTCTAGCACTATACTTCCAGCGGTACTATCATCTTGTATCGTTTAAATTTTCTACCAAAGAATCCAGCAAGTCTGGATTGTTCACGTAGGTCTGGGTCAATATTTTTTGAGCATTGGACAGAGCATGTAAAATATTAGGTATATCATTAGAGAAAAAGGTTTCCCCACGGAAATAGTAACCGGCTGCTGAAATCACAAGTACCAAGACAAAAGTCAACTTTATCAGAACTTTTACCGTATTAACAATGAATTTGAGTACTGTTTTCGCGAGAATGTATACTAAATACACAGAGACAATGGTTATAATAAAACTTGATACAGATGGATATTCAACCCATATGTTCAATAAGACATTTGAAGCTTGTGAAAATACTGATACCAATGTTGTTTTTATGAGTACGAAAATCAAATCGACTTCATCATTTCCTGTTATACCTCCTGACATTTTCAATAGTCTATTCTAATAATTCCTCTTGATAACAGGAAATATACGTTTATAAGTCTGGAAAGAACAAGACATTTGTTTACAACTCTAAAATAATCCAAATCAGGGCAAATCACCGTTTTATCTGAAACGTCGCGTCGCTGATTAGATTGCGAAATCCGACAGAAAAGCGAACGGACAGAAAAGGCACTTTGGATTTATTATTGGCCATCGGTATTCTTTTCACCTGTAGACTCGTTGATTTATTACAACATATATCTATCTCTACAAATCATAATCAGAAAAGAAATGGCTTCTCAGGCACAGGTCTTATCATTATACCGTGAGTTTCTAAGAAACTCCAAGAAATTTGAGAACTATAACTTCAGAGAATATTTTTTAAGAAAGACTAGAGATGAATTTAAAAAACATCAAAAGCTTACCAACTCTGATGAGATACAAAAATTTATAGCACAAGCTAATAAGGATCTATTTGTATTAAAGAGACAAGCTACTATTTCCCAGATGTATCATTTCGATAAACTTGTTGTCGAAAGACTTGATGAAAAACACCATAAATGATTTTGAAGTCTTCAGAACTTGATCAACTCGAGTTGAGCGATATCATAAATCAATAGACACGATACATAATGGACTCATGAGTTCATGTAATTTTTGAAAAACAACTCAACAAAGAAGGAAAATACTGAATGATATCAGTCAGGATTTGAGAAAGTTGAGAGATGTCTTTAACCGAGGGGTATGGACTAAGTTGTACATAAAAATCTATGAATCAGTTTTATTTTTTTCTTATTTTCTTTTTGTTTTTTGCGATATTGGTACAGGTTCACTCAATTTCTTGACAAATGTACATAGTATCCGACCTGTAAATGAATAATACTCAAGTTGCATGTCACCCTGTAATATCTATATCTATATCATTATTTATATTACTCCCAACCACCGAATTCAACAACCAAAATTGTTCCAAACCACACTCGCCACATTAGCCACAGTATATGTAAGATATATACAAAACACAAACTTCGCCACGTAACGCACCAGCCACACGAGATCTCGATTTGCCTCAGCTGCTCTCTCCACTGGACACATAGCCAATTCCATCTCTGAGCGATCAACATCTTGTCCAGTGTACTTCACACATGGAATCTCAAGGCTTTTACCATTTGAGATTCACTATATTTTGCAATTTTCATTTGATCAATCTTGTAATATTATCACTTTTATTCATTCATACTTCGCATTAGTCCATTTATTTCGATTAATTGATAGCGTATAAATCAGGATCACTTAATTTATTAACTCATTAGTTTTGTTGTGATCTGTTATCTTTTTCGTTTTGAATCAACTGCATAATCAAATAATCTTTTGAAATTTCAACTTATCACTGTAGTGGATCAATTGCTGAGCTATTAATATTTTTTCTGCTTATAATTGATACATTCTCTTCAACTAAGATTGCATTTCTTATAACTTCTATCCCTGTCATATTTTTTTTTTCATTGATTGATCTGAATTCCGATGGCAAGTAAAAGAAGAGCTTACCCATCTTTGAATTATCAAGCTGATGCCCCAGCTCCAGTAGCTGGAGGAATCCCTCAACCAGGTTACCCAGGAGCAGCAGCACCTAATGGTGCTTATACTGGTTACCCAGCAGCTCAAGGGAATGGTGCTATTGATCAATTGAACCAAGGTATTGCTGGTATAAACATCAACCAGCAACCGCAAGCGCATCATCATGCAAATGGCCCTGTTTATCCTGACCCAAGTGCTGTTTATGGTACCGGATCTATTCCAGCTGCTGGTGCTTCCCCATATGATACATATGGTGCTGGTGCCGCTGCTGCTCCAGCTTATGGTGGAGGTTTCCAACAGCCTGGTCAACCTCAAAATAATCAATATCAATATCAATATGGTCAAGCTGATGCCAATCCTGCTCCTGCAGCTGCCGCATTACCAATGAATCAATTATATAATATGGATCTATTGAAAGAATTGCCACCTCCAATCACTGATTTACAATTTCCACCACCACCAATCATTTTACCATCTGGTACTACCTTAACCGATGCACCAGAAGCAAATGCTGCACCTGAATATTTTAGATCAACATTGAACGTTGTTCCAACAACTTCCTCATTATTGAAAAAGACAAAATTACCATTTGCTTTAGTTATTAGACCTTATTTATCATTACACGATAAAGAGAGACCAGTTCCAGTTGTTGATGATAGTATAATTTCAAGATGTCGTCGTTGTAGATGTTATATTAACACATTTGTTACATTTGTTGAAAATGGTAGAAGATGGAAATGTAATTTATGTAGTTTACAAAATGATGTTCCAAATGGTTTCAATATGAGTAGTTTAACATCTGCTCCACTCGATAAAATGAATAGAAATGAATTGAATTATTCTGTCGTTGAATTTGTTGCTCCACAAGAATACATGGTCAGAGCACCCCAACCATTAGTTTACGTCTTTGTATTGGATGTTTCAACCGCTTCTGTCCAAAATGGTTTATTAGCCACCGTTACAAGAACCATTTTAGAAAGTTTAGATAGAATCCCAGATAAATTGGGTAGAGCAAAAGTTGCATTTTTAGCTGTTGATCATAGTATTTCTTTCTTCTCAATTCCAACAGATGAACAAGAAGACAAAGAAGTCTCAATGATGATTGTATCTGATTTGGATGATGTTTTAATCCCATCTCCAGATGATTTATTAGTTAATTTGAAAGACTGTCGTAAGAATATCGAAAATCTATTAAACAATTTTACTGATTACTTTGCTAAAAATACTAGCAGAGATTCTGCTTTAGGACCTGCTTTGAAATCTGCTCATCAATTAATCTCATCAATTGGTGGTAAAATTGTTTGTTTTAGTTCAACATTACCAAACCTCGGTGTTGGTAAATTAACAATTAGAGATGAAAGTTCAGTTGCTGGTAAACAAAAAGAAGCTGCTACATTATTGGTTCCTAACAATTCATTCTATAAATCATTTGCTGTTGAATGTAATAAATGTCAAATAACTGTCGATATGTTTTTAACTGGTTCTTCATATCAAGATGTTGCAACTTTATCAAACTTACCAAGATTTACTGCTGGTCAAACTCATTTCTATCCTGCATGGAGTGCAAATAAAACTGCTGATATTGCTAAATTAACAAAAGAAATTTCTAATCATTTATCAATGGAGATTGCATTAGAAGCTGTCTTAAGAGTTAGAGGTTCAAGTGGTTTAAGAATGTCATCATTTTTTGGTAATTTCTTCAATAGATCTTCTGATTTATGCTCATTCCCAACTTTCCCAAGAGATCAATCATATGTTATTGAAGTATCTATCGACGATTATATCTCTAAACCAACTGTCTCATTCCAAGCTGCTGTTTTACATACAACTTGTTCCGGTGAAAGAAGAATAAGAGTTATGACATTGGGTATACCAACTTCAAAAGAAATGAGAGATATTTATGCAAGTGCTGATCAATTAGCAATTACCAATTATTTCACTCATAGAGCAATCGAAAAGACTCTTAATTCTTCATTAAATGATGCCAGAGATTATTTTACTAAATCACTAGTTGATATCTTAACAACTTATAAAAAAGAATTAGTTGCAGGTAATGTTGGATCTTCTTCACCAGTCCAGTTATGTGCTAATTTAAGAATGTTACCATTATTATTACACTCATTGACAAAACATATTGGTTTCAGAAATGGTAAAGTTCCAAGTGATCATAGATCCGCAGCTTTGAACAAATTAGGTTCATTACCATTGAATAAATTGATCAATTATATATATCCATCTGTTTATGCTTTACATTCAATGACAGATGATTGTGGTTTACCTTTTGACTCAGAAGATGATTATGAATCTACCCCACCAAAGAAATATGGAGAAATTGTAATACCAGAAGCTATCAATGCTACTGCATTAGTATTGGAAAGATATGGATTATACTTGATCAATAATACAAGTGAATTATTCCTTTGGATTGGAGGTGATGCAGTTCCACAATTAGTTAACGATGTATTTGGTGTACCCGATTTAACTCAAATTCAAGTAGGAAAATATGAGTTACCAGAATTAGATAACGAATTCAACATTAGAGTTCGTAACATTATAAATAAATTAAGAGAAAGTGAAGAACAAATAAGTTATGAAAGCTTGTATATCATTAGAGGTCCTTCATCAAATGAAAACGTATTTGACGCTAATCAAAACATGGAAGTATTACCATTGAGATTATGGTGTATGAGTGATTTGGTTGAAGATAGAGCTGAAGGTGCTTTAAGTTATAAAGAATTTTTATCTCACTTAAGAGAAAAGATTTCAAACTGATTGTGTGTATTCAATCAACATTTTATCACCATTTTATCCAACTTTTACTGTTACCCTTACTTTCAATTCAATAAATTTGAATATATTGTTTGTATTCCTATATATTTAAATACTTTTATTTAATCCAAAAATTGTTCTTTGTTATAACCATACAACACTAGTATAAAGTTGCGACCTACTTGTTATTTGTACCAGCACGACCTGCAAATGATCAGCTCACTTCCAGTTTGAAAAACAAAAAAAAAAAGACACACTGTAAATTTTAAATTGGCTAACTCTGAGTGGCCGCGAGGAGAGAAGAACAGAGAGGGAGCGCTCGCTTAGTTAGTGAGATTGGGTGAGATTGAGACTGGTGGTGGTTTGGTTGGTTGTTGACTCTTTTTCATATTTTATTCCCCATTCTTTATACTTAGTTTAATTTTACCTAAATTCTTCTGATTTTTTCTTGTCACCATATAGCCATCACAGTATAGAATAGTATGTATATTTCCTATCTAAATCAATTTTCATTCCTTTCAATTTGTGTTTCAACATTGAGTTCAACTGTAGTAGTAAGAAATAAAATATGATTGTTTATCCAGTTTAGTCTATTCAAAAAAAGATCGTCAGATATTTTCAAAGTCCATTCTTACTTAACACTCTTCCCATAAACGTAGCATTCTTCAAGATGATTGACCTTGGAAGTGAAGCATTTTAATTTAATGATTACTATTATTCATGCGTCCATCAAACCCAACGATCAAAGGAGTTTTGATGTATTTTTTTCTCTTTCAATAATCAATGCTTGTCTTAATTTACGATCGTATACATAATTGAATAGCATGGGCATCAAGATTGGTTTCATAAACTAATCGTATTCAAAGGAAGCAGACTTTTATTACTTTGTCTTTATTTTTCACAGCTAGTGAGACAAATGGCAATTCAACTACTATGAGACCTGTGACTTTGTTTTATTGGCTCCGCAGCTCACCTATGTTTTCCGAATCTATTATTCTCACAATTCTGCGATGAATAGCTTTCATAGGATGTACAACAGTTGATATATTTTGATCATTGAGTGCCTATCCATTCGGTGTTCACTATATAGAGGCTTCGTTAATAGGGAGAGCGCGACCAGCCAATGAGAGCACAGGAAATATAAAATGGAAAGTTTGCGCGCGCACGTCCTCTGCCATTCTTTCTTAAGTATGGAGGGGGATTTGGATGGAAAATTTATTTTACTACTACGCAACAACATGTTGTCACTTTTCATTAAATGAATTGATTGATAGATTTATTTATAATTTTTTTATTCTTTGATTATCTTGCATTACTAACTCACTCTCATTTTCATCATTTACAGTATTCAAAACAAGATGTTGAGACAAGTTTTAAAACCTACAACTGCTGCTCTCAGATTACCAGCTAGAAACTTACAAAATGTCAGATTTGCTTCATCTGCTTTATCAAGTGCAACTGTTTCAAATCTTGAATCAAGATGGGAAAAATTACCAGAAGTTGATCAATCAGAAGTTATTCAAGCTTTAAGTGAAAGACAAAAATTACCATGGAATGAATTAACCAAAGAAGAAAAGAAAGCTGCTTGGTACATCTCGTTCGGTGAATGGGGTCCAAGAAAGCCAATTCACTCAAAGGAAGACATTAGATATATATTTTGGGGTACCGTTATTGGTGTTGGTGTAACTGCCGCTTTCTTCTTATGGTACAGATCCAAGAGATATGTTCCAAAGACTATGTCTAGAGAATGGCAAGAACAATCCGATGAATACCTTAAATCTAAGAATGCTAATCCATTCTCTGGTTACTCTCAAATTCAATCAAAATAAACAGTTATTATTCCATACTCTTATTAAACGTCACAACCTATTTTTGAGGTAATGGAGATGTATATGAAATACGGAATTTCAAATCATACATTATATAAACTCATTTCATTCATCATTTATTCTTTCTTATTAGAACAATTCAAATCAATAAATTACCTTTTGTTATATTAATTCCCAATTCATTATTAGTCAATGACAGAAAAGATTTCTTAAACAAACAAACATGCATACATGTTACTCGATTTAAACAGATATAATTATATAAATTAATTTAAGAATTAATTCAAATAAATTTATTCAAATAAATTTATTCAAATTTTAATTGTGAATTTGTAAAAGAATATATATATAATTCAAGTCTATTAGGGATCAGAGTTAATTTACATCCGATTAGACTTGTATGGAACCCTATTATACAGTTACTAAGGGGTTTGAAATTAAAATTCATTATTTCAAAAGTGGGTTTTGATAAACCTCACTTTGCAACTAATTAAAAAAATATTTTTTTTTCTTGAATTTTATTTTATTTTTCAAAGTAAAGGTATATAATCAAAAAAATCTCCTTTGTATTCCTTTACTCCCCACTTACTAGACCCTGTACAACAGTTATAGTCATTTTTAGTAGTACAGAGATATGGGATTTTCATTTGGGTTCACGGAAGATATAGACGAGGATCTTATAGATTCAGAGAATCAAGAGCATACAGCTAAATATTCTGCAAATCCAATAGACGAGAACAAAAGCACGTTATCACCACCACAATACATAGACCTAAATGATTTATTGAAGTCATTAGAAAATGTTAGAGTCACATATGAGGCAGTTGAAATCGAAGGGGATAAAGACGACGTCACACTGTTCGGCAAAATCTACAAAAGAGAGTTGTTTGATGTTAAACATCAATTGATGATGGAAGATTATAGTGAGCAAATTGTAGGAGATCCTATTACCAGCACTATTCAAGATAATAGTGGCAACGGAGCAAATGAAAGAAATCAAGAGGAGTTCAAAGTTCTTATTGGTGAGACCGATGAAGATCTAAAGAAAGGTGTTTATGAAGGTGGCTTGAAAAGTTGGGAATGTTCATTTGATGTTATCAAAGTATTACAAGATTTGAACGTTACTGAGAGGCTAACACGTGCAAGTGATCCAAACAAAGAAGCTCTGAATATTGTAGAATTGGGATGTGGTACTTCACTACCCTCCTTATACCTTTTCAAGAACTTAGTAAAAATGAGATCTTTGGGTAGATTAGATCATTACAAAAAATTAAGATTCGTATTGACAGACTATAATTATCCAGTTTTACGTCTTGTAACACTCCCAAATTTACTCGTTACTTTTGTGAATAATTTCGTATCCTGTGAAGAAGAGTTGGTACAATTACAAGATTCCGCAGAGCAAGAAGGTATTGTACGCGATGGTGAATTACTCATTACCAATAGGGTAATTGATTTCTTCAAAAACTGGTTAGATAAATTGAACATTGAAATAGACTTCATTTCTGGAAACTGGAATAGATCCTTTATGAACTTGTTGAACAGTAAAGCAGAGATCGAGAATGCTGACAATATAGTCATTACCTCAGAAACAATATACTCCCCGGAGATTTTGCCTGTTATCACAGAGATGCTATTAGAAGTAAGCCAAAAATTTAAAGGTAACAAATATGATAGTTTGTCCATCCTAGCTGCCAAGGACATATATTTTGGAGTTGGCGGATCCGTGAATGAGGTTGTGGAGCGTTTGCAGAACAGAATCAAGACTGTGGATGATTACAAAGATATCTCATATGAGATCGGTAAAGTTAATGCTAACTTGAAGAGAAGTCTGATTAAGATCAGCCGATGATCTCAATCGCATCTGTAAATAAACATGCCATATATACACACAGACACCCATATATATTTATATATATTAATAGAAGAAACTTAATGGGAGCAAGATAAGCAAGTATACAGTAGGTAGGCTTGAATAATTCATACAAAATATTTATTTTTAGACTAAGTCGCATTTTCAAATTTCGCTTTCCGCATTTGAAGGTCTTGTTTCAACTTTGATTTTTAAGTTCTGATCATCTCGCCAGACCTAAAGTTCTATTTACGCTTCTTCATACCGTTACTGTTGATACCACACAATTGGTATTAACTACTCTCATAACTACATACTTATCCACATCTTTGTTCACTTCAACTGCAAAGTGCCTGCCGTCTTTATTTTCTCATACAGTGACACCAGGAGAAGAAGTCCTCTAACAGGAGAAAAAAAGAAAAACACGGGCTCACACATTACTTGAAGTCAATTATTAAAGAGAATTGTTGATATCCTGTTCATTTTTTTGTTATACTGGGACTTTGGACACATGAATACTCACTCTTTGAATCACGAAACTGACAAAAACAATACTCCATCCCCTGTCTTTGGAACCATCACTCATCCTCAAAAAGAAGCATCCACAACTCCAAATAGTTGCTATACCCCCACCACAAATCATTTATTCACGATATTATCAGCGTCAGATCACACACCAGCATCACCGCAAGTTGACACAAACAATAAAAAGGAAATGGCAAACGTAATTCATGAATCTCCTATTCAAGTGTCTCCAAGACGTCTTAGAAATTTTAAAAATTTACAACTTGATCTGAGTCTGTCGCCAAATAGAAATATTATCAGACCAATCTCATTGAATACTTCCTCTAATGAAGACGAACACTTATCTACATACCAAGAGAAAAAACCATTCCCAGCAGAAACACAAATTCCAATCCCAGTCCCTACACCATCAGCATCTTCATCGTCACCATCATTAGCTGCCTCCCCTTCAGTACCAATGTCAACTTCCTCAACCTCTTCATCACTTTTTAGATCACCTTCTTTATCTTTGAAATCAATGAAAACATCCCCAAAGATGAACTCAAAAGATGTCGCAATCAAAAGAAGAAATACTACGCAATTGGCGTTAGCTATCCCAAAACAACCTGAAATTAAGAATGATTCAAATGTCAATGGCGATATCTTCAAATTTCAAAGGAGTTCAAGTGTATCAAGAAGAGATCCCATTCCACAAACTATAACTCATTCGAATTTCTCACATAAGAAGAACTCTGACAATCAAACGGAAGTCTTGTCATATAACCCCAATCTGAAATCATATCCTAATGGTCCTATATGTGTATTAGAACCTAATCTATTTTTATACTCTGAACCTACTTTGGATATTATACGACAATTCGACGTTGTATTCAATGTGGCACAGGAGTTAAAGGATTATACAAAAGATCTGGCAGAGACTGATCCAAATATAGAATATTATTTTGTACCTTGGTCACATACTTCAAAATTGTCCAATGATTTTCCAGAAATTACAAGAATTCTGGACGATGCACTCAACAATAGAAACAAACGTGTATTAATTCATTGTCAATGTGGCGTATCGAGATCGGCCTCTTTGATAATCGCTTATTATATGAAATACTTCAAGATTGGTTATAATGAAGCTTATCATCTTTTGAAGTCAGAGGCTCCTTCAATCTGTCCTAATTTAACATTAATTTTCGATCTTATGGAATGGGGTCAAAATCTTGGATATAATTCCATTCCACAAAGTCCTAATGTTCCCGTTGTAACATCATCAACCGGAATCAATGATCTGAATGATAAGAATGTTAATCCATTAGAGGTTTCAAATTCTAGAAATACTCAAAATCAAAATTCAACTACTTCTGCCTCTAATACACCAATAATAGTATCGCCTACCGAAGCCGCTACACCGGTATGACAACGGCAGTATAAACATTGACAACAAGATCATTATTTCTACTTCATATTATTTTATGCGCTCATTTTTCATTAATTTTCACTTACTCTTTACAAGTTTTACAAAGGTTTTACAACTTTTAGGCTCATTTGTTCATTCAGTCGTTCGTTCTAAAACTCACGGCTTTCTTTTATCAATTTGTTTATTTATTCGTTCAATCAAGTCACTCGTTTGATATTTTCCATGATTTTATTTATTTCCCAGGTTCGAATTGATTCCATGCGTTTCCTATCTATATAACTGTACATTAAACCTTAATATCAATACTATACAATGATATAATATCAATATATAATACTAACAATATAGCATAGTTCAAATAATTATCGAACAGTTACCCGCCTCTATCGACTTTTTTCATTCGTCGCTGCTATTTTCAGAATTGTTTCTAGTGAAGTGAGAGATGAGGGTAAATGAATTTAGGCATGTACTTGCCTAAATATAAACAAGCTTTTCCTTCTTATAATCAAGTCTTCCATTTGTCCCGTCAAATAACCCAAATAACAACCCATACTGGAGTTAGACTACTTTCTCCACTGTACAATAGACAGGTTAAGAATTTCCTCAATATATTCATTTGACTTTGCAATTCTTGTTTAAAGATACGCAGATTGGAAGATATTGTACACAAAAATCCTTCGACTCAACTTGGAATAAATTTACTCCTCTGTTCATTTACCTATTCACCGTTCATTTTGTTATTTCTCTGAGATAGTACCACATAGTATTATCGTCACACAATGTCGGGCGGAAGTGGGAACAATAATAAATATATACCGAATCCCTCAAACAATAATAGAGCGGATTACAATTATCACCATAACAACTCAAGAGGATACTACCGTGGTGGAAGTAGACAAAATAATGGATACTATGGTAGCGGAGGTCGTTATGGGGGCCCAGAAAATGGTAGTGGACCTTCAAACTATTCAAGAGGTTTGAATTCACAGAATGATAACAGTAGAATGCAGCGACCAGGAGGTCATGGAAACGGTAATATTAACAACGGAGTTAGACCTTATGGCTATGGTAACCCTAAGCCACAGTCACAAAGCTATAACTCTCAACCATATTCTTCATCGTCTTTTTCAAGAGGTAATAATAACAGCAGCAGTAATGATAATAACAATAACATCAGTAGCAATAACAATCGTAGAGATGATAGTTATAATATAAGAGAAGAAAGTCCTATTTCTTCTATCAATGATACAAAAATTCAAAAGAGAAATATAATCCCAGAGGATACGAAATCTACAGTAGTGACAGCACCGTATAGACAGAAATCAGCTGCCAATTTACTGGATATCAAGATTGAAAAGAGAAAACCTAGCACTACTATTACCACTAATACCCCATCAATAGGGACAACAAAACCAACAAATGGAACCCCTATACTTACTAAAAGTAAATCAGTCGAGTCAACAGCCAGTTCAACTTCACCATCGTTGTCCACCCAAGGAGCAAGAAGCAAATCAGTGGAAACATCAAACAAAGGCCTTTCCTCTACAAGTCTTTTAGACCAGGAAAATAATAAACTTACATCAGTGGCATCTTCAAACATGAACTCACTCAAAATAGAAAAGGAGAAGAAAAATACTGAAGACTCTGGGCTCAAAGAATCAACAGGAAATATTGAAGAAATAGAACAACCTGCAGAGAAGGGAAAAGAAATAATGAAAGAAGATGATTCGAAATTCCCAAAATCACCAGATGAGAAAAAGATGAAGTTGATCGTGATCGATGATGTGAATGATAGTGAAGCTAGTACTGATGAAGAATCTTCTATTCCTGCCCCTACAAAGAGAACAAGAAAGCTAATGAGGTTGATGAGAAAGGTAACTTCAGATAGCGAAGAGGAGGAAGAAGAAGGTGGCCAATCAGAAGTTGTCACCGTAGACGAAGACGAGGATGACAAAGAAGAGAGATTAAGCATTAGATCTAGGAAACATCGTACTGCTTCTGCATCTTCCAGATCTCAATCTCCAAATGGTCATAGAAGAAAAGTATCTGGCAGAACAGGTAAAGATGCATCAGGTAGATCTTTATTACAAAGAGTTTGTGCCAAAGGCAATTATGAGGAAGCCCAGGAGTTAATCAAAAATGGTGCAGATGTGAACGAAGCTGATTATGCTGGTAATACACCATTGCACGAGGCTGCTTTGGAAGGGTATACGGAGATTGTTGAGTTATTACTTGACAATGGTGCTGAAATTGATACTAAGTCAGGTCACATGGATAGAGATACTGCTTTAATAGATGCAGCTGCTAATCATCATCTGGATGTGGTAAAATTACTTACTAAACGCGGAGCTGATCCAACATTGGTGAATGCTCATGGTGATAATGCATTTGATTCTATCGATGGTGATCGTGATCCTAGTGAATTTGATGAAGATGAACTAAATGCTATGAAAGAAATGAAGAAGTTGTTAGTTCAAGCAGTTAAGGAGTTCAAAAAGAAATCCAAAAAGAGCAGATCAGTACAACAAGATGATTCTGATTCTCTATCAAATGTTCAAAATCAAAACGCTTTTTATGATCTAATCACAAAAGAGGGCAGAAGTGAGATTGTGATCAAGGTTGCTGAAAATGACGAGACTTTTGTATTGAATTATGTCTCCAATTTAGCCGGTAGCAAGATTCCACCTGAATTATTGACGATTGCTGCCAAACATGGCCACACTGAAATTGCCAGTTTATTAATTGCTTTTGGTGCCAAAATAAACTATGCAGATAAACAAGGTATGACACCTTTGATGCATGCTGTAGGGAAAGATCATTTGAATATGGTTAAACTATTGTTGGAGAACAATGCTAATCCAAACCTTAAAGATAAACAAGATAGAACCGCATTAGATATAATCAATGAGAGTGATATTGGTGTAGATGAAGAGGAGATCAATTTGATTGAAGCTGCTTCCCAGAAATTTGGCTCTAAATCTTCTAAAAAATCCTCACGATTGTCCACTACTTCTAAGTCCAAGAAATCAGCTCGTTCCAAGAAAAGAAAAGTTGATGTTGATGAAAGTGATCCAGATGATCCTGTGGATGAAGATCAAGAGGCAGATAGACCAGTCCACGAGACCAAAAAGAGGCAAAAGGTTGGTCATCCCCTAGTCCAAGATTTGAGCAAATCGGATGTGGATGATTCAGAACAGATTGATACTAAAGAAAGAATTGAATCACCACAACCATCACATCCGAAAGAGGAGCCATCAGTACCAAAGGAGAAAGAGAAAGAAAAAGAGAAACCTAAAGTACCTTTGACTGAGGAAGAAATTGCAGCAAGAGAAGCCAAGAGGTTGGAGATGCAAAAAGCTCGTGAAGCTTTAGAAGCTCAGAAGTTGATAACTAAGAAAGCAAGGAAACTGCAAATTCTTGAAAGTTTGGCTCAATTGGAAAATAAGAGAAAAGAAGAAAAGAGGGAAGCTGAACTGCAGGAATTGGAGAGAAAGAAAATGGAAGAGGAGGAAATGGCCAGAAAGATCAAGGAAGCTGAAGAGTTGGCAAAACAAGAAATCATCAAACAGGATATCACAAGAAGAAAATTAATCAGAAGCTTTTACCCAGTCGGCTTGCAAAATGCCAGATTCAATGCGCCTCCTTCATTCCAAATTGCTTCCAAGTATTTGCCATTGTACATAGTTGAAATTAACGGAGAAGCACTTTGTGTTGATGTTCAAGTGAACTTACTATTAGGCGTTGAAGATTTATATGGCTCATTTCCAGAATGGACCAAGAAATTAATGTCCGATGAAGAAAAGTCAAGAATGTGGAATTTTTTCTGGCCAATGATTGGCTCATTATCAGTATTGGATAATTTATCCCCCTCAGAAGCTAGGCAATTGTACAAATCTGAAGAATCTACTTTTCAAGATTTGATTCTTCACTGGGTGAAGTTTGATGATGTGTTGAACACTATGAAGGAAAATGAATTGTATGTTGAATCGTACAATGCATATAAAGAGTGTGGTAATTGTAAGGTATCAATAGAGTCTGATACCATTGCTGCTATCGACCACGATGATCAAAAACCAACTGCAGCATCATCAGTATCTACGCCTAGATCATTAGTACCCAACGGCTCAGGCCCAACTGCACCATCATATTTAGCCGGTTCTTCTTTACCAATTATTTTGAGAAGTCGTCTTAATTCTCAAAATCTACCTTCCAAGACAAAATTATGGTAGATTAGTTTTATCCCCATTTTACTGGCTATTTGTTCATTAATTTTAGTTTTCTTTGGGTGATTAGTACTTGTATTTTTTTTTTGATAATGTATATAAAGTTGTATAGTAGTATTATTAATTAATGGAGTTATGAGTTTAATTTATTCTTATTGCTGTTTTCCAATCCTTTCAATTCTAAAGTCACGTGCACACTCGATGAGAAAAGTTGACATACAAAAAAAGATTTCAAGCTATTGAGATGATTATATGATGAGATTAGCAACAGTGCACATTTTTAGACTAAGATCCCAACTATTAGAGCATGTCTGAAGAAAAAATAGTATCCAGAAGAGATCTTTTTGACAGTGAGCCCGAAGATAATGTTTCTGATGGAGATGCAAACTATGGTGGGTTCTCTGATTTCGATATCGATATAGATGATGATCAACTTGAAATAGCAGAAGTTGAAGCACCCGAGACCAAGACAACGGGGAACAGCGAGGACGGAGAAGAAGAAGAAGAAGAAGAAGTTGATAACAGTGAAGATCTAGAAGAGAAAACTGCACAGGAAACAATTCAGAAGGAGTCGCATAATGAGAGTGGTAAAGCAGCTACCGCTTTCAGGCTTTTCTCTACATCTAATGCTGTGCTTGTGAATCTTGATTACGGAGACGAAGAGGACGAATATGTGAAACAAGAAAGACCTGAAAGTTATTACTTTGCCAAGTATAGTGACAATGACAGAAAATCGTTCGCAGCTGCTGCAGTTACTGGTGTAGAAATTGTGAATGGAAGTGCCGAACCACAGAGATGTTTTGGTATACCGAAGGGTAAAGTTGTTGATTTGAAAGAGTATAACGCTCAAATAGTGAAGCAGTACCGCCTCCGAGAGATCACAGTGAAGAAATCTATTGAAAACAAAACTGGAGACGAATCTCAGGTGACGGTGTCCAAGGCCAAGAAGCGCAGACCAGGAAAGAAAACAAGATTAGCCAGAATAGAGATGAAGCAAAGAAAAATAGATTTGGCTAAAGAAGCAGAGAAGATTAAGGTTCGTGTAGCACAAAGGGAGAAACAGAAAAAGAAGTTCAAAGGTGTTGTCACTGCTAGTGGTGATATTATCAAGAAGAAAGTTACTAGAAGGGGTGGTAAGAAGAGCAATAAAAAGCTCACAGGAGCCGTTGTACCCGCTACTCCTGTTTTCAGAACCGAGTAAGATTTATTTAATGCCAATTGTATATCAAACCTATTCGTATTAACTAATTTATATAGTAGATAAACTTTTATTTTAACGCTTCGAATCCAATGAACTGACACTATTGAGCATCATAGTAAGTTCGATTGAATCGTCTTTGATGGTAGTTTCATATACACCGTTTTTAACAGCATCTCTTATCGCATATTTAATGGTCTCAGAATTTGCCCTAAGTGCCTTACCCACTGGTCCACCTCTATTAACGGATTCTTTACATTTGGGTTCAAATCCGACTGCTATGTCTTTCCAAAATGTCAACACTAAGTCTTGTAATTCCAAAATGCCTGTTACTTTCCCTAAAATTGTGACAACCTTACCACTACCATCACTTCCAGAACTCACTATTGGCCACCTTAATTTACTCATGACATATGACAATTTAGATATCAATAATGATTTTTTGGAGATATCTTTCAATACATTCTCAAAGTTTCTTGGACTTGTCAAGGTTCGTATAAGTAAACTGACCGAAGTGGCAGAATGATTAGATAAAACCTGTTGTATAACATTGTAAAGACTTTCAGGTGATAGAATGGTAAGTGCTAATACAGCGTTACCAATTACATGCTCTTCTAATTGGGATGATAATTTCTTTACTGCATTTTGTGCAATCTCCAAACTTTGTTGATATCTGCTTTGCAAGAAAACTTCATAGTCTCTAACTATCTTCAATGTTTTCAGAAATTGGGAATCATTCAAGTGTTGTCTCAAGGCAAATTGTGCTCTACAGCATGCAAGTAAGTTCTTATAAGGAGGTTGTTGAATTAGATCAGCGTTGAAAGAATCCTCCACTTGTTGAACTAAATAGAGGAAATAGGTCGCACTTCTGAGTAATGTGGATGTAGTATGTATTCTCTTCAATGCTGAATGATAAGTCATTGCCTCTTCGAATGGTTTCACAACATCATCATCTATACGTGAGTATGAACTGTTCACTTGATCTAAAGAAGGTTTCATCACATTGACAGCGGTTAGCGTGTCTTCTAGTTTATCCATTTCTTGAATGAGCTCACGGTAATTGTTGGATGCAAGTTTTTTAATCTTCTGATCTACGTCTTTATAATCAAAATTGAGTCTTTTGGAAGGTGTTGCTAAATCAAGATAGCTTCCATCTGGATCATTTGTTGCCAATAATAAATCATTGGCAAATTCTATGGCATTGAAATCCTTTTCCAGATAGGAATCATAATCCGAAAGGTCTAAACGTTCAGCACTCATTAGCAAGCATTTATACTCTCTATGGAATAGTCAATAGTTGTATATGTAGCACAAATTTCAATATGCTTTAACAAAGGTGTTATGATATCAATGTTACAGAGTAAGGTACACTTCACCGACAAACTAGTCGATAGTCGACTTGGTGCCGCGTCGATATGTTTTTGCTGTAAATGGCTAAAAAGTTGTAGTGTTTTCAAAGTGAGCATTTTAAAGATTAACAGACAGGTATGGATATCTGAATGACCACAGTGATAACTATATATATATAACGGAATAAATTATATTGTATGTAAACCACGTAGGACATTTTGTAGTGTACAGGTGGTAATGAATAAATAGATAAATATATCGATGAATAAATAAATATGTGAAACAAATTCAGCGTTTATGAGAAACGGAGGAATTGATCATCTATAGGGGGCATCAGCGTTAGCAGCATACAAGATCTCTTGCTCCCATCTGTCACCATTCGCCAATAGCTTCTCCTTGTTATAAAGCAATTCTTCTCTAGTCTCTGTTGCATATTCAACATTTGGGGTTTCGACAATAGCATCAACTGGACAACTCTCTTGACAGTAACCACAGTAGATACATTTAGTCATATCGATATCATATTTGAAAGTTCTTCTGGATCCATCAACTCTCTCTTCTGCTTCAATGGTAATTGCTTGAGCTGGACAAATTGCCTCACATAACTTACAAGCAATACAACGTTCTTCACCGGATGGATACCTTCTTAGAGCATGTTCACCTCTGAATCTAGGGGAAACTGCACCTTTTTCAAAAGGGTAATAAATAGTATATGGCGCTCTGAAATACATTTCAAGTACAATGTACATTCCTCTGAACATCTCTGCTAAGAAAAACCATTTGGTAGCCTTTGATAAAGCTCCTTCTTTTGATTCATCCCATCTTCTTGGACGTGGAATCCTGAAGCCAAGTGGTCTAACTGCTGCGCTTGAAGAGCCGACTAAAGAAAAGTTATCAGTGTCACTGGCGGAAGTTGCTGTGGGTTTTTCTACTGCAATTGGTGAAGTATCTTTTAAATGTGGAGTCTGATTTATGAATCTTCTCTGAGTAAGCAATCTAGAAGTACCATAGATGGAAAATGCAGACTTGGTCACTCCAAATCGTGAGCGGGACATTATGGATAACTGTAAGCCTTGCATTATAACACTTATCTGAAAAGCAGTTTCGATAGTCAAGACAACTGAAAATAAATACACCATCTATACCATATCCATTCGTATCTTACAAAATATAACTCCACCTACAACTTCCCCTCTTCCGCGACAAGGCCACAAAATATGCGCCATAATGCGCCGCAACTGAGACAAAGCAGGTACAACAAAAATAGCGATCTTACAACATTCTCAATCATTAGAAAATTGCAACAAGAGAACCTGTTGCGAGACGCGAAAAAAGGCGAAGCGCAAATCTCATGTGAAATAAACATAAACATAAATAAATATTACATCGCTTGTTTTGTTGGCCTTTAGCTAATCGGCTAAAAGATTTGTTTGTTATTTAAACATATACATCACATTCGCAGGCCCAGAGAGACTTAAGTCCGACCACTCAGCTAATTGGATACTTTTCGGTGGTAACCACTTCATCTGTTTTTCGTTTCTTTCTTTATTCCCCGATCGTGTTTTCATTTTATATTGCATACGTACCTTTGAGTAGGTTTTGACGTATATTCAAAATTATTAGTCATATTGCTAAATAGACTTTCACTATCATAACCATATCTATTTATTATAACTACTGGACATACAACTCATCTGAATAGAATCAACTAAAATAACTTCAAAAGAATGGATGGCTCTAATTCATCTGAATGGCCTACAGGATCTAGGGTTCAGTCTCAAGAGCAGCATAATAAACTGGACTCGTCATCGGATATGAATATGAATGAAACACCTTTCTCTATTTCATCTATTCACAGTTCCTCTACAGCAACGAATAAACAAATGTTTCCTATAAATACAAGAAAAAGAGCTTTGTATTCCCCTTCTTCTTCAACCCCTAGACCGACTCAACGGGATTTGATGAAACAAAGACATACAACGCAGAATAATCATAACCCTCTATCGAACTCAAATCTATTGAACAGCAATATTCAAAAAACCAAGTCCAAATTGACGTTTTCGCCTTTGGGTGACGAAAAGGAAAACTTATTTAATATCTATGGTGATGATAACACTCAAGAAGATAATACCTCTCCACACATGGCCGCTAAGAAATTGTCAATCAGAAGAAGTGCTGGATTTATGAATTTGTCAAAAGAAACTAGCCCTGATAAACAAAATTTGAACCTGACACCTGACATATCGAATAATGAAGTCATTGCTAATCGTGTGACTAGATCTTTCACTAAATTGAACTTTAACTCAAACGAGGATGACAATGAAGACTCAACAATACAGTCAAATAGAAAACCAAGGAACCTGAACAATACATTTGCAAACCTTAGTCCGGTTTCTGACTACTCTTCGTCACCTTTTTTGAATCAAACTCCAATTCAACAACCAGTAATAAAGAAACAGTCAACTACCTCAAAATTGAAAAAATTCTTCGGCTCCAACAGTAACAATCAATTACAATCGCCACAAATAGTAGTGAGTACGCCATTTGATGGTAAAAAGCTGAGTCCGTACTCTTCCTATGGTAAAGCTGATTCAAGTGCGCATTCTTTGGTAGATTCTCCATCAAAGAAACCATTATCTCTCAAATTCAAATCACCAGTTTCGTCTGCATCCTCATCATTTTCCTCTAAGCAGAAACAAGCTCAGCCCTCATCAAGTGAGTCAAATGCTCTGTCTAATCCAACATCTGCTAGTTCATCTACTTCATCATCATCCTCTCCCTTCAATCATCCAAATCAGACTCCGTCCGTGAATATGCTAACCTCTACTATTTCTCATTCTAATTCTGCGTTCATTACACCAGCATCTTTTAAATCCGTGAAGCCACTTCAAACGGCATTCACATCAACTGGTCTACAATCTAAGAAATCAATTAGCACGCTGAAATCTACTGTCAAACAGATGCCAGAAACGCCGTGTAAGAAACCTCCACCTCATTTACAGACATTTGTGGACTCAAATGGATCATTCATAAATACAAGACAAAACACAACATTGAATACCGCTCCTCTTTCCCCAAATTCAATGATGATTGCCTCTCCTTCATATACAACAACATCAAAAATCACGCCGAAGTCATCAAAGAGCAACGCACAACATGGCAGTGGTAGTACAAGCAGTGGCGGTAGTTCTACTGGTAAGAAACTATCTCGAAGCCAGCGGGCAAACCTCAATACTGCTGATTTACAGGACTGTATATTAAGATTCACAAATGAGTTTGATGACTATGGAGATTCAAGCAGTAGCTCAATTTTCAAGGATAACGACGAAAGCCTTGGTGACTTGTCTCAAAGCCGTCATAGCCAAAGGCATACTTCTACTTCTCAATCGCAAAGTACATCCAGAAGCTATGTAACAGCATCTCCAAATTTACATAGTTCACAAAGAAGTGATAGAAGCCATGACAAGTCACCCGCTCACCATCACAGCAAAGCAAATCTTAGCTATCAGAGGGATACATCAGAATCTCCTAGTGGTAATCGTTTCTCTCCTAGCAGAATTCGCCCACAAGGACATTCAACCGTTTTGATGAATGAAATAAGTAATTACTCCTTTGGCACCACTCCTGCTACTGCGAAGATTTCTCGTGATGCACCTCATATTGTGGATGATTATGAAGATTACGATCCCATGGATGAAGATATAGATTTAAAACATATAGATGATCAAAACTTTGAAGGATTCACAAATTTTATCTCATCAATGGATAATTTCCCACCTACGCCAACCAGACTAGGTGTTGTCAATAGTATCAATACTGGTAATAATACTAACCACAATAGTACTGTCAATAGCATTGAACGTGATAGAGTGTCTAGGATTGTACCTAATAAGGTTTATCCTGTTGCAGGTGAAAACACTCCAACCAAGTTACGTCATGATATCAACTCCTCATCAATAGCTAGCAACAAGTCAAGTCAAATCTCTCAAATAGTACCTCAATTCCCCAATCCTGTCCAAAGAATGTCATCATTTGCATCAACGACTTCGATTTCGATGATGGGACCTCCCAGTAAGAAACAGAGTTTAAACGTTGATGTCAACGGTGGCCCATCTACTCCTGTTTTATCTCATTTTGATCCAATGACTCCAATAGAGTATTTCACAAACACTAGCGAGAATATTAACTCCTCGCAGATGACTAGAAAGCATAGCTCTCTAAGTCAGCAACAACACCAATATTATGAAAATTCAAATGAATCTACATCGTCTATACCAACCCCATTTAGATCTCAAACAACTTTAATCAACGAAAATTCAGCTTCAATAGATCAACATTTGTTAGCTCAATTTGGGTCATGTAGTCTATTAGGTAGTGGGGAATTCTCCAATGTCTATGAAATACAGTATGAAAGCGTTAAGTATGCTGTTAAACGTACTAAGAACCCATTATCTGGACCAAAGACCAGACTACGTAAAATGGAAGAAGTAGAGATTTTAAAGACGCTACAGGATAATTCTGAAAAGGACGGAATAGAAGATGAAAACCATGAGTATATCTTGACTTTGATCAATTTTTGGGAGTACAATTCATACCTATATATCATGACTGACTGTTGTGAAAATGGATCTTTGGATAAATTTCTGACTGAGAGTGGTAAGATTTCCAAACTTGATGAATGGAGAGTCTGGAAGATCTTAATCGAGATCTTGATGGGATTAGCATTTATTCATAAATGTGATATTCTTCATCTTGATTTAAAACCCGCAAATATTTTCATTACTTTCGAAGGTTCCTTGAAAATTGGTGATTTTGGTCTTGCTTCCAAACTGCCATTACCAGCTTTCTTTGAAAGAGAAGGTGACCGTGAATACATAGCACCAGAAGTCATTTCAAAGCAAATGTACGATAAACCCGCGGATATCTTTTCGGTTGGTTTGATCATGGTTGAAGTCGCAGCTAATATCATTCTACCTGATAATGGTCTTTCATGGCAAAAGTTGAGATCTGGTGATCTCACTGATGCTGGAAGATTGAGTTCAAATGATTTGACGGAATTTTCGGATGATGGTCCATTCAGTAACATGGTGGGTCATAACGGTATCTTCAACTCATCTGCTACTACCACTACATCGGCTAATACTACAAACACCGCTCATTATCCTTCATCTTACTCTTCTTATTCTTCATCTGATCATGGTGGTAGTTCCAGTACCAAGTTTTTAAACGCATCATATCACAATAATTCTGCACTCTCTCAACAATTGAAACAAAAGTTCAAGATCCCATCATGGTCACCAAATTTCCTGATCAATGGTAGTGGTACCTTGGATAAGCTAGTGCATTGGATGATTGAACCTGATCCAAAACTTCGTCCATCTGCTGCTGAGATTCTTGCTAGTTTCGAATGTCAATTAGTTGATATCAGAAGAAAGTGTGGTGCTGTTGTTTATGAAGGTGACTTTGGTCCAAGGCCAGACGAGACAGATGTCATACAGGAAAAAACACTAGAAGAATCTTCTTACAAAATCAGTCTATTGAATAACAATAATAAACAAAAGAAAAACAGTATAGCCAGCGTTACTTCATACAATAATGATGCAGCTAGAAAGAGTTCAATCGATATGATCTTAGAGTAGTTACTTCTCTCATATATGAAATCTCTAAGTACTTCAACCAACCGTCATCTATTATATGTATTATATCTAGAGCTTCCTTAATAAATTATCGATCTATATATTTAATAAACGCAAGCATTTTCTTAGAAGTATCACTTTATAAAACTAAATCAATACTACTAATAATATTGCGCATCCGTACACTATCCCTCAGCTGATAGCAAAATTTAGATCTAGCGAATTAAATTATTTGACCATCTAATCAGTTAATATAGGTGACACCCTGTACCTTCTTAACTGTAGAGGTATATACTAAGAAAGAGCAGTAACGCACTTGACTTTTGTGTCTATAATGACGTCCAATAGTAAGGATAAAGACGCTGTCTCTGAAACATCTGCACCCGCAGGAGTTCGCCCTCCTTCTCGTGTCAATTCGAATCCGCCTAACAGCAATAATAATACTAATAGCAATAGTACAATGATGAAGATGGCATCTGATTTACAATCGCAGTTAACAAGGCAGCCAGATTCTACAACTACAAGTAGCGTCAAACTACCTCAAAGGGCTACAAATACACATAGTAAAGTTCAATCATCTCAACTTGTTGCTGCCGTTAGTGAGCCAGCAACCGTAGAGGCCTCAGCTTTTAGAATTCTACCAATGATAAATAACGCACTAGACTCCAATATTAATAACGGTTCTATTATGGCTCTTCACTCCGGTTCAAATAACACTCATGCCAATAACCCAAATTTGCTCAACTCGATAAACTCTTCTACCAGCAGCACTTCAGGAGCAGGTGGCTCTTCTCAAAATGAAGATTCAAATAATGTATCTTTCTCCTCTTCCAACGCCACTACCCCAGCAAACGAGATATCAAACCCATTATCCCGTCATCCTCTTCGGTCAAAGAAATCAACAGTGAATAAGCCAATAATATCGAATGACTCGATCAACATACAACAAGATCAAATTATTCAGGAGCAACAACAGCATCAACAACTTCAACATCAGCAACAACAACAAAGGGAAGCACATAAAGAGATAATGGATGAGATGCAGAAGGAACCAAGAAAGGACATGCAACTGGCGGATCAACAAGTTCCCAATTCAAAAGACAATCATCATGTATCTGACTCCATTAAGTCACATGACTCAATAGGTGATAGTTCAAATCCGTTGAGATTCAAGAAGACGGCTTCAAGTTTATTGTCCACGCATAGTGTCAATAATTTGAGATCAGTTTCTAACCCCAATGGTAGTATTTCATCTATGAATCCTAATGGAGCACAGATGAGTCAGTCAAATTCAAACTTAACTACAAACACAAACACAGTAACCTCTTTGTCAAGTGTGGCTTCTTCGAGAGCCGAGCATTTTGCAGCTAAAATCCACAGTGCTATAAAGGAAGATGAGAAGACTTCTGACAGCGACGAAACTTTTGTTTATGAAACAACGTCAAACTCCAAAAATACTACACAACTTCCGAATACCAACAATAATGAAACAGTGAACAGCTCAAATAACAACTCAACAAAGACGAATTTGAACTCTACAACGTCCCCACATCATCCTGTTCATGTTATTTCGCCTCTTGCTCAGCCGACAATACCAGAAAATTACCAATCAGACACACAGACTTCTTCAACTTCAATTGTTCATCCAACAGAAAATACTACAACAACAATCACAACGACTGCTACCACCGCTAAGAATATACCAGTGGATTTTGAATCTTCTTCAATTCAATCATCACCTGCTTCGCAGACAAAATATCCAATGGGCAGTACCAATAGTAATACATCAACTGTGATAAATCAAATGAATGGCAGTACGAGTACTACTGCACCAAACAATGGTGACTCGAAAACGGATAATAGAAGCGAACTTGCAAGTCAATCAGATACCTATGTAAATAACTATGGTGCCTCAAACTCTCAAGTCGACTTGAATCAATCTGCATATTCTAACAATAGCAAGCCAGGCATAAAGTCCAAACAGCCTACATTGGGAGTGACTATTATCGACTCAAACACTACCAATAATAACAACAATGATGACAATTCAAACTATGATGGAAGATCATCAAGAAGATTGTCAAGAAATGCAGTTGACCCACTTCAACAGCTGTCTCCACAGTTACACAATTCTACTCAATATACGACTAATACAAATAGTACTAGTAACAAATTACGTCAAATTACGAATAAAGTGTTTGATTCCAAAGGTACTCTACCAAGAAGATATTCAGGTTTGGACGTGAATGATTTTTCTGTTGATGACATTGATGATTTTGACGAAGAAGGATTAATAGGCCTAAATCAATATCACTATCCCCATAACGTGCACAACAATGTAAATAATAATGCTAGCACGATACCAAGTGAGATAGATTTCAGACATAACTTTGATTACGGTCTGAACGAACCTTTGCTCAAGGGAAAGCCAGGTTATAATTCACTTACTCACCATTATGGATCTGTCAACGACGCTGTCCCATTGCACAGCGGAACTCAAAGCCCAAATCATGCTTATTTTAACTCTTTCAATTCCAACAATGGGAGTATAGAGAATGACCAGTTCAATAGTTACGGAACTACTTCATACAACAACGGAGCCAATCTCATCAGTTCACATAGCAATGGTGGTGGTAACTTTAACGCAAATGGAAATCCACCAAGAGTTCTGAGATCAAATAAGCATCGTCAAGATCTTTATTTCTCTCCGCATAATTTCACAAGTGCAAGAGCAGCAAGATTAAAGCAAGTGAAAAACTTTTGCTATACAGTTTCTTTGATATTTTTATTAGTCTCAATGGGATTCATCAGTGGATTCATTTTAGCAACTACAAAGGAATTACAAAGGACGAGGATTGTTGATATAAATGAGATTTTAATCTCTCAAGAAGAGCTTGTATTCAATATGGCCGTTCAGAGTTTCAATCCTGGGTTTTTATCTATTGTTATTCAAGATGTAGAGCTGGATATCTTTGCAAAGAGTAAACATGTCACAGATGAGATAAGTTTTGATACCAACCAGCTTATTGAGGATGCAGTAAAGGAAGAACCAGCGAATCTTGTGACTGTCAACGAAGTTAAAGATTATTCTGACTCGGATACAGATGTAGATAATAAATATAGTACTGTACTTCTGGGTAGAATAACTCATCTAGATATACCTTTGGTTTTCCAAGGTGGATTTTTCACGAGAGATGAAGGCCTTAGTATTACTGAGATTAAGATTGTTAACCCATGTAATGATAAACCATCAGGTAATGAAACTACCATGGCTGATGTTGTTCGTGATGTAATTGAAATTAGCCAAAACTCAGCAATTGATACCGAGCTGACTCACTTTGACGATAGAATATACGACCATGTGGAAATTACAAAAAATTTAGACGATTTAGGTAAGAGACAATGGCTTAATATTTCTAAGAATAAATTTGATCTGATAATCAGAGGTTCATTGACATACGACTTACCAATTGCTAATTCAAATAGAACAGTTGGGGTCAATAAGGTATTCCACATAGATCCCAATAATCTGCCACGACACGGAGAAGGATTAAATGACTTCTATGAGCATGGACAAGGTGACGATGATGACGATGATAATAATAATGACGATGAAGATGAAAATAAAGGTTCAAGATTAGGTAGATTTTACCTTGGTGAACATCGTTTTTTGCATGACATAAATCATGTATTTCAATAGATAGTATGTATGTATGTATATACAGCTTACGGATATGTTATATTTCAATTAAGTTTAATATAATTTGATATGATACCCTTATATGAATAGTCAGCAGTAATCGGTTTATTGGGGATAAGACGTTATATAAAAAACAAGAAAAAAACGGAGAACAGTAGTGATAATAGAGAGAAAAGGTGGTAATAACAATATTAATAATAGTAACAGACGAAGAAAGTGCAAAGTTTATGATTTTTTTTTGGTTTTCTTTTTCTTAGTTTATAAAAAATTTTAAGCATGACCTGTATAAGTACCAGCAACGACAGTCTTCAATGTTGGAACATCCTTCCATTCTTCAACGTTTTCAACACTACCGAATGGATCAACGTTTTGATCATCAAGACAAGTTAATTTGAAACTAGTATTCAAAGTAGAAACGGCATCTCCTCCGTGTTCGTGGTTGATTGTGAATCTGATTTGAACACCAGATGGGGCTTCTGAAGCTAATCCATCTGTTGTGAATCTTGCAATTAATCTTTGCTCTGAATTACTAGATGTGAAAATGATTGGATTATTGTACAAGTTCCAATTCACTCTATTTTTCTCTCTGTTAAACGAACCAGCTGGCTTGGTAGCTGCACTGCTCGATGAAGCACCTGTAAGTGCTACTGAGACCAATAAATTATTCAAAGTAACAGAACTACCTGGATGAGATTCTAAATATTGGATTAATTCTGGAATTGGTTTCAGTGATACAATAACAGTTGATTGGTTCTGTTCATGTTTCCAAATAGGATGTACTGAAATTGGACTAAGTGGATCATTTAACATATATTTCAACCCTCCTGAAGTTCTCAAATGGATTTGGGAAGCATCTGTAATAGTGTAATCAGTTGGACTTGTTTGTTGTAAGAAAATTGGATTCACAAGGAATTCTGGTAATTTCTTTGTGGAATCAGAAGTTGGTTCAATCTTTAAATCAATTCTACTTGGAATCTTGGTAATTTGATCGGAGATGATATAACTGAAAGCAACTTCACCAACAGCATTTGAACGGATTAATTCACCATCTTTGAATGTGGCATTGAATAATTCTACAATACTTGCATTTAAACCTGGTTGAGTTAATGGAGGATGTTGAACTTGTCCACTTGTCAAACTTCCACCACCAGTAGTATTTCTTTGTAATGCATTACCTGCACCTGTAGATTGTTGTTGTAAATAACTTGAACCAGTAGTCATAGCTGACAATGGTTCAATTGTTGATTGTGAGGCAACTCTTTCAGCAACTGGGGTAGATCTCTCTGGGACAGCTTGTGGAATAATTGATTTTCTTTGTGCTGGAATAGGAGGAGCGGCAATACCATGATGATAAGAATCTCTAATTGAAACATTATTCATTTGAGAAGTTGGATAAGCAGATAAGGAAGAAGCAGCAGAAGCAGTCTCATCAATTGATGTGACATGTTTTCTAGCAATTGGTGGTTGTGGAGCAGAAACACTTTGTTGTGGTGGTGGAATCTGAGAGTTCTTAGATTCAGGTACTGAACCAGGAACTGGGTAAGGAGAAGTTGAGGTTTGAGTTGGAGCTGGAGGTAAAGCTTCGTTGTTAGCGAATGATTCACCTCTCTTTGTAGGTTGCATACTTGGATAACTACTAGAAGTAACTGATGATGGAGCTGTTTGGGAAGAAGATGGTTGCTGACTAACATCTGGAGCGGTACTAGTTGAAGTATTAACTTCACTTGAAGCTGTTGCCTCTGGAGAAATGACAGATTTTGGTTTGGAAGAGTTAGCAGTCAAAGCAGCATGTGCATCAGATGTACTACCACTTGTAGATAAAGCGGAAGTAGAGCCATTTTGAGCGGTATAAGATTTACTACCATTACTACTTGCAACAGAAGCGTTATCTGATTCAGCAATTGATGCAATTCCAGCAGAAGCAGCAAGTTTTTCCTTCTTTGATTTTCTACCACCTCTCAATACGGATCCAAATTTAGAACGTAATTTACTCTTTTCCTTCTTTACGGGTTCAGAAGTAATTGTTGAGGATGAGGCTTGAGTAGAAATTGAAGATTGTCTTTCAGCAGGAGTAACAGGAGCTGTACTACTAGAAGATGGTACAATCTTGGATTTTCTCTTGGATAATAATGAATGATGATGATTTTGTTTGGTTGGAGATGTATGAGCACTTGAAGTGAATTCCGCAGGTGATGATTTTGGTTTGATCTCTTGAACGGATTTAATATTTTCAATTGGTAGAGTCTTACTCATGGCATCTTTTGAGAATCTTTCAATTTCATCAGTTGGGCTGAAATTTAAAGCATGCTCCAAAGCAGTTTCATTATCCTTTCTAAAAATTGTCAAAACATTACTTTTATCAGTTTCTAATTTGATGAAAACATCTTTGAGTAATAATAATCTTTTATAATCATAATTTTCAAAAATTTCAAAAAAATATGGCGCACGTTCACTCCATTCAGTTTTCAAGATGTTAGCATCCTTACCTGATTTTTCAGCATTTGCAATATTGCCTGCAAGAGTACATAAATCATCCATTTCAACTAAATTAGAATCATTGTTTCTGAAAAAAGTCTTCAATGGAGCAATAATTTCAGCACCCATTCTTCTTACACTTGCATCTCCTAATTGAGCTTCTGTTTCCAATGAATTATAAAGTTCATTCCATAGAGGAGCAGTTAAACCTAATGCATCGATTTTAGAGTTTTGTAATTTTGGGTTTTGTAAACTTGAAAAAAGTGATTCATTACTATCGATTAATGATTTAAGAGAACTTAAATATTTCAATTTTAGATGACCATAATCTGTAAGAAACTTAGCTAATTCTAAATTAACCGTTCTCATTTGGGTTTGTCTAATTTTCAAAGCTTCCATTGCCTCAATTGGAGATTTTCCAAACAACAATGAAGAAGAGTATACAACTCTTTGTTCGTCTTCGTCAGCCATAGTGATTAAAATTCAAATTTAACTTAGATAGTAGTACAGATGATAATCCAATTGAGAAACTGATTACTTTATAAATTCAAAAACGACGAGAAAGAACACACACAGACACACCAAATCTCAAAATTATAAATTATTAACCTTGCTTATCTTTTATCAATTTCTATTCCGGTTATAAATGGGAATAGTTTATTACAGTTGCTGATAATATATGTATACGCAATTGCAATCAATTGAAATTTCCAAACGGGATATAAAGGGAAAGATACAACTCAAGTAGATAAGAAGGTAATTGAAATAGTCTATTAATAATAATAAGTGTATTAATCAGAAGTTGGTTAATTAAAAAATGCCTTTGTCACTCTTCTTTACTTTATTTCAACCTACTTTCACAAGACGAATTTCCATATTTCCCGGTTTGGTGCCCTTGCTCAATTAGGAAGCGTGTGAGGCTGGCACGTGGCTGGCCAGTGGCTGGTGTTTCTTCTCGGGAAAAGTTGATAGTATGAGCGTCGATCGACGCTTAAGTACTGGGTTTGTGGTTTATAGTAGTTACATTTTGGGATTTATTATGCATTAGTAGTTATTTATTTACGCAAATACAATCTAGTTGATCTAAGAACACCTAATACTCAACCTCACTTTGAATTTTTTAGGTTCAATAGCCATAGATTCAGGATGTGCATTAAGTTTTAAAGGATCACATTCCATCAACATCTTGGGATCAGTTGGTCTATCTATTTTGAATTTGAGTATATGCTTACAGGCCAAAACATATAGCTCTTTGAATGCTAAATTATTACCCAAACACATTCTAGAGCCAATACCAAACGATAAATGTCTCATCAGGGGTTTCAGTTTTCCTTTTGAGTCTAGATATCTCTCGGGTATGAATTCAAGTGGTTTATAGAAAATCTCTGGATCATGATTTCCTGCCCAAGTATTCATAAATAATATAGTTCCTTGTGGTATAACTATATCATTCTTGAAAATAATATCTTTTGTTGTTTCCCTTGGTAACGACAATGGTAATACAGAGAATAACCTCAGTGTTTCCTTTACCAAAGCTGAGATATAATCACATCTTAATTCATAAGCACAAGAAATCCATGATTGATTAAAATCATTATCATAGCAGTTTAATAAAGCCTTATATGCATAATTCTGAATATGTGGAGATATTGCTAATTGACCTACTAAATAACCAAAATTCATAGCTGTATTATCCAAGCCTGCACTTACCATTGTAAGGCAAACACTAGCCATTTGATCCTTATTTAATGTATTATTGAAATTTAAAGGATTAAAATAGTCATACATGATACAATTTCTTGTCATTTCACTTTCATCGATTTGGGATTGAACATGTTCTTTTGCGTAATCAAAAAAAGAGTCCAAATATTTACTTCTTCTTTTGAATAAATCCACAGCTACCTTGTTTTTCATATTCAATAATCCAACTATTCGACCACACCATTTAGGAAGATAATCTTCTATATTTGAGACATGTGATCTCATTCTTGTAATCATATTTTCAACATAGATAATCTCATCTGCTAATACTTTTTCATTATTCAAATCAATTGAATAGCCATATGTCATTAATAAGGCAATTTTCAAATGAAAATATTGTGTCCATTTGAGAAGATCCACATCAGTTGAATCGTTTGCATCGTGTGAAATACTCACATGATGATCATCCATCATTGAGTTGCTTACTCTATCTATAACTGAAGAAATATAAATCTTAATACTAACATCATTGAACAAATATCTAGAAACAAATTTTCTTTCCTTCAAATAAGCAGCACCGAATGGAGTAGTACCAATTGTGAAAACACCAGTTTGTGATAAAACACGGTGAAAGGTAAGACCTTTTGGTCTTGAATTATTTCCTTGAGCATTTTTAGAACACCAAAGTTTCATGATTGCTTCATAACTACTAACAACAACAATTTGTTTTGTTCCAAATCTTATTTGATATATCTCACCATACTTTTGAGATAATTTCGTGAATAATACACAAGGTGATTGAAGATACGTTTTTGCTGGGGGGATAATCATATTCAAATGACCTAATATAGGTAGATATGACGGGACATTGTTCACATTTTTGATTCTCTTGGGTGATATGAAGAATTGATCAATTATAAAGATTATTAAGAATAGTATAAGAAAGCATTCAATGAATTGGAAAAAATAATTTATGTAAATCCACCAATTACAATCAAAAAGATTTTTACCAAAATCCATTGTAATTGTGTCTGCTATAATCAATCCAATTACAATTACCTTGTACCTACTGGATTATTAGATTATGGTGGAGTATGCAAACAGTAAATACCAAATAACAAATAGGTTGTTTGTTATGACAAAGAAGAAGAATCAAGTCAGAATCGATCAATGTGAGATTTAAAAACCGACAAGATATTAGAGATGTAGGTAATTTAACTCTATGATTTTGTTATAGTAATCTTTTGACACCAAGTACTGATTGAAAATACTGATCCCTTTGTAATTGCCCTCCTGAAAGTCTTCAATCAATCCAATAGTCACAGATGATTCCAATTACCCCATACTTGTGAGTTCAGTATACAACAAGACAAGACAAGACGGTATAAAAAGAATAGAGTAATACGCGATTCTTAAGATTTGTGTGCTAAGCGGCTTTTCTTCTAAGCGCAATATTTGCATGCAGAAGCCGAAAGACCTTATCTTAATTAAAGTGAGTCTTTTTTTCTTTCCTCCAAGTATCAGTATATATCTTTAGGAGTTGGTTCTTATCCGCTAGCGCAAGGGTTAGTATAATTGAAAAGTCAGATTCACAAGGAGTTGTCGAGATATATGAAATGTACCCGAGTAGAGTCAATCCAGATGCACATACTTTAGAGACACAATTGGATACAATTGGATACTCGAAGAAAGATTTTGAATTGAAAGATTTAAATCAAGATAACGATAATGATGAAAATGAAAGTGAAGAAGGTAACGATGTTTTCAATGATGAAGGTAGTATAGAGGGGACAAAGAAACATTTCACTGAGGTGACAAAAGTAGGGAAATCAAGACGGGGAACTTCTAGTGGATTTCATATCAATGATAATAGTTTAGAGAATTTATCAAGTGCTGAAGATTATCATCCAATACATTCGGTGACTTCATCGGAGATTGGCAATGTGAGAACAAGAGATACAGAAATGGAAGGTGGTAGTGGTGTGAATAATGGTACTGATGAGAATGAAAATGAAGTGGATGATGACGATGAAGAGATAGTTTATCCCGATGGTGGATTAAAAGCATGGTCAGTTGTAACTGGATCGTTTTTAGGTTCAATTATAGTCTTTGGAATAATGAATACAATTGGACCAATTGAGACTGAATTAGAGACTAATATTCTGAAAGATTCATCTGTTAGTAGTGTTTCATGGGTTTTCTCAATATACATGTTTTTTTCATTATTTGGCGGTTTAATAGTAGGACCAGCATTTGATACAATTGGTGGTAAACCATTATTAATTTCCGGGATGATAGTTCAATTTGCAGGAATGTTTGCATGTGGGAATTGTACTAAATTATGGCAATTTGTACTTTCATTTGGTGTTGTTGTTGGAATAGGTACTGCATTAGCATTAACACCAGTTATAGCATGTGTTTCACATTACTTCAAAAAGAAAAGAGGTTTTGCAATTGGTATTGCTCAAAGTGGTGGTAATATAGGTGGTATAATTTTCCCTATAATGTTACGTTCATTATATCCTAATCTTGGATTTGTCTGGTCTATGAGAATTTTCTCATTTATAGTATTGATATTAAGTGGGTGTGCTGTATTGTTATGTACTGATAGATTAGATGAATTGAATCAAAAGAAGAGAATCACAAGTACGAGTAATATACCAAAATGGAGAATTATATTGAAAAAGGTAATATCATCAATTGATTTGAATTCATTCAAGGATAAATCATTCTTATTATTAGTTTCAGGATTATTCTTAAATGAGTTCAGTCTTTTGATAGTATTGACTTATTTAAGTTCATATGCTGTTGTAAGAGGATGGTCAATCTCGACTTCATACGTTATGATAACGGTATTGAATGCGTGTGGAACAGTTGGGAAATGGGTAGCTACGAAATCAGCAGATATGTTCGGACCTTTCAATGTAATGCTCTGCATGTCTGCAATCATGTCGATTTTAATCTTTGTAATTTGGGGTCCATTAGGTGGAACATCTGCATTATGGGTTTTCGTAACCATGTTTGGATTTTGCTGTTCGGCAACTTATTCTCTTTCAGGAGGTTGTGTGGCTCATATTTCAAGGACGAATGATTTTGGAAGACGATATGGAACAGCTTATTTTTTTGTTTCATTTGGTAATTTGATTTCATTACCTTTAGGTGGTGCTTTGATTAAACAAGGTTCAGTTAAAGATTATAATAATATGATTTGGTTTGCTGGTGCAACTTGTGTATTAGGAACGATTTTATTCTTTATTTCAAGGGTTACCGTTGGTGGATACTCTTTGCGTGCATATGTTTAATAGTTCGAATTTTTATAAAATAGACTATATAATATATTCATATTTGTTACGATAAACCAGTCATCGTAGGTAAGTAAAAGGTAAAAGTACAATTAATCCTTATTCTCTTCAACAATTAAATTATCTATTTTCTTATGAACAGGAATAGAATTAGAAGATCTTCTTATACCCATATTACTTCTTGATTTTCTTCTACCACCCCCATAACCAGCACCACTACCAGAGCCACCTCTTCCACCCTTTTGACGTTTAGGAGGAGAAATGGTTCCAGTTGATTCATCATCGATTGATTCAGATGCTCTTCTTTTTTGTAAAGCTAGTTTTAAATACTCGTCTACGTTTAGATTTAATTTTTTAGCTTCTAATAAGATATTTTGAGTCTTTTTAACTTTTTCTCTAAATTCATCTGTTTCTGTTTGTGGTGTAGTTACAGTATTATTCTCATCAACAACTGCATTTTCATCTTCAATTTTGATATCCTTTGAAGTTGTAGCCAATCCTCTAGTTGAAGAACTATTATGTCCTGTTGATTTACTATTATCTTTCTTCATGAGGTTCATTTCTAATTCCGATATTAAAGCATCAGTTGATTCCTCTTCACCTTCGAATAAATGAGATTTATCAACTTTTGTAGTGACATCAGTAACTAAATCTTGAAATTCATTTGATAAGTTTTCATTTGATTCAATTGCGTCAACTTTTGCTTTTAAATGATCAGTTTTACGAACAATTGGAGTTATTGATAATAGATTTGATGGACCATTCGACATTGATTTTCTCTTTTCAAAAGATACTGATTTATTATTGGTTTTATTGCTTGTAATCTCTGTACTCTTCCTCACTGCTGTTGTGTTTGTATTAGTATCATTTAAAGTTTGAGTATCCGAAGTAGTTGATACTATTGAAGTTTTATTACTTATAAAACCATTTGGATTAGAATAAATTGATTTCCCACCAATTATTTGATTTCTTGTTAAATTTCTATTTGGATCAATACCTTCTGATCTCATAATTTTCAAAGATTCAATACCATCAAAATCTTGTTCTTCATCAGGTAATACTTCACCACAAGTTAAAGCTGCATTATCTTGAGATGTATATTCTTTACCATGAGCTATACGAGCATGATTTAAAAAACCTTGACAACTTGAAAAATTGGAACGTTGACAATTAGCACAAGTGATCTTGACGTATATACCATCAGAACGTTTATAAATACATTGTTGAGCATATTTAGCAGGTCTTAAAGAAGAAGTTTGAGATCTTGTACGATAAGAAGCATCAGTTGAAGAATGTGTGAAATTATTATTTGGGTTATTATTATTATTAATATCATCAAGATAAGGATTTGAATTCCCACCACCAAATGTAAAAGAAGAAGAAAAAGAAGGCATTGATTGTCTTTGTTCTTCATTTTTTTTAGCTTCATCTAATTCTTTCCTTATATCATCAAATTGAGTTAATAATTTTGCATAAGTTTCAGTTAATTCATCTGGTTCATTCATTAAATGATCAGTTGGTTTGATTGAATAATGATTTCGAAGAGCAATTATATGAGCTTCACATTTACTGATTTCATTTTCAATTGTATATAATTCTCTTTGTTTTAAAATTATTTCAAAACTAAATTCATCTTCTATAAGATCTTGTAATTGTTTTATAACTTCTTCTTTTGTCATTGACTTTTGTGGGAATCTATCTATACCTAGTATACTAGTATTATTACCAGTTATAATATTTGGATTTGTAACTGGTTCAGCAATTGAAGTTCTTTTACTTGAAAGATCTTCTGGAAAGTAATTTTCAATATCAGGTTTTGGAGATTCTGAAACTGCGTTGGTTGTTGTTGTTGAGGTTGAAAGTGAATTATTCCTAAGTCCTTGCTGATCTCCTTGTTCATGAGGTTGATTTTGATCATCGATGCTAGTTGTAGATAAAGGGGACTTTGCATCGTCTACATCGGTATTATTATTTAATGGCATTGTAGTATTCGAATTCTCACTTAACTGAGTTAAAAGATATATGAAAATAACGGTAGAGATTGAAATTGGGATTGTAATTGAATTTGAAATAGGGATATTATTTAACAAGGAGATTAAACTAGGAAAATTATCTGCTGACTCAAATAAAGGTGAAATTGTGTTATTGTATTGAAATAAAGGGAAGTTGAATTATTTGAATTATGTGATAAATAAGTGGGTCTCTAGTCAATAGAGCCTGATTGTGCTTATAGATTATCGTATATTGCAGTATGATACAATACGATAGAATACAGTACAACCTTTGTAGAAATAGTATACAAGTGAGAAACTAAACAAGTAATATAAGAAGGGAACAACATCATCATCATCATCATCATCATATACATAACCTGTCTCACTCACTCAATCAATCCTATCGGGCAAACACCTTGATTCCGATTGTTCTTTCATGCTCTTTCAGCCTCGTTTCCCTGCTGTGCCATACTGGTCCTAATTGCTGGCTGTGCGTGTGGCTGGTGTGTTTAATTTTAATACTGTGGTTTTAGTGGCTTCTTGTATTACACTACACGCCTCTATATTACTTAACTATTTCTACTTACTTTCCTACATTACTTATTACTCAATACACTGGTAGAATTAAATTAGATAGAAAAGATAGATTAAATTCGGCGAATTAGATCATTTGAAGGGCGCGGGCGTCTTTTCTTATCAAATAAGAATTTTGCAACCAAAAACCTCTTGCGTTTTAACCTTTGAAACTCCTTGGGTGAACTGAATAACTTCATTGAGATAAGATCATTTGGACATGCCTTGAGCAATCTGCGGTCGTTTTTATCTTTGTAACTACAGCGATTATCAACTTCGATTGCATCATCAGATAATGGCATTGATAAATTAGCCACATCTTCTAATGTACTAGGAAGAGGACTAAGAAAAGGTTCGTCCTGAACTTTCTTCTTTGGCTTTGATCTATTTTCATTATTACCTTTGTAACTACAACGATTATCAACTTCAATCAAATCATTAGAAAATGGCATTGATGAATGAGACGAATCTCCTAATGTACTAGGAAGAGGACTGACAAAAGGATCGTCCTGAACTTTCTTCTTTGGCTTTGATCTATTTTCATTATTACCTTTGTAAGTATAGCGATTATCAACTTTAATTAGCTCAGATAATGACTTTGATGAATTAGACGAATCATCTAATGTATCGTCACTTTTGGTTATTTTCTTTCTGGGAAAAATAAAAGGTTCGAATTGAACTTTCTTCTTTGGCTTTGATTTATTTTCATTATTCTTTGAATTCATATTTTCCAAGTAATCGACTAAATCATAGTTGTAACTATGCTTATCATCAACAGATTTCCTAGGGGTTGATGTGATAAAATCATTCAACCCACTTTGTAATAATTCTTTCAAAATATGTCCATTGTCATCATTACTTACTTTAATCAAAGGTAGTGGTGATAAAGTACCTGGTAACGTAGTCAACGTATTATCTCCAATAACATTACAAAAATTCGATAAGACACCATCCATTGATGATTCATCACTTGAATTCTTTTTGTTTACTTCAATTTCTTTCTTTTTCTTGAACACTAGAGATCTTTTTGGAGCAATAATACGATCTTCATCACTTGAATTCTTTTTGTTTACTTCGATTTCTTTCTTTTCCTTGAACATTAGAGATGGTTTTGGAGTAATAATACGATCTTTATCACTTGATTCCTCATTCAATGTGATTTGAGGGTTTCTCATCTTATTCATCTTACCCATCTTATTCTTCCTATTATCTAAACCAATCAGTTAGAAACTGTCTAAAAAATATATTGAACCATACAGTGATATGCCCTTACATCTTCTACTATCCCTATGAACTTTTCTTTTCAATTATGACTTTATTGTTTATCTATTCATTAACCTATTAAACTACAATGTCTTGTTAATAAATGAATCAAATCAAAATAAAAAATAAAAATTAGCGAATATGTCTAATTTGTTCTCTTCTAATGACTTTCTTGTCAAACTTTATAACAAACACTGTACGTGACAGATAATTATCAATTGGTACAGTATGAGCTGTAACTTGTGCTGTAAAATATGAAGAGTCTAATATCCCTTCAATTATACCTGCTATAAATGAGTTCACATTCAATTGATCAAATTCCTTTGGGATACTAATAAATCTTGACATCATTGGATCGTTATCAATTATCATATATTGACTTACATCATCTTGGGATCTTTCCAAGTTATCAGCTGTCTTACCAAATAAATTCTTCCATATTATACCATATATGAATTGCAAGATTCCAATTATTTTAATCTCTCTTTTTGAACTATTGGATTTACCAGATGATGATAAATTTCCATTGACAAAATTCTCACGTAATGAGGCCAATTCCAAGTATTTCAATCCAATTGTATACCCAAGATTACTTAATTTTTGTTCTAATTGAGTGATAGACTTGGAATTCAGGTGACACCATGAAACTGTTTCACAAAATAAAAAACTTAATGAAGATAATGAAACTTCATGTTTTGACCTGTGTAAATTCCTATCGTATAATAATGATGAAAGTGTATGTGATTTCTTAAGACTACTAACAGAAGATGCTCCAATATTTGCAGTGGTAGTAGTTGCAGTTGTATTACTTACAGGTGAATTACTTGAATTAACAACAGATT
The DNA here is from genome assembly GCA_024271885.1 of Wenyingozyma ramenticola. Lineage (NCBI taxonomy): Eukaryota > Fungi > Ascomycota > Pichiomycetes > Pichiales > Pichiaceae > Wenyingozyma > Wenyingozyma ramenticola. The sequence goes on from JANBXF010000006.1 coordinate 788,355, forward strand.
GAGAATTTGATTGTGGACCAGTTGATCTTGGTCCAATTGCTGGATCATATCCTACTCCTGAAATTAACACCTTTGATGACGATAGTAGATTATGTGTAGACATATCAGTTGGTTATTCTTTGATTACTAACTCAATCAAGTATAACAGTGAAAACATACATAATGCTACTGTAAATATCAAACCCAATTTTATGTATGAACCAAAAGTATCGTCGCGGAAAATAGAAGTCACTAGGAAATTGAAAATGGGTGATTTAAGTTATGGATTCACCTATTATTGGTAGAGAAGTTGAATGTATTTGGTAGTGAATATCAGACAAGATGGCTATTACTATAAGAAGGGCAACTGTTGAAGACGCACAGGCTATGCAGAATGCAAATTTACATAATTTACCTGAAAATTATACATTGAAATATTATTTATATCATCTTATGACATGGCCACAAACTTCATTTGTAGCTGTTACTACGAATGATGAATTGATAGAAGATGATACCGAGGTTGAAGTTGACGTTGAGACGAAGATATCAGAGTTAGAATTGAATAAAGTTGACAATATAACAAATGAAACTAAACCAGATTGTCAATATGTTGGTAAAGGAGAGAAAATAGTTGGATATGTATTAGGTAAAATGGATGATGATGCTGAAACAGAAGATAAAACACCACATGGACATGTTACATCATTGAGTGTTATGAGAACGTATAGAAGGATGGGATTAGCTGACAAATTAATGAGACAATGTCTTTATTCACTTTGTGAAACTTTTAAAGCTGAATATGTTTCATTACACGTTAGAGAATCAAATAGAGCTGCATTACATTTATACAGAGATACTTTAGAATTCAATGTATTAAGCGTTGAAAAATCTTATTATCAAGATGGTGAAGATGCTTATTATATGAAGAAAGATCTTATATTGAATGATTTAATACCTAGTAAAAGTCAAAAATCTTTAGAAGTTGATGATTTACAAAAAGATTTATTAGAAGGAATTATTTAACTTTATTATTATAATTTATTATGTATATATATCATTGTACAAACATTTATTCATTATTTATCTAATGAGTCGGAAAGAGTTAGTAAAAAATTATCAAATTATAATTAACCTATTCCAAATTAAAAACAAACAATCAAATCAATGAAATTGAGTTTTTTAATTTTCAGCAAAATTTTAAAGGTAGCGTGGTTTTTTCCACATCGACAGAAACGTCTCGAGCCAAATGCACTCAAGTCATCATGTTAAAAAACCATTTCATTAATTGAACTGTTAAGTTGAAAGTTTTTCTTGGATTTGAAATTAGGTGATTTATAAAATGAGTGGAAACATACAATGTCAAATAAACGGACAGATGAGTGAGTTAATTGCCTGATTAATCAACTCATCTGCCCATTGTACAATTCTACTATTCATTCATTGAATGAATAAATGAATGAATAGTAAATTAGATAAGTACATGATATAAAAAGTTCAAGAAGAAAAGAAGTGATAAACTAGTTAAGATCAAAGAGAAAGAAAAGAAAATTTTTATATATTTTTCAGATTCTTCAAAATCTCACTGAGAAAAATTGGGATCTTTGCACTACTTACTACTAATAATCATGTTGTATTAATTCAATTATTCATTTATTTATTTGTTACCTTATATACAATCACTTACTTTCATCTTTACGGTAAGTTATCTTATCTACTTTAACTTCCCCATCGATCAAAGTGTACAAGAATAAAGTACATACAGATCCTTGAATGTCTAATAATACAAAACTTGGAACAGGTTCAAGATAATCTTCAACTTCATCCGGATAAAGTTCATCGCCATCTTCTTCTTTGGTTTCTCTTGGTATATCATCATTTGTATTAGTGGTCTCCGTTTTACTCTCGACTAATTCTTCTTTCTCTTTTTCTTTTTCCTCTTCTCCTTCTTTTGTTTTACTTTCACTATTCGACTCCTCGTCAACTTCTTCTTTTGTGGCATCTTCTTTTGTAATATCTTCCTTTTCATTCTCTTTTTCATTCTCAGTACTATCCCCTTTTACGGTCTCTTTTTTGTCTACTATCACATCTTTCCCCTGTCTTGATTCTTTCAAAAGATCTTTCTTTTCATTCAATAATGAATCTATGATTGCTAATTCTTCTTTATCAATTGGATTAGTTGAAAAAGCCCCAGTTGCTGAACCTGGATTTATAAAAAATTTACCATCTATTGTATAAGCTTCAACTTTATGTGTTGCACCACTTATTAAGATATCAACATCCATCATTCTTGCCTGAGTTAATAAACTTAATGGATCAGATTTTGGTATAACTGAAAATCCATTTATAATTCCAATTTTCAATTTATCATATGTGAAAACAAGACTCAATGGTAATTTCAAATCTTTGTCAAATTCACCTCTAACTATTTGAAAATCATTTGAAATTGATTTAAAGAAATTCATTGTCTCTTGACTACCTGTTGAATTACCTAGACATAATACTTGTTGAATTTTACCACTTGGTGATAACAATTTTTTGAATTTTGATGGGATATCAATTGCCCTATCCGGTATATGTAAGTCCCCAACTGCAAGCACCAGCATAGTTTGATTGATTAAATGAATAGACTATCATTAACACGATGGATTGAGAGATAAGAATGCAGTAGAGAGAACCATCTGATAAATAAAGTGAGACACTCAGATTCCAAATTAGAGAAGCCGGTCGACGCGTCTGTACATGTTCCGATATCTTCTTACTTACTTATAAAGGGGTTTATAATATTCATAAATGGAGTTCGTATTTATCTGTATATAGAGTATAGATTGTGTGGATATATATCTGATTCAAAAGCATGGCTTAGAGAATAAGGATAACAAAAACATAAACATAAAAATGAAATAAAAATAGTCATAAATATAGTAATTAATAAGAAAGCATATTTCCCATTGATTGTACTGTAATTTTTAATTTTGATTTAATCTTAATAAGGTAGTAGGTAAGATGAAAAGAGAAAGTTGCAAATGTTCATATATATGATAACATGAATGATGTATCTCCAATTTGGATCTAATTGTTTTGTGAATTTATCTTTATTGTTTAATTTATATTTGTTATCTTTCAATTTCAACTTCTAGTTATTTACTCTTTTTTCTCATCAGATGAGAGGAATTCACTATAGTAATAAGTCAGTTAGTATAATTGAATTGAATTGAACCTAATCAAATTGAGTTGATTGGAGGTAATGTGAATTTACTTACTTGATAGCCTTTTCGATATCAATTTCACCATCAGATGAAGCAGCAGCAGCAACAGGAGCTGGTTTGTTTGGATCAGCTAATAATTTTGGAATTGTGATACCTCCAACAACAGCAGAGATAGTACCAATGGCAAGCTATTTCGTTGAATTGAATCAATTAAAGTTAGTATATTGTTCATTCAAAGATCAATACATCAATTGATGTAATATAACATACCCAATGAGATCCAACTGATTTTCCAAAGATTTGATAGGCAGCAACCATTGTTATTCAATTAATGATAATAATAATAAATACTAATGAGTAATGATTATTGTAATAACTATAGAAATATAACTATACCAGTATATAACAGCATTAAAGAATGAATAAACACAACAGCTTTCTTTGTTAACACTTTCCACCAATTGGAATTTGATCAATTTGGTGTGGCTGTGCTGTGAGAGTTTAGTGGCTGGTGTCATTTTGTAATTTGTAATTTGTGGCTAGTGAAAGTAGTGGATGGCACGTGATGGTCAAAACAATACACCCTTACACCAATGATGATAGAATATTCTGTGAATTTCCACAGTAGTGAATGGGTGAATGAATAATCAATATCAAGATGATGATGAAAATTATACTATCAAGTTCTTATTCATTCTAGATCTGTATTCCTAGATTACTTATTAACCCATTCACTTACTATAATGGTATGTTATTCTGTCCATCTCTTATTTTATCCTATCCTATCCTATCCCACTTTTGTTCAATTCAAACTAACTTTTCCCCATTAGTCATTTGTCAAATCTGTTAAATCAATTTTACCAACACTCGATAGAGTACTTGTTCAAAGAGCAAAAGTAGCAACTCAAACCGCATCAGGTATTTACATCCCTGAAAAGAATCAAGAAAAATTGAACTTGGCTCAAGTTATTGCAGTTGGTCCTGGTTTTAAAGACGTTAATGGAGATTTAGTCCTTCCTTCTTTGAAAACTGGTGATAAAGTATTGATTCCTTCATTTGGTGGTTCTACTATTAATGTTGAAAAAGAAGAATATTTGTTATTTAGAGATTCTGAAATCTTAGCAAAAGTTGAAGAGTAAATCATGACTCAACTCAGTATATAAACTCTTATTACATACATGTAAATAGCAATTACAAATACAAAAAAATAATTAACAAAATATACCCTCGTATATATGTAATTCATTCATTCATTCATTCATTCAATGAAACAGCTTGTTTCCAATAATTGTCTAGTTTATATTTACCTAATAATTCTATAGCTTCTTCATCACTCACCTCATAAACTGTCCATTTTTGAAAATGTAAATCTTTCAATTGACCTTCCCATAATACATGACATTTATTATTGGATAAGTCTTCTAATTCCTCATTGTTATTGTTATTATTATCTTGAGAATCTACTTGCATATCATCGTGATCCCCTTCGCTGATTCTTTTTCTAGGTAAAACATTTTCAGTCCATTTGATTCTTCTCTCCATTAATTTCTTATACTGTCTAATAGATTTATTCCCTCCTTCAACAATAATTAAACTAAATTTATCCATATTGTGTCTTGGTTTCAATACCATCCCTTTCAAATCTAATTGCTTTGCATTCATATCAACCTTATAAAAATGTTGAGGATTTATCAATCTATCAATCTTATAAACAACCGAAAAAATACCCTTTGATAAGTCTTTTTCCATTTGTAATTTACTCTTTTCATGTCTTTGTTCACTTGTCAATTTTCTTTCTTCATTCATCCTTTCGTGCTCTAATCTCCTCATTTCAATTTCTCCGCGAACTTTCATCTCAACTTCTGTAGGATTCTTAATTGCTTCATTGGTCAATACATTCATCAAATTTTTCAATTTAACTTTTGGTGGAGGTGGTGGATCTAATCCAACGATTATTCTATCTTGTTGCTCCTTATGCCTTATGGATCTCTCATTCTTTCTCAACCTCTTCAATTCTTTCTTAGTCAAATATAATGGTTGTAAAGGAGGTAAATGTCTTTCCCATGGTGCTCTTATAGGTACAGGGTGTTGAATATATATACTTATAGGATTTTCTTCATCATCTGGATCCAGATAAGTTAACCTACTTAATTCATCCAAGTTATCATAATTTCTATCTTTCAATAGTGGTCTATCCCACCATTCAACAGTAGGCGATGGTTGCTGTAATTTATAATTTTGTTCACCAAGAACTAAATCAGGATTCAATCCTTTAGCTTGTAATTCAACCAATTTTTCTTCTTCTTTCTTTTCTTCTCGTATTTTTGCCCTTATTTCATTAGCCTTGTCTATATACTTCCCATGTTCAACCAATTTCAATGACCTTGTAGGTTTTTGATTTCCAAATCCAATATCATTGAGGTATGGATTCACCACAAACCCAGATCTACCAGCACTAGTACTACCGTTCCCTGTATTACCACCAACAACGCTTAGTTTGTTCTTTTGTTGTTTCAAAGGGTTGAATGATTTAGGTATAATATTCACAGGTGATGAATCTCTTAGTAATGGATGTAATTCTGGTTCTCTATCATTAACCTTACCTTCATACTTTGGTCTTTTAACATTGTTGATACTATTATCATTATCTTCTTCTTCTTTCTCTTTGTCCTTGTTTGTGCTTACCAAAGTCGAGTGTGTCCTACTCACTGGTGTCCTACCTTTGTTATCTCTATCCCAAGAGCGCTTCATCTGTTAATTGAATATATTACTACTGATATATTGAATCACATAAACACCAGATTACATATATATCACTGGTTAATTAACTACTTACTCTCTTTTAGTTCCTCGTGTAAATTTTTCAAGGCAGCGAAACCAATTTCTCTTCCTCAGATTTGTTTCAGATATTCTCAAAAGAGTTTTTTTTTTGTCAATCATTAAGAAACACTATCTGCCCTGTGTTTTTTTGCGTTTTTGTCTTGATTGTTTCTCTTTGCTTATTGAAAATCTACTCAAAATAAGCATGAGTGACAAAAAAATAAAAAGAATTGACAACTTGTCAAATGAAAAAAAAAGTTCTGGAAATAACAAGAGACAGATCACTAAACTTTTTACGAGCTACGAAATATATCCTTCGGTGCTCTTTACAGAATGTAGTTCATTGTAAGATGTTTGAAAAAGCAAAACAAATAGTTAAAAAAAAATTGGTCTTTTCCAAACCGAGTTATTCAAACAAAAGTTTTGAGAAGAAGTCTCCAAGTCCATTGTAACTGAACAAATGAATTACAGAGCAAATACATAGAAAAATAGTTTACTTTAAGTATAATAATCAATTCAGTACTTTAGGTATAGGTTTATATACATATATATTACAAACAGTAAATAAACTAAGCGAATCCAAAACCTTCGTGACCTTCTCTAACTGCAATAGTCAATGCATTACGCAACTTTTCATAAGTTTCGTAATCAGGTAGATCAATTTGGTTGAAACATGTATGTGAAGAAGGTAATTTGTCAGTTGAGCCATAAACTCTATGAATATTGAATTTAGCTCCACCCGATGAGCCTCTTAATTCTTTGAATCCATTCAATGGAACTTTACTTGTGCCAGTAGCAAATTGTAGTAATTTGGCTCTTTCTTCTAAATCCATAGCCCTTACTGTTCTCCAGAACCATTGAATCTGTGGTGATGAAGCAGTATAACCTGTATAAACTGTATTATTCTTCCAATCATCGACATCAATTTCTGGTAATCCAGAGATCAGTAATTCCAACTCCTTTTCATCGAAAATCTTGATTGCAGCTGGAGGAATGATGGAATGGAACCCTTGTAGTAAACTTTCTAATTGATCCTTAACAGATTGTACAAGCTTATAGACAACAATACGTGAAACATAATCTCTCTTATTTTCTTCGGTAACTGCAATATTGCGTCCATTTTCAATCAAATCAATAATTTTATGCTCACCGAAATCATCTGATTCAACAGAGAAATCTTCAACAATAATATCAGTTATATCGTTTTCAAGCATCCAAAGTAATGATTTATAATAATCTAAATCCAAAGATTCCATATCTTTCATGGAAACATTCAATCCTAAAAGTTGTTTATAAACAGCACGACTGAAATGACAATCAAGTAGATGTCCATCATGAACTGCCTTACCAATAATCATACCAACAAATTTGAAATACGATAAGTGTTCAGGATTTACATAAGAAGCTCTGTTTGGATGGAAGGTTGTCATGTCCGAATTAACAGGTATGAATAATCCATAGTCTGGATTGAACATCTGTCTAGATAAGACTTGGAACCATTCTCTTGTCAACCCACCTGCATCAACACCTGATTCACCTTGGAAAGTGATTTCTAATTTAGCCTTACGGAATTCTTCTGGGTTCTTGAAGAATAATGAACGATAAGAGTCTAAAAATACTTGATCACGACGGACACTTACTGTCATGACTGGCTTTGATTCTTCATCTTTGTGCAGATGATTTTCGAAATAAACTCTTTTGTTGTCAAAATCCAAAATCTTCGGATTTTTAATAAGTACTGCAAATGGACCAAGCAATAATTTATGGTTGTTTTTGACCATTTGATTCAAAATTTTCTTATGTTGTTCAGTAAAACTGTAGAATAAACTCTCCAATGGTTCTTTACTAAAGTCAACACTCTTATCTTCATAGTTTAATATATCCTTTTGATTTGAATCTGATGCAGATGATTTGCTATGCTTACAAACAACCATCAAAGATTCAATAGCAGGTGATAAAGCAGTAGTAACGTGATTCAAATCTGATCTTTCTTGTAATAATGAAAGACAATCACTCAATGCAGCCCAAAGAGGACCTAATTGGGCAGACTTATACAATTCTAACAATTTTTTAACGTCCTCTTCATTGTCATTTTTCTTTTGATAAAGAAAATCAAGTGCAGTTAAAACTCTCAATAGCTTAGCTTGATCAGATTTTGGGGTGAAAAATTTCTCAAGTCTCTTGGTATAGTCTAAATCACTGTCATTGTAATTCTTGATTAATTTCTTCAAATCTTTGATGACAGATCTACTGAGTATCATCGCTTTCATAGATAATTCCTTTGAAAATAACTCCTTTGCACCTTTCAAGACAGATAAATTCTGAATAGTAGATATGGTTTGTTGAAATACTTTACCTGCAACTTCATCGACAGTGAGTAATGAAATCACTTTCTTCAATTTCTTCTCAGAAATTTCAGGTAACTGTGGATGACTTTTATTTAAAGTAATACCATCACTCCTCATTTTCTCTAATTTGGTATTAATAGCATTGAGTGGAGCTGTAGCAACTTGTAAAATACGTGTTAAAATGTTCATCAAATTAGCGTCATTCGTAATAAGTCTGCTAGATAATAATTTGAATAAAACAATGATAGGATATTTGGGAGCCTCATTATTTTGGTTCTTATTCTTTTGGTTCTTTCCCTTTTTTGTCAGAAGGTTACCACTTTGATCACTTAAGAAGTGTGGTCTCATGTGAGATTCTGATTCAAGTAAATATTGAACGACTTCCAAAGCTTGATTAGCTACAGTCAAGGTTGTGGTAGTAGCTGGCAAATAAGAATAGGGAGCACCAAGAGTATTGCTCTCAACTTTGGGATCTTGTGTAGATACTAAGTCATCATCCCCTTCTTTGGATCCGCCGCCCCTAGCAGCAAGACAAATTTGATTGTACACATATTTCAAAGAATTTTCATCCCGCAAACCTTCTTGAAGAACATATAACAGAAATCCAACAAGATCAGATCTATTTTGTTTGTTGTGACATAAATATTCCAGTGATTTAACATAAAAGTCTCTTGTATGATACGATTGAGGTGCAAACATCAACTTGATAACAGCAGCAACCCCTGGTTTATCCAGTATAGCAGAGTAGTGTAATTTTTTATTGGCTTTGGATCTTTCTTTTGAATCACCTACTGCTGTTGCGGCTTCACTATCATCGTCTCCGTCGTCTTCATCACTGCGTTCACCATGATCAAGTTCGTCGTCGTCAAATTCGTAAGCAGAGCTATAACCACTATCTTCATCAATATCCCTTATAATTCTAGTTCCTCTGGTTTGGAGTCTATCCTGGAATTCTTGATCCAAAATACGGTCATGAATAACCAAAGGTAAGCTATCCAAGAATTCATCTGTATTCTCTGGAATTCTGGCACCAGTTCTATTGGCTTCGGCTCTCCTTTCACGTACATGTTGAATGAAGACATCTTCTCTCATATCCTCTGGTAAAGTTTCCAAAAATTCGGGATCGATATCAGTACCACTGATATCAATAGGCTCATCTGCAATTGTAACATATACGGGGTCTCTTTGTGGGGCAACTTGGACTACCTCATCTTCTTGAATTGAAGAACGATTGGCATCTTCCAATGCTCGTTGCTTTTCCTGTTCTTCTTTTCTCTTTCTTTCCTTTTCTGCTCTATTCTTCTCTTGTAACTCCCTTACATGTTTTTGAATTATCTCACTATTTTCAATCAAAGCATCATAAATTGCAGGAATAGCACTCAAAGGATGTGGTAGTAAAGCTGTCTTACCTGTGACAATAGAGGTCAACTCAGACCACCTTGCAATCGTTGACTTGATATTTAAGTTAGGAATTTCCGAAGATGATCTTGATTTTGGAGCACTTAGTAGTGCAACTGTGTTATTTATACTTCTTTCTAAATCAGCCATTTGAGGGGCGTTGTTAGAACGACGAGCATCAATGAAAAAGTTTGGAAGGAATGGATTTTCTTCATCGCCAAAATCCGGCAAGTGAGCTGATACGACATTTGATCTCGAGTCTGATATAGCATGTGAGTCAAAATTTATAGGAGCATCAAGATTGATTCTGGAACGTCTTCTACGATGAACTTGGGAGTCATGTTCAGCCAACCAATCATCCAAAATATCACTATCGTCATCCCCATCATCTTGCTCATCGTCATTATCCTCATCGTCAAACATATCATCCATGCCATGTTGAGCATCTTCGTTTCCACGAGCATACAAATTGATATTGCTCAATTCCTCAATATCACCATCCTCATTGTCATCCGAATAATCATCCTCAGAATCCTCGTAGAGCTCAATGTGACCCATGTCAATAATATCATTATCACTGTCAGAATCATAATCAAGTTCTTCATTGGAATCAGAGTATTCATAACCATCGGTTCCACTCTCGCTAGCATCGCTGTAATCTCCAGATCCAAGCTCAATAATCTCAATATCAGGATGTGAGTTACTTTCGTCGTCGTCATCATCCATATCATAATCATCCATTCTAGAGGAGCCCTCGGAGGATGGCAAATCATCGTCCCCATTATCATCAGCATCTACTTCTTCTTCAACATCTGATAGGTCCAATATTTCACCATCAGAGTAAACAAACTCAATATCTCCGCCTAGAAAATCACCTTCTTCGTCAAAGTCATCATCATAATCATCATCATTGTCGACATCATACACTGCAAGTGTTGAGTTTTTTAGCAAGTCAGGTACTTCTTCGTTCTCGTCGAGATCGTCCCCCAGATCTTCATCATCACCTTCTCCGTCATCTTTCTTGAATTGTTCTTGATACTCAATCTTTACTTTTCCGAGATTGACTACAAGACCAGATATCTGAGTAGTGAGAAAGTCGGTAAAGGGAAAATTAATATCCATGTCAGAAACTACTGAAAGAATAACTGAAATGATTCTCTTTTCTAGTAACTCCTTAGCAAAGTGATATACATCATGAGACATATACAATGTGTCAATTGATTTTTTGAAAGGAGAAACATCCCCAAATGGACTATCATTAATGCCGTTCGTAGGGAGCGTTAGGAATTTGACAAGAGTAATTATCTCTGATATCTTGCCATATTTTCTAAGAGATAAAAGATTGGAACCGTTCAAATCTTTGATCGCTTTGATCAATATATCAGCAGTAAATTTTCTAACTACAGTCATGTCAGGATCTACCACAGTTGGTTGACTGAAATCCACTCCTTTCAAAGGGATAGTAGCAAGTAAACCAAATATAACATATTTGGCAAGTAAAGAGATAGTACCTCTTCTTTCATTCGCAAAGCTTTTTTCTCTTTCAAACGGTTTATCTGATAAAAATTGATGTATTATAATGTTCAAAGCAGTGGACACTGGTTTTTGGACATCCTTTGGGCCAGTTGCAGCTTGTCTTTTGGAGAATTTGGTGAATGTTAAGAATTCCATTTTTGCCCTCTTGTATGACATTAATAACTCAGTGAGTGATTGAAGTAGAAATAAGGCATAACGAAAGCTGTCATTGGAAAGAAGTTGAGTTCTATAATGCATACCCCCAGTTTTACCTGATTTTTCAAATTCTGAATCGCTTTCAGTTGTATATAAATTACATTTGTTCAAAGACATCAACTCCTGTAATAGTGCAGAAACAATTCCTGTGGTATAAGGTTTGATTTCTGAGCCAACATCGGCATCGACATCTTTCATCGATACATCTGAGCCATCTGCTGCACTTACTCTCTTCTCTTCCAGTAACTTCTTTTGATCATTTGACAATAAAGCAATAGTACAATGAGGTGCATGTTGACCAAAATCTTGGAAATATGCCATGTCAGCAAGAGTACTAATATAAGTCGATTTCGATCTATCCATACAAGGAGTAGCGTCCCTCAAAAATGAAGGCAATTCACGTGAATGGGGCTTTTTATGCTTGTTAATAAATGATGACTGAATAGCTATAGTCATATAAGCTTCAACAACGTCTTCGGTTTCCATGCAGCGTCTGAGCAAATTGATGAGTGGCTTTTGATAGCGATTGAGCTCAATTGGTATCTTTTTCATATAGGTGATTAATGTACTCAGAATTCCGGATTCACATATACGAATACTTGTGGATGGCAAAGAAGCAACTACCAACAAAAATGCAGCAACTGAGTTAACCAATTGGTGTGACTGAATGGTCTCGATAGACAATATCATATCTAGATATTTTGGAAAATCACAAGATTCACTGAAATAGTCTGGGAAAGAAGGAACATTGGATTGGATTGGTTGTCTCACGCCTAAGCTTCTGTATGCAAGTTCATCATTTTTGCCCTTGACAGGTGGGGTTCCTAATGATACCGCCCTAGTAATAATATCACAAACGTACGGAAACCAAGGCTTTTGCAAATCTCCTTCCGTAAGGTTCCTCAGAATGGATCTTATAATGCCAGCTATCAGATCTTTTGGTACAGTTTCCTCATCCATTAAGAGATCACATAGACTAAGCAAGTTTGAAAAATGAGTGTTACTTTCCAGATTTTCACCATCTTTACCATCAGCAGTCTCTTTCACTGTTTGCTCAATGTACTCAAGTAGCAACTTAGCACAATCCTTGTTTACTTGAACATATGCAATAATCTCACTTATGGTTATTGAGAGAAGTAAAGTCAAATTTGGGTGCGACTTAGCGATAGAGAGTAAAACGCCTGGGATACAAAAGGAAGGTTGTTCAAATTTCAACATTCTTAGTTGCGCTGCAGATTCTAGATCCAAAAGTTGGGGTTTGACATATGAATCCGCACCTTTTCTTGATCTCTTGAACTTATTGGTGTTCATCCTTTCGACGATTTCTTCTCTGCGGGCTTCAGATTCCAATTCAAGCTCTTCGATACCGTCTTCCATAGTGTAATGGGTCCAAGGTTTCAAAATATCACCTCTCTTGAAAATAGTCAAAAGTTCATTTATCTCAGAATCAGTCAATAAGAGAACATCTTCCATATAATGTAACGATTCATTATCGGGCATGACATTTTCCCATTTGATTACATTCAAACGGCCATCGTTGCTATATGAGTCATCTTGGTTTGGTACGTGGCTCATGTATAGTTTCCTGGCAAACGAAGAAAGATAACTCAATACACTGTCTGGAAAATAAGAATTACTTTCCAATTTTTCTTTAAGTTTGATAAGCTCATCGAAGACACCAAACCCATATATTGCAAAGTGAGTAACAACCGAGTTCCAAAAACGGTTTACGCCCAACATTTCAGTAGAATGATACTTATAAAACTCTACAAAATCCGAACTAGTACCCATATTGACGTAGCTATACAATTTGAAAATATTCCTAACTGTTTGGAAACGACTAGATTTTGTTTTAGCAGAAAGTCGAGTTTGAGTTTTCAAAGCTGCAAAATCTTCTTCGGAAAACTCGAGGCATTCCTTCAATGACTCTAACAACAACGTTTTCAATTTTAACCAAGTACCATTTTGCAAGAAAAAGACAGTTTGGAGGTCTGAACTTTTGGGGAGTTGATCAAGAATGAAGGCTTTGTAAGTAGCTGAAAATTGCAAATTGAAAGAACAATCAAGATCCAAGCACTCATCGATGTAATCATAGTATGTTTGTGAGATTCTGATACAGCGTTTAGTGGTATAAATGTCCTGTGGATTCTGCTTCTTCTCGCTATAAACATTAACCAAACATCCAAACAGATCTTTCGCAGAGCCTGAAATCAGTACAAGTTGGTACCACAACATAAATGAATTTTTGAACTTTGCACTATTGAAATCTTCATTTAATTTTCTAGGCAGCTTTGATTCATTCGACAACACGCTGAAATTTTGGACAAGTTCAATAACAATATTGTCCATGGCTTCTTCTGGGAAATTGAGATGCATATAAATTTCTTCAATGTTGATTCTACTTTGAAGGCGAAGAAGTTTTTCAAGTAGATCAATTCCAGCATCTGTGCCAAATAAATCTGCCCGAAGCTTGATTCCTTTTGGTTGATTGACAATTGAGCTATTTGCAGATGAAACAAAACTAGAACATGCGCTCAAAATGCAACTAAGTTTTACCAACTTACCCAATAGATTTTCTGCTGCTGCTGTATCATGAACACATAAGGGTTGGATATATGAGCTTGTTATATCTGCGGCGATGAATTCTCCTAATTCATCAATCAAGTTATTTGCATATTGTAGTAACGATTCGATTTGATTTGTATTTGTCTTCGCACTCATTCTGATTACGGAAGAGATACTCATCACAGTTTCCGACATAGCGGAATCAAATGGTAAATTATCAATCTCAAAATATTGTATAGAGTCATCTATTGATACTTTCTCAAGCAACGAGTCATCCTGTTCAGCAAAAGATGCAAATGCAACAACAGCAAATGCCAAAACAGAAGTCTCTTTAATTTTGATGAACTTCGGTAGTTTTTCTTGTGATTCCTCAATCAATACTACTTCTTCAGATTTACTATTGTAGAAATCGCCTTTGCCTTTGGAATGATAGAATTTCAATGGGGAAAACGTGACTTTGGATGGAGCAGTCTTGAAAAGTTGTACAAGACCTTCAGTTATAATGGGTCCCAACTCTGGTTGATGTCTTGATAACTCTTCCAAAGATGATATGATCGGGAAAGCGGCTTCCGCTTCGAGTATATTATAGCAAACGTTCTTGTCACTGAATACTTCAAAATACCTTTGTAGTAAATCATTTTTAATAACTTTTTGAAGACCGTCTTTGTTCAAAGAAATAGCACCAATAGTGCTAGGTAAAAACTCTATAACATCGCCTTCATATTTTAAAAACTGAGGGAAACATTCAATAAATGTATCAATAAGCCCAGATTCATCCAAAATTGAGTATGCCGTGGGTTCGTTGTAAAGAATATCGGCTATCACATTGATTGTTTCGATGATGATACCTTTACCAAAAACTGTTGGATTTTTTAGGAGTTTATTGAACGATATCAAGATTGGGGAGTCATAAAGGTTTCTCATTTCATCCCCTTGGAAGTTTTTGATCAAAAAGGAGACTAATTTCAAGGTCCATGCAATTGTCTTCACCTGTCTACCTGTGATGGAATGAGTATATACGCTTTTATCTGGAACGCCACCTTCATAGTCTGGGTTATTGAGTGCAAAGTCAACTTCATATTCTAACATTTCAATTATAGCAGTAAACCCTTTGAGTTCAACAAAGTCTTCAATAAGATCTGGGAGAGACTTGATGAAAATATTGATTAACTGAAGTGGGCCTGATCTTGTCATACGGAAGTTTGTTCTGAGCTTCAAGAATTCAATAAGGATTTCTAACAACCCCGCATTTCTCAGATGTATAGCCATAGATTTAACATCGACCAAATTAGCAATCAAATTGAAGAAATAATTAAGGTATGAAGGATTAATATCTATGGTGTCATTCTTTGCCAATTTCAAAACATGTCTTAAGATATGAAACAATAAACCATGACTTAGATTACCACCGATTATTTTAACGATATCGCCAGCAGAGCCTTTTGTACCAGCATATGCAACGAAAACCCTCAATGCAGAAAATGAAGGTTGAAAAGCAACTTTGTTCTCCGGGTTAATAAGGCCAGCGATGTAGTTGAAAACGTATGGTTCCTCGTCAACGATGGATTCACCTATACTACTCAAAGGTGAGAGTGCAATCTTACAAGTGAGAGATGAGCATTTCAGAGTAGCTAGCTGATTTCTCAATTCAATGCATTCTTCATTCTTCCCATTGAATGCCTTGGCAGTATAAACAGCCAAAACAAATTCGGCATATTTCTCTTTTGGAATATGAAGTTGGGCCTTTTCAAATATTTGCTTGTAACTAAGAGATTTGATTGACTCTTCGTTCAAATGAAATACCTGTAACGATTCTCTGATATTCTTGGCATCTCTCAATTCGCCGATTTTTCTCTTTGAAGACTGTCTGCTCAAAGCTGGTTGGGATTCATTCTCTGATTTGAGTTTCTTTGGTTGTGGTGATTTTCTATCCGATTGAGCACTATAAATGTCCTCTTTTATGAGTAATTGAGATGAAGAAACGTGATTCAAAGTAGGTTTCTTTATCAATTGTTGTGAACCGTAATATTTGAAATTTAAAGATTTGTATTTTTGAGGAACATTGAATTTAGGAGACAAAACTTCATGCAATAAGGTATGGTGGATCTCCTTGCCATTGGATTTGGAAGAGACTACAGATTCCGATGTTTCTTTCTTGATGGGTGAATCTTCATTCTTGCTCTTATGTTTGTCTTTCTTACCTTTAAAAACCTCCATTGATGGCATAACTCTAGAATACATGGAAATGAGTTCAATGAAATGACTGTCATCCAGAACATTTTCAATCAAAGAATATTCAAACCTTTCAAAAACGGTACATGCTAACATCAATGCCATATTTCTGACTTCTAATGAGGTTGATCTTACAAGCAAGCAAACCAGATCAATGTTATCATAAACATCAGAGTTCACCGAATGTTCCAACAAATAACACGTAAAATCCAAAACGTTTGAGACATGATAGGAATCAACTTGATCAACAACCAACATGTCAGGGCTTTGCTCATCTAGGTCATATTTTTTTATGAATTCTTGCAAAATTGACTCAGCTCTAATCAACACTGGAATCCAATGGAATAAATCAACATTCATCCCATTCCAGGGTTTCTTTCTTTCGACGCCTATGATCTCAATAAACTCATCCAAATCAGCCTTGGTCAATTTCTCAATCAGTTCCTTTGTGGGTAAGGGCTATAGTAAATGGAACACTGAAGTTAGTAATCAACTGTCACATAAAAGGCAGAAATGACAAAAATTATACATACACATTTGAGCTTTTCCGAAAAGCCTTTTGCCGTAACCATTTTGATCTTACTAGTATAATTGAGAGATAAAAAACAGAAGTAAAACTCTTTGAAATAAATTTAACGGATTTCACTGAAGTCAAAGGAATTTGTTCTTGTATATATCAGCTATAAGTTAGTTTCTATACGAATCTGTATGAATCAATACAGTTATACATGTAATTAATTATGTAGAATCATTGCCTTATATAATTTGTACCTATTTAAGAGGGTAACCATATTTTACCATAATTGTTATGCACGGGTGCAATTATTCACTTAACTAAGAGATTACCATTCTCCCACTTTATTCATTTACAGTGCTCCTCTTCTCCAATCTGCAAGTACAGTAGCAGATGAATAATAGAACAGTAGGCGATTCCAAATTGAGAGTATATCGTAAAGCTCTTTTCCAGATTGTCCAGTGCAAATCTGACACAATAGGGAAATTCATGGTACATCCAACATAATTACCTCTTTGAGATTTTTCATGTACTTTTGAGAACTCGGTGATTTTCTCTGATCTGAGCAATTTTACTACAAGCTATCACTTCTGCCTCAAGTCCCAGGCAGAATCAATTACAACACCATTGAAACATAATTGAAGTACAATATATATTGTGAACATGTTCAAAAGATCTTTTCATACAGTTAAGCCTATATATCAGGCCACTCAAGGCCTTCACCAGATCAATCTTACATTCTTCACCAAGGAAGATTGTCAATTATGCGAAGAAGCTAAGATTGAATTGAATAAGGTCTTAAAACATGAGAAACTGATTCCATTCCAAAGAGAAGATAAGCTAGATTTAAAATATATAGATATTATGAAAAAAGAAAACACCAAATGGTTTGAGATGTATAGATATGATATACCAGTAATACACATTGATAGACCTGATGCTAATATACCAACGGTGAAATTCATGCATAGGTTAGATACTGAAGATTTGATTGATGAGTTGACTGAAGAGATATGAAAGAAGTATTAGCAATTGTGAGATAATCAGAGTAGCTCTGTTTTTCACATTTATCTTATTATTCGGCATTTTTGGCTCTTTTTCTTGATGATAATCCCATAGTTGATTGAATGTCATCCACACAGGAGTCGGGCAAATCAAAAACAGTCAGATTCATCGAAGCTCTAGTCCGTGAGCTCACTCCAGTGCTACTATTATTATGAGACCTATCATTTTTGGCATTGGTTCTGTGATCAGCGGGAGTGTTAGATTTAACAGATGGAACAGATGTAGAAGAACCACTTGAAGTGCCTCCAATAAGTTTTCTTTTCGAACAAATTCTGCTGGACTTTCCCAAATCTTCCAATTCACTTTTATTGGTGATTAATTTGGCATTTGATGTTGCAATCTGAGTATTGAGATCATTTATGTTCGAATCTTTCAATTGCAACTCAGTTGAGAGTTTGATATTCTTCAATGTTAATTCATTCAATTGATCTGAAATAGAGTTAACTTTGCTATCAAGTGCTTCTATTTTTTCCATGCTTGTAGTATTTTGAAGATGCGATATATCATAATCATTTCGCAAATCGTTCAATTTGGAGCTCATTCCATTGAAATTAGCCATCAATTTACGGTAATCATTAGAAATTTTTTTCAATTCCAAATCTTTAGATCTTCTAATTTCATTTGATTGGTTAGCGATCTCACTGAAGATTTTCTCAAACTTGGAACTCAAATGAGATTGAACCAACTCATTATTTTGACTATTATTTCTTTCGAAATCTTGGAATAACTTATCTATTTGTTTCTCGGTTTTTTTGAGCTTTCCTTCCATGGTATCTTGAAGTTTGTTATGGATAGAAGCAATAAGAGCATTACAAAACTGAAAAAGCTTCTTATTATTTGAAGCAAAAGTTTCTTCGATTGTTGTCTTCAATAGATCGTTATTGACTCTAATTTTCTCAAGATTTTCATCTAATTTCTGATTAGTTGATACAGCGACATCAGTGATACTTTCGAATTTGTCCGTCAATACTTTATTCAAATCTTCCAATGCACTCTTGTGCTCATTTATTTGATTACCGAAGCTGCTTTCATACTCATTCCTCAATGAGTTTAACTCTTTCTCTAACTGACTACTCTTTATTTTTTCTTCAGATAACCTTCCTGAAATGTCATCAATCTTGAACCCCTTTGCCTTTATATCATTTTGTAGAATTTCATTTTCAATACTTAAATTCTTTTCAAACTGTTGAGTTAACTTTTTTGTGCTAATAAAATCTCCGTGTAAAGCCATAAAACTCTCGTTTTGTTTGACGATTATGGCCTTGAGAGAGTCGATTGCCTCGTTTGTTCTACTTATTTCACTGGTATTGGACTTCAACTCATCATTGGTTTTATTGAGATTAGACTCCAAGTCTTTCTTAGATTGAGTTAACTCCCTAATAGCTTTCAATAAGTGATCAAATGCCATAGATGAGTTGGGGCGAATTGATTTATCCTCTGTATCAACATTCATGGCATTGCTATCTTGAGTCGTAATGGATATTACATCTATAATTTGTAAATGGTCGCTTGTATCATTAGCACTCATGTCTTCATCAGTCTCATCGTCATCGATTTTATCCGAAGTTGTAGTGGGACTAGCAAAGTTTACAGTAGCAACACTGACAGTGTGATCACTTGATGAAATGGCTTCGGAAACGGGTTGATTGGGCCTTGAATTGGACGTATTGTTGTTTTCCTCAACTTCATCCACAACTTCATGAATAGTTAAGTTGGAACTCCATCCAGGTATGCCAAATTTCTTAGCCCGTGGCTTGAAAAGATCTGAATCCTTGAAAAATGCAGACATTCCTTGCTTGTAGTATAAATCATGTTAATTTTCAAGAAAAAGATATATTAAATATGAAGAAGCATAAGAACAAGTTCATAGTTTCTTGTTAAAAGTGAACTCAAAAAATCTAAGAAAATCTCAACACTCACAACATTTCTTTTACTTGTCGCGATCGTAATCTTTACTAGCCACTGATAAGATAAGATATGCCGTGGCTAATAACATATATTTTATGTGGCTGGTGTATATTTTTATTAACCAAGCAACCTGAAGCTCTTAATCAGAGAATGAAAAGAGATTATGACAGGTGTTACAGATCATCTAACTACTATTAATTAACTATATCACTTTCAACAAACCAGTGTCAATCATGGGTGTGAATCTAAGTAATCTTTATTTCGATAGAGACTCTTTTGGAGTCGAGTGGTTTCCATACTATGACACACATATAGTGCAATACAATGTAATGGATTTAGTCTACATTGCTATATTTGCCGTATTAGATCAATTTTATTTTGAAAAAACTTTACAACCATTTCAAAGACAGTTCACAATTAACGATATTACAATCTCTCATCCGTTTGCCGAAGTTGAAAGAGTTTCTGGTAATCAATTGATCAAGATTGCTGTGATTGTTCCTACATTCATCATATTGGTAGTAAATGTAATATTGACACCAAAGAAACATAAGGTTTATGTGTTCTATATTTCAATGATAGGATTATTTATCTCTATGACTACAGATATTTTGATCACTGATCTTTTGAAGAATTGGATTGGTAGATGTAGACCTGATTTTTTGGCCAGATGTAAACCAATTGATACTGCCTTGAAAGATACATTATATTTAGCTAAAGATGTATGTACAGAAACCAACATGGATAGACTATTAGATGGATTTAGAACTACACCTTCAGGACATTCGAGTATCAGTTTTGCCACTCTCGGTTATACTACTATTTGGCTTGTAGGTCAACTTAAATCGTATCACATCTCTGGAGGAGGAGCTTGGAGAACATTAGTGTCATTGGTGCCAAGCTTGGGTGCCTCATATATTGCGTTATCAAGAACACAGGATTATAGACATCATTTTGTTGATGTAATTCTAGGGTCAGTATTGGGGTTCTTAATCGCTTGGTGGTCATACAGAAGGCTTTTCCCGAGCGTAACAGATAACAATTGTTATGTTCCATATAAGTATTTGAATGAATTAGAAGGTGCCACAGGTAGGGAAACCAATCATCAAACATACGATCATTCATCTGGTAGATTAGATAAACCATTGGGTTTCTATGAATCTAGACAGATAAGTCGAGGTGGAGATTATATGATGACTCCCCAAGCTGATATTGAAAGTGGGACAAGCGTCGAACCATTGAGAACTTCTTTATAATGTATTTATAGGCAAAAGAAGTGATCGGATATAGTAACTTGTAAGTGTAGATATAACCCATTGGAAACGCATATATATGTATATATATGTATATACATATCACTAAAAATCACTCGAAGCCACTAACGAAACATGCGACTAAAACCCACCCACTCATCTTCATACACCGTTGAGCTTATCCCCAGATCAAAATCACATGACGACGCGCAGCGAGGGAAGAAAATTGTTGAAACTTCTTTCTTCATTCATCAGATTACTTCTTATCTCTCGTCTGATAATTTATTGCCGACAAATGTGTATTTCACCCTTTTTTTTGGTTCGATTTATTGGCCATTCTCCATCCACATCTGATTTTAACCTCACTGTGATTTGCTCCGCTCAGCAATACTCTTAAATCGATCGCTTATACCTGACTCATTACGCCATACTCAAGTTCTTCTGCTTGTTTCATAAATTTTCTCTTTTGCCTTGGACAGAACACATTTTATTTAGTTCATTCATCAGTCCATAAAGAAGAAGCATATGCTCATAACAAGCACAGGCAATATAATAGATAAATTTTTTCTACTTTTATAGAGGTATTGAATTTGCATAAAACTCGTTCACAAAATACAGATTCAGAATAACATTCCAGATATGAGTTTGAACAACGATTCTAGTTCCAATCTTTCTGCAGCATTGCCCAACATCAAAGAGACATCTCTTTATTGTTTGATCTCCAAAGGTTATCTTCATTTTCTACCTTTGAAACTGGGGATGAACAAATTGAGGATAAAGGAGAGATTGATGAAATGTATAGATGGTGATGAAGAAACTTTTCCAGTTAGGGCGACGGCGCCCGAAACTCACAAAACTTCAGACACACAGTTACAGCCTTTCACTTCACAAACTCCCGAATCACCTTCGAAATCTATCTACTCAAATAATACACAAGTCAACTATATGCATAATGGTACTTACTCAAAGGATCTATTAAGTTCAGTGAAAGATAATGACTATTATTACTCTCACTTCTTAACCAATATATCAGCCTCATCGTTAAATGGCTCCATTTATGATACCACAAAGTCTTCAAGTGCAATGATTGACATAAATTCAGACTTTTCGAATCAAAGTGAGGAGACAGGCGCTGATGGGATGCATCATTATAGTGATTCATTGAAGCTAGATGAAACTGTTCTACCCTTATCTCCTGAATTCTCCTCGACATCTGGGGAAGACTTGACTGAATTACTGAATAATTATTCGTCTCATTCCATTTACTTACCAAATCATTATATTGAAGATTCAACTTCTTCAAATAATCCAAAACTGAAAGAAATGTTATATGAAATTTTTCCTCATTGGGAATTGGAAAACGAAGATATTAAGATAGTTCAGCTAACGGGTGGTATAACAAATATGTTATTGTCGTGTTCAAAATACAATAATGAAACAAAGAACAACGAGAAAGTCTTGGTTAGATCCTACGGTAGGGGTACTTCTCTAATAATTGATAGAGATCGTGAGTTTGTCTCACATTTGGTTCTAAATTCTTTCAATCTAGCACCTCCTATTCATTGCAGATTTGGTAACGGACTTGTTTATGGTTACTTGAAAGGTAGATCCATCTCTCCTGATGAAATGGCTTTGCCTTACGTATATCCATTCATTGCACAAAGATTAGGTCAGTGGCACAATCTAATCAAAGCTGAGTTAATCGATGAAAGCATATTGAAATTCAAGAAGTTCAATCAAAAGATGAATGGCGAAGAAACAGACGGTGATGTAAAGTTCATCAAAGATATCTGGACTCTGATCAAAAATTGGATCAAAGTTGTTCCAACTATTGATGGTCTGGTGAAAGTTTGTGAGGACAATAAGGATATACAAGAGCCTCTTAATGACTCCTCTGATGGTACAGATCTGAAAGCTATTCTTACAAACGAATTAAATTGGGTATATAATGAAATCTCTCAGAAATCGCCAATAGTAGTATCACATTGTGATCTACTGAGTGGCAATGTCATAATACCCAAGGATACAACTTTTCTGAAGAACTTTGATTTGAGCGTCAATCCAGATAAGATTCTACCAAAATTGGAGTCTAATCCAGTTTCTTTCATAGATTATGAATATATGATGCCAGCTCCACGTGGTTTCGATATATCTAATCATTTCATGGAATGGCAAGGTTTCGATTGCAACAAAGAGAACATTCCTATACCTTCTATTGATAACATAGTCATGAAGAATTGGGTCAAGTCTTACCTCCATTTGAATGGTGAAGATAATGATGGTGCTATTGATGAAGAAGAGAGTGAAAAATTGATCAAGAATCTGATTGATGAGATTTACCTTTACTATGGTTTACCTGGTTTCTATTGGGGTGTTTGGGCCGGTATTCAGTCAAACATTTCTCTGATTGATTTTGATTATTCCACTTACTCAGGTTTAAGATTGAGCGAATATTGGGATTGGAAAAGAAAGTATCTATCCAATAAAAAATGAATAACATAGAACTATATACTGATAAGTAATTACCCTCCTTTGAAGAATTTCTGTATGATATATATTATCAATAGACACGCATATAAAATATGAATTTTAGGATTAAGATATTGCTCAGTGCTTTTATCCTCAAACAAAGGGTACCTCTGATAAGATGATTTGGTATCAAATTTAAAAATCTAGAATCTCAAGAGACAAAGGTTACAACAATTTTTTCGCAAAATCATTGCCTTTTTTTCTGTATTATAATTAGGAATGTGGCTGATTTTTCTATTAGAATAACACTGTTTTCATTATTCAATGAGCCATGTATACAACCATCACAAATCAATACCATCTAGTACATCAGCACTTGAAGAATATTCGAATAACCGCCATATGACTCCTCTGAGTATCCAAATTAACACTCATCAAAATCACAAGAAAGCCGCATTCCCCATCGGGAAGACGCACAGAATCGAGAAAATGAGAACTGAAGTGAATTGAAGACGTGTTATTATAGTTTTATTGACACCAAATACATTTAGTGATGATTTGTTTTATTCACTTCTGGTAGTTTAAATTGGCTAGTTTTTTTCAATTGGACTGAACAGTTATTGTGAGATATACATACCAGGAGACTCATTCCACTGTTCTTACCTTTGATTTTTTCATCTGTACTTCGACCTTTCAACTAATAGGACATTTCCAATTGTTAGCATCATAATATAATATACTATATATTCTATTATCCATTCTAGCATACATACCTGCAGTGCAGATTTTTTGTGTTTTATACTGGTTTGAAAAAAGGGCCTACTGAATCAATTGAGGATTCCATATAATCATCATCATCATCATCATCATGGCTCCAGTTAAGAAAATACCTGCTTCTGCCATAAAGCAGAAAACGGTCGATCCCAAATCAGAAGATGATTCTACCACTGAATTGATCTTTGAAAAAGGTGATGTAAGAGAGTACCCTGCTTCTGTTCCTTCTGAGAAGGTACTTAAGGCAAGATCTGTTATTTCCATTCAAGAAAGAGTTTTAATACTTGGCTTGACGGTTATTGCTTTAGTTATTCGTTTCTCCAACTTGTCAAATCCAAATTCTGTGGTTTTTGATGAAGTTCATTTTGGTGGATTTGCAAGAAAATATATCTTGGGTAACTTTTTCATGGATGTTCACCCTCCTTTAGCTAAATTGCTTTTTGCTGCCATTGGTGTACTTGGTGGTTTCAAGGGTAATTTTGAATTCAAAGAAATCGGTGATGTCTTTCCAAAAGATGTTCCATATTTATTGATGAGAGAATTAGCCTGCTTTTTTGGTATTGGTACTGTTATTTTAATGTACTTGACTTTGAGAGCTACTGGTTGTAAACCATTAATTGCATTTGCTACCTCCGTATTACTGATTGTTGAGAATTCAAATGCCACATTATCTCAATATATTCTTTTAGATTCCCCATTGATTTTCTTCATTGCCCTCTCTGCTTACTTCTTGGTCAAATTAGATTTACACCAAAATTTTTCATATGGATGGTTCAAATTCTTAATAGCATCTGGCGTAAGTTTAGGTTTAGCCCTTTCTTCCAAATGGGTTGGTTTATTTACTTTCTTTTGGGCTGGTGCAATTAGTGCTATCAACTTATGGTTTACCATTGGTGATTTGAAAATTTCATCTAAAGATATTGTGAGAAAGACTGCATTTAAGTTAGCTGGATTAATTGGTATTCCATTTGCCATCTACTGTGCTTTTTTCTACGTTCATTTCAAAGTCTTGGTTCATGAAGGGGATGGTGCTGCTTTCTTGAGTAGTGCTTTCAGATCATCATTTGATGACACTTCTGTTCCAAGGGAAACTTATGCATCAGTTGGTGTATCATCAATTGTTACTCTTAGACATCTCAACACAAATGGTGGGTACTTACATTCTCATGACCATTTGTACGAAGGTGGTTCTGGACAACAGCAATTGACTTTATACCCTCACTTAGATTACAATAACAAATTCCAAGTTGAATTATATAACGATACATCTGAGCCTTTAGAATTTGTTCCAATCCTACACGGTACCAAGATTAGATTGAGACATATGTTAACTCACAGAAGAGTACATGCTCACGATATCAGACCAGCTGTTTCTGAAGTTGACTGGCAAAATGAAGCTTCTTGTTATGGGTTTGAAGGTTTTGACGGTGATCCAAATGATGATTTCATTGTTGAAATTGAAGAATCTCAATCTACTGGATTAGGTAAGGAAAGACTCCGTGCTATTCAAACCGTTTTCAGATTAAGACATGCAATGACTGGCTGTTATTTATGGTCTCACGAAACCAAATTACCAAAATGGGGATTTGAACAACAAGAAGTTACTTGTGCTCAGCAAGGTATCAAGCCGTTATCATTATGGTATATTGAAGAAAATGAAAACATCTACTTAGACAGAGATTCTGAAAAGGTCTCTTATAAGGAATTGTCATTCTGGGAAAAATTTGTTGAATTACACAAACGTATGTGGTCCGCTAACAACGGATTAACTCAACCTCATGCTTACGAATCCAAGGCTGAATCATGGCCATTCTTGAATAGAGGTATTTCATACTGGAGAATTGATAATCATCAGATTTACTTATTAGGTAACCCAATTGTTTGGTGGTTAGCTTCTTTCCTCTTCTTACCATTTGGTATTTATACCGTTATTCAAATTTTGAGATGGAAATTCAGTTACGTTATTGCCAATAATCCAGTACTTTTCAATTATAACATTTATGCAGCTGAATATTTATTAGGTTGGTTCTTACATTACTTCCCATCATTTTTAATGGAAAGACAATTATTCTTGCATCACTATGTTCCAGCCTTATACTTTGCTATCTTAGCTTTAGGTCAAACCTTCGAAGTCTTCTACTCATATGTCTTCAAAAATAACAAATATATTGCTCATGCTTTGATAGGTTTGGTATTATCAGCATCTGTGTACTCATTCTACCAAAGATCACCATTATTGTATGGAACTGATTGGACTGAATCCGAATGTGAAGCATCTAAACTTTTATCAGGCTGGGACTACGATTGTAGTATTTACCCAGAATCTTACCTTAGTCCAGATGCGGCAACCGTCACATCGGATGTCGAAAACATCATTGGTCAATCGATAAATTTTGAAGACGCTCTGAAAATTGAAGTACCTCAAGACAATTACGTGGAATCAACACTCGAGGAACAATTTGATAACTCTAACGTTGTTAAAGAAACCCCTGTAGCCAATGAAGAGAGTAAAGCAATTGACGAAACCGCAACAAGTGAGACTGTTGGCGAACAAGAAATTGTTGTCGAAAAAGAGACTGCTGTAAAAGATGAGTTATAATCTTATTTTATCACCCCCATAAAAAACTCACAAAAGACAAGATGATATGTATATCTCTGTTTGATGATATATATGGAAATATTTAGTAGCGTTATTACTTACAAAAACTTTAAATAGTAAATTAAAATCATATATATGTTATCAATTGAATTGTAAATGCTAAATGTAGTTTTATATAGATTTCATAAACTATCTATAAGTTCCCTCAAAACGTTAATATCATTAGGGCCAGTTCTACAACATCCTCCAATATACCCCACATTACGTTCGTCAATCCAACCTTTGGCGAATTGTGCGAACTTTTCATGGTTATCTAAATGATCGTGATCACTATGAGGGGATAGTTTTTCATCCCAACTCCATGTCTTGGCTATACCATCATATACCTCTCCTGAATTGGGGTAAATAATAAGCTTGACTTTG
This sequence comes from Wenyingozyma ramenticola, assembly GCA_024271885.1. Taxonomy (NCBI): domain Eukaryota; kingdom Fungi; phylum Ascomycota; class Pichiomycetes; order Pichiales; family Pichiaceae; genus Wenyingozyma; species Wenyingozyma ramenticola. The sequence goes on from JANBXF010000006.1 coordinate 815,642, forward strand.
GAAATTCCAGGAACACCAAATTTTGTCAATGATGAGTTGAAGCTTTTGACTACATTTATCGAATTCCCCAAGCCAAAACAATTTGCACCGATGGCAATCAATCTGCTGGTTATCGAAGTCGGAACTTCACTTAGGTATTTGACTACCTCATCAATGGGTGTACCATCGGCCAATTCATTTTCATTTCCCACGCTAAACGATATATAGAAGGGCTTCTCGTTCTTAGTTTTTGCTTCAGATAATAACTGAATGAGGACTTTCAACTCGAGAAAGTTCGGCATTGTTTCAAATCCTAAAACATCAACTTGATCATTATTTGATAAAGCCTCAAATCTACCCTGATGGAATGACAGAATATCATCAGCAGTGGCAAAACCATAGTCACCTGTGTACTCAGACCCATTTGCCAATCCAGCACCATAAGGTCCAATAGATCCTATAATATATGGCTCTGTTTTCCTCCTTGAATCAGTGGAATTCGTCTGGGTAGCAATGAATTGTTTTCTAGCTGTTGCACACAACGAAACAGCTTTGGAATATATATCAAGTGTATTAGAAATCCCTCTTTGTTGAAGATTCTCATCGCTCAACTGATAAGTAGCTGTGGAGATCATATCCGAACCATTTTTCAAATAATCAAGATGGATCGAGGTTAATTCTTCGGGATTCTCCACAACTGCTAGACCTGACCATAAAGGATCGTTCACATTAACCCCTCTTTTCTCCAACTCTGTACCAGTGGCGCCATCAAGCACCAATGGAACGCTACTTTCTTGAAATCTCAAAGTCATGATATTCGTTTGTACTTCGAATCAGCTAAACATCTTTAACTTTGCTTCCAAAGGGTTAAATATGCACACCACTTTTCTGCAATGTCAGTAAACTAGCCTATTAATTTATCCGGATCATCGACGCGACGCAGAAGTTACAAATCAACTTATGGGGAAGCTCATTGTTCATAATCAAGACTTTGGTGATCTCTCTCTATACATGAATATATATGTATATAAGATATGATGGATCACAACCATCAATTCCCACATTAATATATAAGAGACATTTGCTTATGACTCGATTAGAACCGGAATATTACGAGGGAGACCTTTCCCTTCTGTATGATGAAATCAACTCTTCGGTGAGCTCAGAGGTCACACAATTTGATGAGTTAATGAGTCTCAATACACTAAAAGAGATCGAAAGCCGATGGTTGGTTGATAATGAAGTTGAAAAGCACAACATCAAATGGGCACTGATACTTAACAAATTTGAAAATGTACTGAGCGTCTACTATGATAAACTGGAAAGAAATGAAATCAACAATGAGACAGTAACAATTTTTATCAAATTATTTGCAAAGTTCTTCAGTAGATGTGATCTATCATTAATGTATCACCCGGGGTTGAGTAACCTTACTAAAGTATTCAACTCGAATGTCAACTGTTTTATTAGGTTGGGTCATTACTTCGCAAAAGATCTAGTGGTAGTTCGACTGAGTGAACTGGTCAAAAGATATATGACAAATGGCCACACCCAGTTGAACTATTTAATAGTTAAGTCAATTGATTATTTGTTCAAGTATGATCAATTTGAGATTATCCTAGAGTTATATAGGGATTACAAACTCTCCACTTTTTTTGAGTGGATCGACAAGTACCTGTTGGGCAAAGATAGTATACTCTTATTTTATTCACAGATCGCTAATTCATTACTAAATTCAAGACAATATACCGATTCAATCCATTTGTACAAGATTGTATTCAATTTACCAATAGAGAGAGCTTCCAAGGAAACATTGACAGGATTATTGTTTTTGTACAATATCAATCTAATCTTATTACCAACTGATCACATTTATTATACTTCAAACTATAACAATCGTCCATTAGACAGTAATTTGGTTAGATATAGCTCATTATTTGCATCTTCTTGGATCTTCCAATTGGTTCAAAGTTATCATGTATATGATTATTTCACCGTTGAACGCATAATAAACGCTCAGATCACAAATCAATTGCCAGAAGCTCACAAGCAACAATACAATCGACAAATAGAGCAGGAGCAACAAAGTAGACAACAATCTAAGGATTCAAGAAATGAAGGAACCACTACTTCAGAAGTGGTATTAAACTTGAACCCTATTATTTATGAAGATATTTTGAATAGTTTAAGATTCAAGAAGTTATTCAAATCAATTCAGAATTTTTCAACCGTGCATTTTTCAAAATTGTGCTCTTATGATCCCCTGCCAGGTGCAACGAAAAGGGACACACTTAATTTCCTTAAATTTTGCTGTGATTTTGATAGATTCTATCTCGCAAAACAATTTGTTGAAACCTGGGAACTATGCTCAGAAGATAATGAGGATGAATTTTTCCTCATTCGAAAGGAAAATACCACTGACTTAGGATTCACGGGATCCAAGAAGCTTTTGCTCTACATGAACCAAAGACTTGTCAATGATAATACGAGATTGGACGAAATAACGGAATACCTTGATGGGTTACTCAAGTCCACTTCCAGTAGGCGGTAGTGATATAGATTTATAATTCATGTAAAGAGGGTTCGGGTTCTATGAATTTATGATTTTGGAATTATTTGAAATAAATATATATTTACATAAAAAACTTCTAAAGGAATGATTCGAAATTCTCAAATCACTTATTCTAATTCCCCAAAAGTACCTCTTTTCTTTGTAGTATCATACTTTCTAATGATATTCTCTTGTCCTTCAACTTGAGAAAATGCGAAACCACGTTGCTTACGCATTCTATGGACTTGTCTGACTTTACGTATTGTTCTTTGGAAATTAGTGAAACGAGGTTTATGGTCATGAATTTGATACTTTTGGATCTTTTGGACTTTGTGATAATACTCAGGCGACCACGTTCTCTTATAATACTTCCACAACAAATCTCTCAAAAGACATAAAACTGGTAAGATAATTGCCATTGTCCAGTAAACCAAAGATCCATAGATGTGTGGTACGATACCAGTGTATTCAATAGAAGTTCCTGTCTTCGGCGCAATCACGGCGTATAATGGGAAAAGAACTAACCAAACTAAGACGGATCCTGGAATAGCAATAATTGTGAATTTAGTCCATTGATTCGAGACTAAAGCAGCTTTACCTAACACCGTGAATGTACATGCTGTATAGATGGCAACACCAAAAACCCAATTGTTGGAAATCAGTCCACTGGACAGTTCATTACCATATTTGAAAATGTTCATACCAGCAACGTATATGATAGAACTATGGTAGAAACCATTGACTGCCCAACTCCAAAAGATTTCGACGTTGAAGAAATGTCCCTCCTGTCCTATCTTATATAGTTGGGGATACTGGTTTAACATATTTGCATTCAAAAATTGATCAAAAATTCCCAACACAAAAGGTGGCAGAACAGTAAAAAAGACATTGTAAAAAGTTAATGTCCAACTTTCACATATTGATTGTCCACTAAACCCGTTACTAAAAACAAACCAAAACTGGGTCATGTATAAAGCAATATTCTTGTAAAATGAATACAAAATAGCCAACGAAATTCTTTGATAAGACCAGGAACCATGAACTAATAGCAGTTTTTTCAGGTACTTGAATTGACCTATGGCAAAATCGGCACTTCTTGAAGCTTGCATACCCTCCATACCACTTATACCAACACCAACATGAGCAGCTTGAATCATCGAGACATCATTTGCACCATCGCCAATGGCCAACAACAGAGCCTTTTCTCTTCTCTTGACTAATTTGACAACTAGAGCTTTTTGTAATGGCGACACTCTACAACATATTACAGCTTTACAGATGACACCAATTTGTAAAAATATGTCTTCTAAATCTGGTTCTAATGCATAGCCCAATGATTTTCCGTCGATTATCAAAGCCAGTGAGTTCAAATCATCAGCAGACAGTTGATTATTTTGCAAAGCATGTAACTTATCCTCAAGATTGATTCTTGTATCTTCCTTCGTTTCTTCATTGACAATAAGTAAGTTCATATCCTCGCTCAATAATCTACAACTCATACCAATATTAATGGCAGTTTCTTGTCTATCACCAGTCAAAACCCAAATTTTAATACCAGCTTCTTGCAAGACGTGGATAGTCTCTGGAACACCATCCTGTAATTTATCCTCAATGGCAGTAGCACCCAACAAAAACAAATTATTCTCAATGAGTTCAGCAACGTCGTCTAATTTCTGGGATCTGTCATCCAGTGAAGTAGCAGCTTGGTTATATTTCAGCGACCAAGCTTCATATTCTTCTTCTGGGACTTCTCTTGTAGCAAGACATAAAGTTCTCAAACCTTCAACTGCGAACTCTTCTAAATGTTTGATAGTAGCATCAACAAATGGATTGTTGTCTTCATCTAATCTTGATAATATAACTGTATCTGCACCTTTGATGTAAAGACGAATCTTCCCATCAGGACATCTAAAAATGGCAGACATTCTCTTACGCGTTGAATTGAATTCACATACATTCAATAATTCATATGTTTCTTCTCTTGTATCAACAAGCATGGAAATACTACTAGGCTTTCTAACCGTGAACTTATAACCTAACATTGCAGCACCGTCAACTAGGGCTCCTTCATCAGGGGATGCAGCTTGATATTTGATATTACCATAATCATCGATTTCAGGAATAACTGTATGACAAGAACCTAACAAGGTCAAAAACTCATTGATAACTTTAGCATGAAATCCATCTGAGAGTCTTTCATTCTGTAATTCTTTGAATGTATGAAATCCCATTTCTATACCATCAACCTCAGCAGCTTGTTTGTCTTCAGGTATTGTCTCGATATAACAGCGCCCACCGATGGAACAAGTTTTGAAAACCATAATGTTTCTAGTTAAAGTACCTGTCTTATCACTAAAAATATATTTGATTTGACCCAGTTCTTCGACTAACGAGGAGGTTCTCACTACAGTTGGTGTATCTGTACCTTCGTCATAGATATCCAGATCTGAACCAATTAACCAAGCCTGATAATACTTGATCATTTCCACAGTCACAAATAATGAAATTGGAACCAAATTGGAATACAAGATCCAATATGTCAGTATATCTTGAAAGAATAAAGTCACTTTGTTGTAATCATCAATTGGTAGGTAGCCCAAATTCTTTCTGTTGATTGTAATATTTAGCACATCACCTGCAGAAGAAACGATAGCTAAAGTAATCAAAATCAAAAAGAGAGCAATGATCTGTAAATTAATGATTCTTTCCACATCAGTTCTCTTGATTGGCGTTGCGGTGGCATTTCTCATTAATTTGGTTTCATGACCTGTAAAGATAACGATACCGTGAATCCATTGAGTATTTTTTAAAGAAGCACCTCTCAATAACATCTGATCGGGAGACAATGGAATGTCGTGATTAGTCAATGACAAAGTACCCTCATATGTATATAAAGAACTGTTCGGTCTCTCACTCAATATTCTACCTTGCATATTTGCTAAATCTCTTGGGCTTAGCAGATGACTCGTCTGCTCCCTTGCTTGCTTGATTTTTAGATTGGTTTCACCGTCCAAGTTAGCAGTTTCAATATAACATAACCCTTCAGGTTCGGATGAGTTCAATAAAATAAGATCGGCAGGGAAAACAGATCCATTCTTTACCTTCAAAATATCTCCCACTTTGACGTCAATCCATTTTCTTGTGACGAATACACCAGTCTTAGGGTCTAATACATCAATCAATGATCTATTCAACTCTGCATCCGACGAAGCTCTTTTGAGATCTTCAGTGATTTCTTTAAGTGCGGATACGAGTAACACAATAGATAAGGTAATGATTGTAGTATATCTATTCGTTGGAGAAACGTGTGGGACCTGTTGAATGATAGATGTAAACAAAAAGAATAAGTTGGCATATTTGGAAAATTGTTCAAATAAGAATTTGGGGACAAATGTGAAGATGTTATATTTCGTTGTAGAAATGTGGTTATCGTAATAACCGAAAGAAGAGTTAGACTGAGGATCGTTCAAGTTGATTAATCTTGGCGAAAGATGAGAATCATCCTCAACTTGTTTTCTTCTCAAGACTTTATTGAACAATCGTCTGATGTCGAACATATTTTTTAGGTCATCACTAAGGTCCTTATCGGGCGGAGGCCTATTATCATGTCCAATATCATCCTGCAGATTTATCAAATCATTATCTTGGTCACGATGTATATCATCCATTTCAAATTCTTCGTTTAGGTCTGCGTCATCATCTGCAATCGTACGTTTGTTGGGTATAACTTCAACCTCGTTGTAACTCGGTATACCCAATCTAGCTCTCATTTGATTATAAAATCCCTTCACACCTGAGCTCGCTGACTTGCTGGAGCCTCTATTTATATTGTCATATAAATCATGATCTCTATCAAAGGCAGACGTTGGATTGTCGGCAAATATTATACTATCGTCATCTTCGTTGTAGTCATATATATCATCAAATGGGTTGTCAGATCTAGTGTTACTATTTCCATTTGACGCGGTCGAGGAGAGAGTAGGTTTGTTAGAACCACCGTTTAACAGATCAATGTCTTGCGTGTTATACGCACTATTCAAGTTTTGCTGATTGATAGCATTTGAATTTGAAAATGGGTTGGCTTCCGCATCCTGTAGAAATTCTTCATCATCCAGTAAATTTGGCTCATTCGCCCTTCGGTAGCTCATCTTTTAATGACTTGATTTTAAACTCAATCCTTTTCTCAGTAAATATGATGTTATTTAAGACACAATGTCAAATAAAGTCGGTGATCTCAAAGAATTGAGTTTTATATCCGACAGACCGTGTTGTAAACTGAGCAGATCAGGTAATTGGATCTCAGAAGCGTATATTTGATGTTGTGTGTTGTTCTCTGTATACCATGAAAATAATGTAAATTAAGGCGCAATAGATTGTCTGGAAATAGCCAAAGATAATCACGTGCCAAAAACAGCTTGGATGACTAGTGTACTGGTAAAATAAGTACAACATACACAAGAGTTGTACAGGAAAATTTTTATTTTCCCCTACATCATGTACATACATATATACTACTCGGATTTACAAGAGGAGGAAGAATAACAAGTAAATATTATTAGTGAATGGTTTTTTTCAAATTATTATATATGAACAATCAAATAATTTAAGCTTCTAAAGAAAGACGACCCTTTGGATTGGTAACCTTGATACCAGCAGCTTTAGCCTTAGCTAAGATTTCAACTCTGTTCTTAGCAGAAACATTGTGAGCGATTTCAGCAGCATAAGATTTAGTGTTTAATAATAAACATTCTAATTCCTTTAAGTTGTGGACTAAGAAAGCTTTGTGACCGGATGGCATTAAGTGTCTAGTCTTCTTGTTGGAACCGTAACCAATCTTTGGTTCTCTGATTTCACCTCTGAATCTTCTTCTGACACAAGAATCAATACCCTTTTGTTTTCTCCAGTTGACGGCGACTCTGGCGTATCTGTCAGAGTGATGTCTCTTGAACTTCTTGTTGTGTTTCTTGACAATCTTTGGGTGTGGTAATGAAGCAGCCATCTACATTAATAAAAAAATAAGTTTGTTAGTATATCCAATTATTGTATATCACTATAATCATCAAGGCTTCTCCTTTTGAATTTATATTTCATGTATTCGTTTGGTACAATTTTCCACATTCCCTTGTGGAAATCAATTAATCGATAATTCGGCATCATAAATAGTCATTTCATTTTGAACAGTAACATATATGATAAGAACATGTAATGATAATTTGCGAATAATGTAAGATAAAAGTAATCCCTAATAAACGGGCAAAACGTCGATATGAATTAGAGTTATGACGAAGTAATATAAGAGTATCAATAGTGCAAGTAGTGGTTGAAAAAGTGTACCGTGAAATAAATTTTCAGTATTAATAATGAAACATTTAATCATATTCTTTTCTCTTTTTTTTCAATAGGTATATAAGTTCAATACGAGCTTGTGATGAATGTTGAGTCTAGTGTATATCTACATACCTTTAGTGATTTGTCTGTGTAAGATACTTTATGAAAACTTTATTATTGTTACTGGTAATGATAACTATGAAGACTGATATATTAAAATAAAATTAAGACCAGGAGGAGCTAGAGCTAGAGCCAAAGCCAAAACCACAGGGAGAATAGAGCCAGCGAAAATTTTCCATTCGGAGACTTGCAGAGGTGTGCGGAGTTTCCTGTCACCACTTCAATTGGCGAGGTTTTTTATTTCCTTGCGTGACTGGTATTTTTTCAGATTGCTATATTTGTGCATTACAGGTGTGGGGTGTGGTTATTTTCAGCAACACACATAAATGTTGCAACATTTTCCTTCGTACTTAAAATAGAAGAAGAACGAGAAGTCATTCACGTGATTGAAGAAGATATGTAAATGTTTTGTTCGTGTTCGTGTTCGTATTCGTATTCGGATTCAGATTCATATTAAGAGTCACCAATTCAGTCATTGGAGGCATAGCTGATCTTGTGGTGGGATTAGACTACAGGTACCCGATTGGCATTGCGAAGATGTCTGTGCTTCTTTAAGTTTTACTTTTGAGCTCAACTAAGTAACCCTAAATCTGATCTATACCGAAACCCACTATGTAGATAATTTCTTTTTACTGAGTAAGTCGCTTACGAACTAAATTTAGTATTGTGTGGTTTATAGATGTAGCGTACTGCTCTTTATACTTATATCACTCACCAACGTTTATACAATAAATAAGAAGTGAATTTATTCATTACATCGACCTAGATGCAGACACAAAAGGTATGAGGTTGTGCATTGAGTTTTTCATTTCAATCGTACGTTATGTATACAGAAATTGAAACTAAAAAAATCTTTGCGATACTTCAATTGCCTCAAATTATTGCGTTTTTTTTCAAACGAGAATAATCTGACTGAAGACTTTCTTGTATACGAATCAACATAGTGGTCTGATATGTTCCATAGTTTGCCACATCTTTTTGATCTTCAATCAAATTGAGCAAAAATTCACGCTTTCACGGCGTTAAGAAGGAAGAGGTTGAAAAAACTGGCAAAGTGAGCGTGGGGTACTCAGCTGAGTGTGGCACACCCCATCAATAAGGGGTTTCTATAGAGATTTTCTAGTTCGACACTTATTATTCACCCGGTAAGTACTGATTTTTGGTAAACATCCGCCAACTCAATGATGCAAACCCGCTAATGGGCTGTGGCGTCGCTCAGTAGTTAGTGCAAAACACAAACTTGATTCGAAATCGCACCCTATACAGGTGTGGCACACCCCATTACCTGAATTAAAAGACCCGAGATCGTTTCCAAGATACATGATTTGGTCAAAAACAATGCCGCCGCGCAGGACAATTACGATTTGCATTGAGTATAGTGAAAAATCGTGTAAAAAATCGTGATACGGCTTTAAGATAAAGTAACTGAATTGTACTTTATCAATACTGAAAGAAATGAAAAAAGAGAATATAAAAAGATGCGTGATTCCAACTTTCCTCCTTTAATCTTTTCAGTCCATAAAAGTAACCCTAAAATCATCAAAAGTATCGGCTCTCATTCAAAATGGCTATTGTTATCAAATCAAAAGACGCAGATACCACTCTTGCATTTTTGGAGCAATATGATGACGAGGTTCCACCTCCTACTCCAGAAGAAGATCGTAAACTTGGAAGAAAACTCATGTGGGTGATAGTTGGATTTACGAGTCTTGTAAATCTTGTTTTGTATTCAGACAAAGCCGTTGCTTCTTACGCTTCACTTTTCGAGTTCTGGGATGATACTGGATTGACTCAAAATAAATATAATAACTCAAACACTTTATTTTATGTCGGTTACATTGTTGGTCAAACTAATTTATATTTAATCCAGAAAGTCCCAATTGGAAGATTATTAACAGCAATTACATTTATTTGGACAGTCATAATATTTCTACACTGTACCTTATTCAATTACCAAGGTGTTTACGCTATTAGATTTTTCCTCGGTTACTCCGAATCCATGACTCTAACAATTTTGAACACCACAATGGGTCAATTCCTGACAAAACGTGAAAAAGCAGCCACAGCCCCAATATTCTACTCTACTTGTGTCGGTGTCACTATTCCAGTTGGTTTCATTGCATATGGTGTTCTCAAAATCAATAATCCTCCCATCCCATTGTGGAAAATATTCATGATCATTATAGGTTCAATCACATTCCTACTTACGGTGTTGATTGTATTCTTATATCCGGATAACCCCACTAACGCCAGGTTTTTAAGTGTGAAGGAAAAAGTTTGGACTATAAGAAGAGTTCAAGAGACTACTGGGTCAAGTATTGGAACTAATGTATTCAAAACTCATCAAATGATTGAATGTTTGAAGGATCCAATTTCCTGGTTATTTGCATTATTCTTTTTGTTACAACAGTTAGCTAACAATTTGCCATATCAACAAAATTTACTTTTTGAATCCCTTGGAAGGATCTCTGATCTTGATTCAACTTTGGTTTCCGTTGCTTCTGGTGGGTTTGCCGTAATTCTATGTGTTATAGCAACTACCTTGCTTTTATTTTTTGAGAACATCACTGCTTGGTCAGTAGTTGTTTGGACTATTCCATCTTTTGTCGGTTCGATAGCTCTCGCTACTTTACCCTGGAAAGACAACATTGCTCTTCTGGGAATGTTGTGTCTTGCAAGTCCAGCTTTTGGAGTTCCATGGATTCTCATGTTTAGTTGGAGTGCGGCCACTGCCTCTGGGTTTACTAAGAAACTTGTCAGAAACTCAATGGTCATGATTGCTTACTCTGTGAGTAACATCATTTCACCACAACTATGGCAAGAAAAGGATGCGCCAAGATATATTCCTGCTTGGATTGTTCAGATTGTCTTATCATTCTTTATTGCTCCTTTAATAGCAATTGTTATTTGGTTTCTCTTGAAAAGAAGAAATGCCCAAAGGTTGGAGTTGGTTGAGAGTAGCTCCGAGGAGTATTTTATCGAAAAGGATGGAGAAAAAGTTCATGTCAATCTAGCACTTTTAGATCTGACAGACTTAGAAAATGAAAAGTTTATCTATTCACTCTAGAGAAGAGAAGGAGATCTTATTGTGTTATAAATATTATATACTTACACCTATTGATAAATAGTAACATTACTGCTAAGATTTAATATTTCACTTGTGTTAGTTGTAATTTTAAACCAACTCCTCTTTATTATACAGGTAAATATTTTAACATGTTTGAGTTATCAAAGCGTCGATTAGCGTCGATTGGCGTCGATTTATCTATAGATGATTTTAGGAGGCGGTAGATAGTGAGTGTACATATATGAATGAAAGATTGGGCTATATATACTGTGGAACAAGCACAATAGCCTGATAAGCAATGGCAATACCCTCGTCACCACCTCCAGTACTTCCGTCAAAGCCAATGAGCCGAGTGAGGTCTTCTTCAGGTACACCAATTTCAGTGCAGCCAGCTTCTCAACAGATTGATAATGTCATTTATTCAGCCGAAGGTAGTGAAGATAAAGACATATACCTGAAGTTGCTTCAAGATGTCTCTGTTGAAATTCCCGAGTTTTTACATGAGTTGAGTACGACAAAATTGGATTACTTACTAGAAAGAAACGACATATTACGAGGTCATTTATTGACCAACCCCAATTTTCAAGAATTAAAGAAGGATATTCAACTTGTCTTGGAGGAGCAGAAAGCTAGAATTGAAGAATTGAAGCAGTTTTATAGTAATAAAGTGAATGATCTTACTTCAAAGACTGATTCCGAGTTGAAAGAGGCTTCAGATTTATTGAAGTCATGGGGCTCGCTGCAAGTGGAGATGTACGCTGAATTGGATAGGTACCAGAAACCAGCAATTTTAGATCAACTACAAAAAAAAATGTCCAGCCATGATGCACAATGTTCCCAAATAGTAAACACATTCGTTAATTCAAAAGTAGATCCTGCAGTGGGTGGTTTGATAGATTCAGATCATGATGAAGAGATCAAGATCAAAAAGTTCATCAAGGAATATAGAAATCAGCGACAGGCGTATTATTTGACCAAGGAGAAGTACTACAGAGTACACGAGGATCGTGCGGGAGGGATTATATAAAATCTAGAAATAAATAAATTTATGTATTGCAACGAAATAGATAGGAAAGGACTAAAAATAACTCATCCAAGTGAGAGTTACAAAAAGTTAAAAACAATTTCAAGTATAAATTTAAAGAAAACAGAATAAGCATATACAATACACGCGTTGACTTATGCAGAATCTAATAAGTAGTTAGTGGCAAGATCGATTCCCCATTTGTTCTTCTGTAATGCAGAGATTGCTTCATCTCTGCTGAATCCCATACCCTCAATCTCCTCGATTGCCAACTCCTGTGATTGGGTGTAGTGACTTCCGGAAACAGTTTTATTTGTATCAGATCCTGTAGCTATACCAGAAGATGAAAATCCAGTGTTTGAGAAAGATGTATTTTCGTATGCTGGGGCAGCTTCAAACGCATTGTTGTTGACGGCACCAGCTGCATCAGAGGATCCTTTCAGAGAAGGATCGTTTCCAAATCCAGCAAAGACATGCTCCCAATCATCAGCAGTAGCAGTAGTTGTGTCTTCAGCACCAGCTGCACTTGGGAAACCCGAAAATCCAGTAAATGCTCCTGTGCTAACATCACCAAAGTGATCATTATCAAATGTAGTCTCAGCTGTAGCTTCTTCCAATCCCAAATCATCAAACATATTAATGCTTTTAGTGGTGTTCACATTGGTGACTTTACTGACAGCAGATGGTGCAGACGAGAAACCAGAAAACCCAGCACTAGGGAATTCACTTGGGGAGAAATCAACATTAGTGGTATCAACATCAGCTGGTTCCAGATCAAAAGAGAAGGGATTCGTTGATGGTAACTTGGAATCAGTGGTGACTGCATTAGCCGTCTGGCCTGGTAAGTTCTGAAAAGAATCATGAAATTCATCTTCCTCATCAGATGACTTTTCTTCTGCAACACTCAATTCTTGAATTGGTGGAAATTCATCGTCAATAGTCTTTGTAATGAGAGCAGGTTTATCTTCAGGTTCTTTCTCTTCTTTTATCGACGCATTTCCTACACTATCGGTATCATCTTCAACTGCGGGTCCTATTGGCTCGAATGAACCTGGCATTGAAACAGATGCTATTGGTTCTTCTATTGGTTCCTCTGTCGGAGTTTCATCAAAATCTTCATTCGACTTATCAGTAGACTCTTCACCTGGCCCTTCAACCGTTGTTCCCAAAATACTTTCGTCGTGAGCTGCAGTCTCTTCGACCTTTTCAGTACCAACAACAGGCGTGATTTTCTTAAGGTCAACACTGTGAACCTCTTCTTCTACTTGGTCTCTAGCTTTGGTTTCCACAACGTCTTTATCATCAAGGGTATCAACCTCTGTAGCTGGCTCATCAGTAGTAATAGAAACGGGAACTTGATCTTCCTCCGTAACGTCCGCTGGGGCAGAAGAAGGAGTCACAGAAGCGGCAGCGGCAGCAGTGACTGCATATTGCGCATGTTGCGCTTGTGCCTCTTCGATATCATCACGATTTACAATTTCAAATGATTCGCCACCAGAGGAGAATTGTTGATGATCAGGTTGGGACTCTATTTCGTGATCTTGACCTTGCTCTTCAGATTGACCTTCTGGCAGAATTTGAGAACTTAGAACCTCTTCGTTAGAAGCATTAGACAATCCCCTTATGTTTTCTTCTTCAATTGTACTAGTTGGAGAATTTGGAGCAGATTCAAAATCACCTCTTACAGATTGTGGTGGATTGTTTTGAACGCTCGAAGTTGCAGATTCAGGTCTGGCAAAAGGTAATGGGAACTGTTGGGCTTGTGGATACTGATAATCGGAGTTTGCTGGTGAACTTATTGACGTTTCTGTAGATTGCTTAGTTGACGATCCGACTGCTGTATTGGTCAAAGATCCTATGCTCTGATCCGGTTCTTCTTGTGTGGTTTCTGAATCAGAAGAGTGCGATGCACTCGAAACAAAAACAGGTGGAACATCTTGGTGCTCTGGAATATGTTTTTCGGATGTTTGAGAAGCAATAGGCTCATCTTGAGTGAAGTCATCAAAATCGTCCAATGATGCAGTTGGAACATCCCCTTCTTCCAAGAGTAGATTTGTGTTTTCACTAGCAACGCTCTTTCTAACACTTGAAAGTCCCGCAGCAGCAGCAACACCAAGTCCAGCACCTAGTGCAGCACTATTGGCCAAGACAGTACTATAATCCAATGACTTTTCAGAGTACTCAGCAGAAAGAGAACCATAAGTATCATGTAAATCAACGTTTTTATCTTCCAATTGTGCTTGTCTTGAGACTAGCTGTTGATGTTGAGCAGCAACTTCCTGGATTTGGGACTCAACATTCTTGATTTTTGAAACCAAATCTTGATTTTCATTATTAATTACAGCAACTTGTTGACTGGTAACAGCAACCATGTTCTGAGATTGTTTTAATTTTGTGAGTAGGTTCTCTAATTGTTCTTTCAAGTCACTAGTTTCAACATTCAAAACGCCTAACTTTTCCTTCATGCTTTGGTTTTGCTTCTGAGATTCTTCAAATTGTAACTGTAATTGTTGAAATTTTGTTTGCTCTGCATGATATGAAGCTTCCGCCAATGATAATTCCTGTTGCAACTTATCCGACTCTTGTCTTGAAGAGGCCAATACCGACTCAACTTCAGTGACCTGTTGAAGCTCGCGTTCATACAATGCTCTCAATTGAACCAATTTTTGTTGGATTGTTTCTTTGACCTTCAAAATCTTATTCAATTCACCTTGAGCCTTATCACGCTTAGCATTGACATTGGTAGTCTGAACAGTTAAAGAGTTAATTTGATTAGAAAAGTTGGCAATATCGACAGTAGCTTGACTCAATTTATTGGTGACTTCTCTTGAACCGTCCACCGAACCAGATGTTGGCTGACTAGTGAATCCACCAGTTGGTTGAGATGTAAATTCTCCAAATGAGGCAGGATGAGAAGAAAATTCAGTGGTGGCAGATTTGGTAAGAGAAGCTGGTGGCGAGGAAAATTGTGAAGCTGATGTAGGGGCATTAGCAGCAGTTGGAGGAGGGATTGAAGATGTCTCATGTTGACTTGGGAAAGATCTTAAGGCATTATAATTTGGACCAGATCCTGTTGCATTTGGGGTACTTAAAGTACTGTTTTCAGCAGAGTCAAAAGTTGGCTTATGATCTCTACCTGGAATTGCGGGAGGGATATGTTTAGCTTTTGGTGCAGTTGGATCTTCGGGTCCTTCATCATCATCATCAGAATCATCAAGCAAATCTTTCTCACCAGGTTGTAGTTGTTGATGTTGTTGTTCTTGTACCATGTGTTGGCCAAAACTAGAGCTTGGTACAAAAGCTGGACGGGAACCTGTCACTGTAGAGGAAATTGTTTGACGAGGTACAACGGGCGGGGGAGCAGCAGTGCTTGAAACCACGGGAGGAGAGGCACTTTTTGGTACTGATGGTGCTGCTGCTGAAGAGGAAAACAAATCAGCCAAATCATCATATGCTGATTTTGGCTTTGTAGGTTGTTGATGATCAGGAGCAGCTACCGGAGGAGGTGCTTGCGCATAAGACGCAGTTCTAATCGGAGCAGATGGTTGTGATGATGTGGCTTGACCAACAACAGAAGAGATCAAAGAAGCGGGTGTTTCATCTGGTAAATTGAAACCAGCAACTTTTTTTTGAACTAAAAACATGGCAATGGCAAATTCATTTTTGTTGAAAACATCAGATCCATCCAAATTCGATAACTCCCAAATAGTGGCCAACACGTCATTTGGTAACTTAGAAGTCACCAAGAAATTTGCGACATCACCACCACTAATGGAACCCGTCTTTTCCTTATCAAGAGTGTCAAAAATAGCATCAAAACTTTGCTTTTGTTGTGGTGTGATAACCCATGACTCAGATGTAAGAGGCGGGGAATGCATTATAACACTACTACCTGATGCTTGCGAAGATACACGAGATACAATACCTGGAGTTGGGGAAGTAGGATGAGGCAAGGGTGAGGGTTGTGTTGTAGGAGTTCTCGAGATAGTTGGAGAAGCTGTTGCAGCTTGCCAAATATATTCTGGGACTGATTGGGGAGGAGCTGCTAATGACTTATTCAATAAACATTGTAATAAATGCATAGCAACAATGAATTGTGACTTATTCAATTCACCTGCTTGATCTGTATCAACCAAGTTCCAAACTAAACCTAAAACATTGACTGGTAACTTTGAGTTCAAGAAGATAGTCTGTGCCTGAGCACCCAATAATTTGCCCGTGGTTGTGGAACGATCAAACATTGCACCAAATGACTGAACAGATGCAGGCAACAAAGGAGGAACAGCAGAACCAGTTTGTTGAGGAGCAAATCCCGAATTGATTGAAGTTGCACGCGAGACAGTTGGTTGTGGAATTGAAACTGTAGAAAATTTTGCCAATTGAGGACTAACTTTATTTGCCAAATTGATATCTAAGGGAGATCCATTTTGCAGATGTGCGATTAATCTCATAACAACACAAAAAGTGAATTGATCAAGACTACCAGTACTGTTTGGATCAGCTAATAACCAAACTTCACCAAGGATTTGTAAGGGTAAACCAGAAGTCTCTAATAAAGGTCTTGCAACAACACCAGATATGGAGCCGGTAAGAGTTGGGTCCAGGGTCTTGAAGATCTGACCATAATACTTCTTTTCCTCTTGAGTAAGAGGCTGCTCTAAGGTTCCACCAAGAACTATTTATCGGAATCAATAAGTTAGTATGATCTAAAGAGCAACGGCAAAGCTCACATAACAAGAAAATATTGAACGTACTTGACATTGCAGCAGGATTTCCGGAAAGATAAGTATCAGACACTGTGTAAATTGAGCTGAAACGAGGGTTACTAATTAATCAAAAACAAAATCAGATGCAATTGTATCGACTAATGGCCTCTATCGATTTAACTTTCGTAGAAAAAGGAAGATGACGTGGAGATCAAGATTTAAGATTTTTAAATAACTCATTATCATCATTAATAACAACCGGCAAGTCACAATGAGAAACGATCATCTCTTTCCTCGCAAGGTTATGTGGCGATGACCTAAGTCGAGGCGTCGATTAATACTACCACTATTTTAGTTGTGGATTTACACAAAAATGTAACTTCATGAATTTATGTACACATATGGGTGTGTGCAGTATATAAACCTATTTACTCCATCTTGACTGCAGCTTTTGTAGCTTTTGCAGAAAGTACATTTTCATCGCTCTCGATCAGATGTTTTGACTGAGTGTTTTTATCAACGATCTCCTCTTCGTAATTAGTTGACTCTACTTTCATATTTTCATCCTCCAATTGGTGCAATATATCCTTGACGGCTTCTTTGGTGATATCCGCTTGGGTATCTACATTATCTTGCTTTCGTATTTTTTTCGGTATATCAGCAACAGGAACAACATCCTCAGTGATATGAGTGCTTCTTACCCATCCAGTCTGGAATCTTGGTTGAAATTTAGGCAATGGATGTGCCTCAGTATTATATACAACATTTCTGATATCCCATTTTGGATCTAAGTTGTCCTCAAACAATAAATATAGATACTTCAAAGTCTCAGCAAACCAGAACGATTCTAAGTTATTTCGCTTCTTAGATGGCGACTTAGTGACATCGTCAAGAGAGGTGTACCTTGGTTTCTCATCCTTACCTCCCTCTGTAACTCTTGTGTGTTTGACGAAATTTTGGAAAATTTCCCAACCCCATTCTCTGTAAATTTCATCTTTTGTAATATGGTACAGGTAAAATAAGGTTTCAACGGTTTCTGGTCTTTGTAAATTATGCCTATCTGCAGTCTTGATAATAAAATCTTCCTTGACACTAGACTTAGTATTGAATACAACAATCTCAGGTGCTAATCCGGTATTTGGAACATCATGATACATTCTGTAACAAGTATTTGCTAATTCTTCACCCAACTCCAAATCAGAAGAGTGAGATTCGTCCCAAAATACAGATTTTTTGGCGACTGATAATTCTTCACCATGAGTTGCTCCCAATGCAAACAGTCCACCAATGAAGCAAACTAAATGATCCATTTTGCTCGATAAACCACCGTTTATACCATTCTCCAATTCACCGAGGAAAGTCAATCCTGATGGAGTTGACTTGTTCAGAAGCTTTCTTCTCATACCTTGAACAGTTTCTTTATACATATCAAAATAAATTTTTTCGTCAGTTTGTAGATATTGCTTCAAAAGATACTCATAATAAGAATCACCTCTTGATCCTAATCTAATCACTCTTCCTTGGTATTTACCAGTTTCGGGATTGACATAAATCGGGACTAAACCTTCCTCTGGGTGATTGTCATCTAGAACCTTCATGATTTTTTCAACTTTCTCCCAATACAAAACTTCTCCTGTCAAATTAGCCAAGTATTTGAATTCAAGTTGTAAGGTTGCAACTTCTGCAGTAGATGAAGCTCCATTATTGTTATGTGCTTTGACACCACTTTGTTTCTGTAAGTTTACTGATGCATATGGTAAACCACTGTTACTTTCGAATGATCCCAAAATACTATTGGCTAGGTGAGTAGCTCTTTCCAAATATAGATCATCTTCAGTAAGGTAATGAGCAGATAGTAAGCCGCCTAACATTCTAATTGTGGTTTCAAAAACATTAACTTCATAATCAAAATCATAATCCAATTCATTTTTGACCCAACTTCTTGCCTCGTGTAATTCATCTTTCAAATCCATCAACACTAAGGTATCTAATGAATCAACAATCATCCAGCCTAAAGGTTTAGGCCCCATATTCTCACCTTCTTGAGTGATAGGTTTGTAAATGTCATATCCCCAACCATGTCTTGAGTAATCACTCCATGATTCTGAAAACACTTCACGTACTTTATTTTTTCTTGACTCCCATATGACAGAATTTTTCTTATTACTAGAGTCACTTCCATGGAAGAATTGGTATGTCCATAGCAGTACATAAACAGCTACCGACAATGAAAAAGCAGCAAAGAGCATTCTAACTTTAGTGTTTAGTCGATTCCAACGCTTTCTGATATTCTTCTGCCAAAAAGTGGAGTCTGTCTGAAGCTTGTCTTTGTAGTAAAGTGGGAGTGTGGAAGAGGATCCAAAGGATTGGGAATTGTAAAGAGATGGTTTCTTTGGCTTCAAACTATATGACATCACTAAGTGGTATCACTAACAAAACGTGTGTAATTTCCCAGTCTGCAACAAAGATAACAATTCTATCTACAAGGCTGGTCAAGTATGTCAAGCGATGTACTCCGTTCCACCTTCAGTGACCTTCAGTGACCCATACGCCTTCTCTGAAATCTGATCTTCAAGCTTGTAATAACTAGCAAGATCCACGCTAAGCTGGCAAAGTACTGAGCGGAATGGGAATGGACATCCTCGCACCATCATGAAAAATGAAAGGAGTTGGAGTTGGTCCTCCTTCTTCCTCTATATCACGTTGTCTCCTACTCCATATTCTGTGTGTAAACATAATGATTCATCTTCTAATTTTTTTTGAGTATTGATCATCCATGTTATTCTGTTGGTCATTGTTGCTCTCACTAACACCTTTTTACTAACCATATACATTTTCATTTTAGTATACCGCATTGGAAAACGAATCTCATAAGTAACTTCTAGTCAACTTATAAACAAGAACTCTGAACTGAATCACCCCAGACAAACTGATAGTTCAATTTTAACCACTGTTTTAAGCATTCATGCCTTTGTTTTATGCAGTTTTATCCTACCATTTCACTGTGAAATATCTTATAATCATCAAATTATTACATTTGATATCCCTCTCAAATTAAAAACAATTTTAACTTCAGAAATTATCGGCAAGTATCTCGTCTACATTAAACCATTTTTAACAAAATCCTACAATACAAATACCTTTGAAACTATTAGAATCTTTAAGTCTCTATTCTTTATCCTGATTCACTTGTTATTGATCCCGCCAGTACAACTTGCCACACTTTGAGTAATTAATTTTTCTCTCAGTTACTAACCTATGCTATAATACTCCTTTTAAAGTCAACTATTGAAAACTCGGATTTAAATTCTCTATCCCATAGACAAATACAAATATATTAGTAAGTATTCCCTTATATCACCGAGTAGTTCCTATTTTATTATATATATATGTGAACATTCTTTATATCGCAAAGTTTTTGGTACGTATACTTTTTTTTTACTTTTGGCAATTGAAAAACTGACAGAATAAATGGACTTTTTATATACAAGCGTCTTTTCATATTATTGAATAAGTATACATATATTTCTATAGAATTTATAATCAACATGAGTAGAAAACAAATATTGCTCTATGAATCAACTTTTTGCCCCTAAATCCAATGCAAGTTGTTGTATCTTGATCTCTAACGAATGTAGATAACGTATCGTAAAGAATTTTTGCAACTCTTCATTCCCATCTTCATTGAAGTTCAGCCTCAACGGACTCTTATCACTAAGCCAAAATAACTTATCTCTATAGTCTACAGAGTTTGTAGCCGGGACTATAGGTGTAGTGAGTCTAAGCATATCTTCCCAATCCTGAAAAGTGTATCTTTTATTTTTCTTGGCTTCTAATATCAGATGTAATTTATCAGTCAAGACTTGAATATCAGCTAATAACTCGATTTTAGAATCATTTCCATTCTTGAACAAGACCGAAGAGGAACCTCCCGTTTGTGACTTCATTTTTAGCAGTTCTTCTCTAACGTGTATGGAGGAGTTCTCTCTATGAACTCGAATGCCATCACCAGTGAATCTACCTTCACGAATTTGAACAGAACTTGGATTTCTTTCTCTAAGGACAGAGTCTGGGTTCGAATTATTCCTACTTAAATACTGAGGTGAGTATTGCTGAACATCACTTCTGTCTCCACCATCGTCCTTCTCATGATCAAAAGAATCGTCTTCTTGTAAACCTTTGCAATTGTCAGTATCAGAACGCTTGATTCTTTTGTCACTAGTAAGACTTGAAACAGATGTTGCAAATTGCTTCTTGGCGTATTTAAAACCATCCCCGGAAATGGTGGCTATTGAAAACAGGCTGAATGTTTCCAATGATTTGAACATAATATCTGCAATATTGGAGATTAAAATAGTCATAAGTGGAATGGCAAAAATTCCCCAGATAACAAAAAATGCTTTGCCTCCATCGGTAGCTGGTGATGGAGCACCATAACCAACCGTCACCAAACATAAGTAACAAAAGTAACAGGAAGTACCAAAACTCCAAGTATCCTCGACCAGACAAAAGCATAAAGATCCTAATAACCAATACGTTGTTGTTATCAACACACTTAAAATGATTCCCCAAAATTTCTGTAATGTATTTGCTTTAACATATATTTTTGTCAACCCATCATAAATTTGTTTCGAGTCAGTTTCAGGGATTAGAACTCCACTACCACTAGTGTCTTTCAAATCAGTTGAGAATCCCAGTTTTTCTCTTTCCTGTAGTCTTGCTAATTCAAACCTATGAAACTTCATTGTATTCCTGGCGTATTCCAGTACAAGTTCTCTGATAGTGGAAATAATGATACCGAAAAACAATAGACCAAAAGTTGTCCAAATCAAAACAAGTGCTCTAGCACCTGGGTTTGTTGGATTGAAGTCACCCAATCCAATAGTTAAAATAGTCACTGTTGAAAAATAGATAGAGTTTCCATAGGAGATGTCCATCGTCCTCATGAATATCGCAGCTCCAACAAGAATCCAGATAGAGAGGAAGATACATTGAGACATCAAAGTTCTTTGCACTTCATTGATATTGAACACAGGTTGGTACTTCTTGAGGACAAATCCAAATTCATTGAATGCCAGTAATATGAAGTTGATAAAGTACAATATGACTGTCATACATGCAAACCAGTACCCTTGTGAATAACGAACTGCTTTTCCAATATTGGTAATATGGACAGCAACAACCAACCCTAATAAAATACAACATGCAATGATCCAACCGGATAAAGATATACTTTGAGACAAGCCATATCTCAATTTATTCTTGAAATTCAAATACAAAGATAAGTTTGACACAATTCCGAAAAGAATACTTACTGCGTTGATTACAAAATAACTATTTTCGTCTCGTATGGACTCACCATCCATTGTACTTCTCCAGTTGCATATAATGGCGGCTATAGAACTCATGTTTGCGATAGGCCCAAAGCAGCCTGCTAACAAGGGGAAATAAGAAGATGCAGTAAACCATAGTACAAAATCCTTGTCCCCAGGCTTGACATTCAATAGATCGATGGACCATTCTGATTTGCTCTTATCCAGTAGATTTTTGTAGTATTCTTTAGAGGCACCAATACTAACAGTATGTGTTAACTCAGAGTTGAATAATGCCGCTTCATCTGCTTGCGATCTTTCCTCTAAGCTGATTATTTCCTCATCTAAGGGCCCCTCGAGAGTGGTGTTAGCTCTGGATCTACTTTCGGTTATCTCTCTCTTTTCTTGGTCTTTATCCAAATGATATCTTACACTTCTGTCATCTTTGACTCTCGGTGAGGGTATACCATTGGATTCTCCAAACATGGAATCTTCACTTCCCATGTTTAATATCTTATTCCATCAATATCTGGCACTCTATGACTGCTGGTCTTTGAAAACGAAGACGTTTAGGCATGATACTCATGTTGCTTATTTTACATTTATGAAAAATAACATACTATAAATATTTTTCAAGGCAGCGAAGCTGCCAATGTATATATGTGTAAATCAAGCCGAGATCAAAATTCAGTATGTATATATATAATCCAAAGTGTTTTGTACGCTTATGTCACCTTAGTGTTACCTTCACTTTCACATTATATTCAACGACGAATCGAGAGAGAAAACACGAGCTTTATAATTTATGAACATGGTCCATGAGCATGCTTCAATCTGAAGGCATATATATAAACTGAATCTCATGAAGGCAAATTGTGGGGAAGACTTGGCATTTGCTGTTGATATGCGAACTTCAGGCGGGTTTAGCAGCTTTGGAATAATAGGAAAGGGTGTACAGTACAAGAAAATAAGGTGGCTAGTTCTATTTTAGATCCTCATTTGTCATGAAAAGTCGACTCAATGGCATGTTTAACATTCTTGCTAATGTTCTTCTAACTCATCTTTGATGATCCTTCAAAAGAGTTTTTTAAACTATTATATGGAGGCTTTTACTTTATCTAATCCATATTAGAATCCATATCTGAGGTAAATAGCATCTTAGTGTTTTTACGGCGATAAGAAATTCATAAATCCACCAACTCGTATACCCCCAGGACACTGTAATGGTGATCTTCTCTTTGAAACCAAGGACGAAGATTAGTTCCGGTGTATATATACACTCCTTACACGATATATTTCCGTAATATATATATAACATTGTTGATAGTGTGATCCACCCCAATTGACGGAAGTTACAAAGGTGATACTTTATAAACATTAAATCGCAATTTTATCTTCGTTACCTTAGTTTTATTTGAACCTCTAGTTGAAAGAAGAATTTAGTTCGAAGCAGAACGTTTCATTACTGCATTAGCTTGTATACTACGAGATTTATACGCTTCAAATTTACATAAGAGTGGTAGCAATAGATGCAGATGGTAGCCTTCTTTTCGCTAATTATTAGGATTAGTAGAAAGCTTCATAGTTCTTTATCTTTGTGAATTTACGGAGATTCAACCCAACTTACCACTATGAAACGTTGATATCAGTAGCTGCAAGATAACAAAGTTTAAATCTCTTCAACTTCCCCGTGAATTCACTGACAAATACATCCGTTGTTTGATCAAATATGAATTCCGAAAGAGGAAAGACAGAACACCCCTGGATATCCTGGCTTAACTCATGTAACTGATTTTCCTGAGTAATTAATTTGGTGGGCAGAGCAATTATTCCCTCTTATCTCATATTGCGTCTTCGAGGGTGTTATCTTATTAGCGATTCAACTTTCAATTTTGGGGGTTAGATAATACATTTCACTTCCTTGGAATCAAAAAAGTCTGGCATCACTTCAACTCATCTTATATCTGCGGGAGTCCTGCATTACCTCATGAGTATTTTAAATGATCGGTTTGATCCAGGTAGCTTGAATAAAGATCTTCGCAGAGACAGACCTGAATCCTGCTCGAGAGATAAGAGAAGCCAGTGTTTGCGTCAAGGAATGTGCAGCTTATCAGTTAAGCGCGAGTCCCTTTCCCATTTCTTGAGCAACATTTTGAGTGAGAGGTCGTTCTTTCCTTCTCTTATCGGAAAATAGTGAGCCTCGGAACTTTTTAAAATTCTTCCTATGCATAGTAGAAACTGTATTGTCAGTTATGTACTATATTTATATAGGCATCTTTCAATAAAAGTGTAGGTCTTTATCCCTTATCTCTTATCTTTTGAAATTAAATTCGTTGGATCAGCTTGCATATTATATATATATATATATATGTATGAATAATTGTACATTGATTTGTAGATCATCGTAAATTCATTTCCTGGTATCTCTCCTTAGTTTTCTTTGTCTACATTTCCCTAACCCCGTTCAAAGATTGGGAACTAATAAAAATCTTGGATTCAAATGAAAGACGAAAAGCAAATCTACGAAGTCAGTGCCGTGGCTGCTGATGCCTCCAGCAATAACAGTGAGAGAGAATACGGAAACCCAGAAGGTGGATACGTTACCACGGAGCTAGATGCTGACGAAGAATTGGCTTATATTGAGCCAAGCATGGCTACTCGTCTTTTCTATGCACAAAGATTTATAGAAAAACAATATGAGGAGGTCAAGCAAGATAAGGGAACACCAACATTTTTGAATAATCTCGTTAAGAGAACTTTGACCATTCATAGTTTGGCACCAAAAACAGACAAGTATCCTACATGGAGTAACGATAACTTAAACTTGAGAAGTACACACTGGATTCTTTGCGCTGGTTTATTAACTTCTGAAATTATGGGTGCTTTTCTGGTTCCTAACTCGGTAGCTATTCTTGGTTTTGTTCCTTCAAATATTTTATTAACTGTTTGCTTCATGTTGACCATTACCGCTGGTGCTTTCACTTGGTGGATGTTTCTGTTATTTGATTCACCAGAATACCCAATCAAAACCCTTGCTGAGATTGGTTATATTATTGGTGGTGAATGGGTCAAACAATTGGTTATCTTTCTTCAAACTATTGCCATGATCTTAACTTCTGCAACTACTGTTCTTGGTGCTGCCGAGTCTATTATTGTTATTAGAAGTGAAAGAATCTGTTGGGCAGTCGTATTGGTTATTATTTGTGTTGGTGGTTGTATTCTTGCCTCAATCAAGAGATTAAGTCACCTTGGTAAGTTTTGTCTTTTTGTTTCCTTCTGTAACTACATCAATTTATTTGTTCAGATGAGATATTTCCAAACAGGAACAGTTAATTGGGTAAATGCTAAAGCAGTTTTAGGTTTAGATCCAGCTCCAATTGCTACATATGCTGTTGCTTCTGGTACTTTAGTTACCAAGATTGTTGCAGTCTCTAACATCTCATATGTCTTTGCCGGTTCGATTGTATTTCCAGAATTGATTTCAGAAATGAAAAGACCATGGGATTTCTGGAAGAGTATGCTTGCCTCCCAAACTCTTATTTTCTTCATTTACTTGGTGTATGGTAACTTCGTCTACTATTATCAAGGTCAATTTGCAAACTCACCAGCTCTTTTCGGTATCAGTAATAACACCGCAATCAAGGGTTTTGGTTTTATTTCATTCTTAACTGGTTTTATCCAAGGAATCTTCTATGGTCATGTTTCAAGTAAGATTTTCTACAAGAATTACCTCTCTAAAATATTCAAAAGATTGAAGTACCATTCTAAAGTGGGTCAATTAAGTTGGCTGGGAACCAACATTGGTGTTTGGATTGTTGTTTTCATTATTGCTGCTGGTGTGCCTCAAGTCTCTGCAATTTCTTCATTTACTTCTGCCTTAAGTATGATCCCATTGACTTATTGTATTCCCTTTGTCTTCCAGATGATAACCGTTTACCATAGTTACAACGCTGAAAAGAACTTTGGAGACTATGATGAAGTAACCATGACTGTACCTGAAGCAGCTAAAGCCTCGGCCAAGGACAGAAAGGGAGTATTTTTTGCTGGTTTCAAAAAATACATTCTAGCTTCTTCTTTCTTCTTTACTATTGCTCTTGCAGCAGTTGCCTTTTCTGGTCTTGGTATCTACGGTTCTGTAGAATACATGAAACAGATCTTTGCTACTGCTGCTGCAACTTCCTTCTCGTGTATATCACCAATCTGATCGAGTCAGATTACAAGAGATATAGTGATTTTAAAATTTATTCTGAAAGTCTTTTTTCTCAAATTTTATTCGATTATTTTGAATTTCCTTATGTTTAACTTTGTTTTCGTGATTTACTTTCCAAATAGAGTAGATTGAATCTATTCAACTTTTGTGTTTGTGATTTCTTTTAATATACAAATATATACAGTAAAGTAACCAATAATATAATTCTATATATATATCCATTTTATTTATTTTGGGTTAGTTGACTTTCCATCAAGCATCTTATTGTACTCTATGCAGGTGTTTTGTTTTGGCTTTGGATTTCTTTATCTCCTGTATAAGCCTACTTATATCTTCATCTTCGGGTATTATAGCATTATTTTCAGAATTTGATTTGTGCTTGTTGATCACGGGTGTTAAGGTAACAGCATCTCTCGTACTTAATAAAAATTCAATTTCGGTCTCAATGAAAGGACAATAATCAACACTGTTCAACCTTTCGGACCTGAGATAATTTAGATCGATACCTCTCTTACCAGTCTCTCTAGACTCAAATTTACAAAACCACTTCCGTATAAACATCCATTGTCTCAGTTCATAATCGAAATCAAGACCACTTTGGTCTTCGTACATTCTAATCTTTCTTTTAGTCTCGTCACCATCAAGGTATAATCTATGCTCATCTTTCAATAGCACAGGATCTAATTTAGGAAAGTTACTGTGAATGAATAAGGGCTTACTATTGGCCTTGGTAAAATAATCCCTAAATATCTCCTCTTTGTATTCATCAAGACCTAGCAACCAAATCTTCAATCTTCCCCAAAATGTTTTCTGTAATTGGTATAATGCTTCTTCTCGTTCGTTCGCTTCAGTGGCGAATCTATGCAAGTTTTCGTAATCTACACTTGGATCATATTGAATCATTCCAACACCATTATAAGTTTCTTCGAATGGGGTTTTCACCCAATAACCAATAACGTTGACCAGTTTTTTAACCTGATAGAAAGGGAAATCAAGACTATTGCAAGCAGCCAAGAAGGTTTCTTTATCTCCTTCTCCCTTGCCTCCTTGAGATAACAGAGGATAATAATGTCTTGGTCCATAGAAATTGTAATATATGGACAGCAGAATAACCCGGTAATGAGTACGTTTATTGATCAACATCTGACCTGACTCAGTGGTTCCGTCAGGTATTGTACCTTGTTTATCATGTAATGGGAAATCAGAATATTCTGATTCGTGCAAATGGTGAGTGTTATAATTACTAGGATTAGACACATCATCTGATCCGAATCTCACTCTTGCGTTACCAATCTGTTTTCTTGTGATTGAGTAAATGAAGGGATTGGTAACACGTCGCCAGAAATCAGGCCACATTACCATGCCTTTTGACAAGAATGGAGCAGATGAAAACAACGCGTCAGGATTTGCAACAGCCATGTTGTCAGAATCCAAGAATAAAACTTTTTCAAACGATGATATTAATAAGGCCAGTGACTTCAGTTGGTATCCAGAAATATTTCTCTGTGTCTTTCTTTGAAAGTTAGGGAAGTAATCATACAGCAATATACATTTGGCATTCAAAGTAGGTAAAATCTCATCACATAATTGATGCTCGTATTCAGCTTTTGTAGGTATCATTATCTCTACAGGTAGCTTCGATCCTGTCTTCCTCAGGTTTTCTAGAGATAGCAATGAGAGCCATGAAAATTTACCACCTCCAATCATGATAATACCTTCACCAGAGTAAAAATTATCAGGATATGATTTGGGCATATGGGAAATGAAATGATCATGAGATTTAGTTAATTCCGCAACCAACTCCAATGGAACTTTCAAGGAATCTCCGAGATATTTTTCGGATAATATTGGTGATCTGCGATCTATGGTTTGCATTGCTATATCTATGATTCCACTTGAGCCATATTCCCTTGGAATTATCTTTCCTTTATAACCGTCTTCATTTGTATCATCAATGATCTCGAATCCAATTTTTGGTTCATTGTGAATGATTAATGAGATCAATTTTTGAAAATAACGAGACATTCTTACCACTCTCTTGAGATCATCAATATTCTTCTTCTGTGATGTAGTTTGTTCAACCTTCTGCCCATTCGGTAAAACTCTCGGAATACGTTCTTTATTGTCAATCAAATCTTCGTAAGTAGATTTGTCGTCTACAATTATCGAAAGAGGGTCTTCATCTTCTTCCTCTGGCTTCAAGTACGCGTTCTCGTCAGCATTTCCATATATACCATGCCTCTCAAAGAAAGACTGTGTCTGACTATTGTCGGGTTCATATTTTCGTATTGACGTGGTTTCTTGCAAGCTGTTGTAAAATGCTGCGATCTTATAGAGCAACACAAGAGTTAGAATAGCAAAAAAAATGGGAATAGGCCTCAATCCCTTTCGTATTCTTCTCTTCGAGCTGAACCAACGACTCATATCTAATGTCATGATCTAAAGTCTCTAGAAGCTAATGAAGCAAAACCAGTATAACAAGATCAGAACGTAAACATGATCTTTAAACTGCGTGTACATCAATAGTAAGTCAAAATGATCGCTTTTGGGGCAGTGATAAGTGTTTTCTTTGTGGCGTGTGCAAAATTCTCGCAAACTAATTTTTTTTTTTTTTTTGAGGGCCCAATTCATTACTAGATTCGGATCCATTTCGGGTAGTTATTGTGCAACCATGAGACCTTTTGCATTTTCTATCTATATATGGACAACAAGGGAACCAAAAGAACAAGAGAACTCCCAGTAGCCCCCTATTTGTATAAATGCCTTGCTTCTAAATATCCAACCGAGTTCAGGTAAGAGTGGTTGGCTTCGTGCATATAAATATATTGTTGTTTGGGTGCAAGACATGTGGCTCGGGCTATCCTTCACGATGCAACTGTGGAGTGGCGCAGTTGAATGATGTACACAGGTAGAGATATAATATAAGAAATTCGGATTTGGAGCCTAAGTGAATAAATATCTATTTCTCATCTTCTTCAAAGATTGGCTTCTTTATACAAAACGATGACTGGAAAAGTGTTGAAGATATGTGGGTTGAAAACCACAGAGGCTGCCTCGAAGGCCATAGACTCTGGTGCCAACTTACTAGGTGTGATTATGGTTCCAAACAGAGCCAGAACTGTGGATAGTGAAGTTGCCAAGCAGATTTCCTCACTTTGCAAGAAGGAAAGAGAGAGAAGACAAGTTAAATTCGTGGACTCCGAAGAATTGATGAACCACTTGCGTGAGTTCGAAACAGATGATCCTACTGTTTGGTTCCCTTACGCATCTCAGTTGATTCAAGAAAACGGACCTTATTTGGTAGGTGTTTTCAGGAATCAATCTGTTGAGACTATCAATAAAGCATTAGATGATCTCGCATTTGATATTGTTCAATTGCATGGATCAGAAGACATTGAGAGTTATATTCAAAAAATCACACCAGCAGTTCCAATAATACCGAGAATTTTGTTGAATGACTCCAGAAAAATTACACCATTAACAAAACATAAGTTTTTACTACCATTGCTCGACTCAGAATTAGGTGGAGAAGGTAATTTGATTGATTGGCATCAAGTAAATGAATTTGGAAAGACAGGCAACGGAAGATATTTGTTAGCTGGTGGGCTAACACCAGAAAACGTTGCTGAGGGTTTAAGTCTTGTTGGTTGTTTGGGTGTAGATGTCAGTGGTGGTGTAGAGACCCATGGTGTAAAAGACTTATCAAAAATTGAAGCTTTTTTGATAAATGGTAGAAAATGAATGAATGATAAATATATATACGATAAGATCTTGTAAATAATCTGTATAATTGAAATTGATCTAATTAATTAGGAAAAGTAATTATTTTAGGCTGTTAAATATAGACTTATATACTTCTTATTTAAGCAGAACCGGAGATGAAGAACCACTTGTCAATTGATTTATCAATTGGGGCTGCTGGTAAGACATGAGCGGCTGGAATTTCAGAAGCAATTGAAGCGTCACCGGATGGTAAGGTGGTGTTTGATAAATCAATACCTTTAGAATCAGCAGCTTTACCAGCAATTAAATCTTCCCATGCCTTGTTACATTCATCAATGATTTCTTCAGCGTACTTTCTGTTCTTACATTCACCAGAGAAAGCAAATTGGTTTTCTGGCTTTCCATCAGGAATCTTGTAGATTCTGAACCATTCATTGGTAGCTCTTAATAAACCTGGTAAATGTTTTTCAACATCTTCAACATCGTTTAATTTGGAAGCTAATGGATCATTGACATCAATGACAATGACTTTCCAATCAGTTTCACCTTCATCTAATAAGGCCATAACACCTAAGACTTTGACTTGTTTGACTTCACCTGGGTAAGCAACAGCTTCACCAATTTCACAAACATCTAATGGATCGTTATCACCACCAGCTCTGGTTTCTGGGTGAACATGGCTTGGGTCTTCCCAAGTTTGTGGGAAAGCACCATAGTTATGAATGTAACCGTGGTGTGGGAAACAGTTTCTAACGAATCTTAATTTACCCTTTTTGGTATCTTGAATGATTGGGTTCAATTTTTGTTCCTTAGAAATTTCTAATTTGGCATTGGTCCATCTTGGGACTTCAACAATCATGTTCAAAATCTTTTTGGATTCATCAGCGTATAATGGAATATCGTGGAATGGGGAGATTGGCTTACCATCTTTTTCAAGGTAAACCTTGTATTCTAAAGTGTTAGCAGCACCAACTTGACGAGTGGAGTAAGTCATTCTGAATTGGAAAGATTTGGATAATAAGAAAAAACAAAAGAAAAGAGGGAACCTACAGAAAGAAGCAACCAGAGTTCGTCTGTCATTCGAATATATATTTCAAACATGATCCCTCCAACGTGATTGACTTTCACTTTCCTCGATGCCGGGGGCGTGTCCTGCCAAGCGAGATGAAATTGCACGTGACCTGAAAGAGCAGGGTAACTGCACCTCATCGTCTTCTTTTAGTTTTTGAGAACCCTACATGCGATTATTGTAATCTGGGGAACTTAATAACCACGTATAAAGACATCCTCAGTGTTTTTGCCCCCCATCAACTCAAATCTGACTGGCATGACTACATTTCCCGATCTATGGCATATAATATCAACGCAAGGGTCCAGATATATTTTGGGGACGCAAATACGTGTACCAGATAATTCAAATACCAAAGATGAAAATACTACAGAGCCGTTTTTCCAACTGATTCTTTCTAATTTCAAAGAGTTTTATGAGTCTGAGTACAAGAGTAGAAGATCTTTCATGAAACTGTTGCAATCAAACGGAATTGATTTCAGGAATCCAGATAATGTTGGCATAATTCTTGATCTTTTTGAAAGTTTCAACGATCAATTGAGGGAAGGTCAACAAGGCACGAACGCATGTAAAGCAAATTACAATATTGACTTTGAAAAGAATGACTACGGTAATCTGAAGTCTATTATAATATCACACAACTCTATTGAATTGAATATTCCAGTCGCTATTTCTGGAGAATCCAGAGTTGCTTCAATCCAAGGATACTTCAACAAAAAATTATTCAAGGATTGTTCAAAGATGCTTCAAGGGCATAAGTTTTTGATCAATAAGATAAAGATGAAAGATCAGCTGATAAAGTATTTGCTTGACGAAATGTTATTCTCCGACCGGAAGTTATTTGAGTATACCGCGTCACTTACTTCGATATCCACCGACGAAAACAATACAACTTCGTTCAAAGAAAAAATACCCACAAAGAATGGTCAATCACCCGATTCATACCTCAACAATGACTTTATAAGGGAGAAAATACCAGTCTCGTTGAGGTCTGCTATTACCAGTTATCAAGAGAACAGTGAATTAGAACAGTTTGTGAACATACGTAAAGCAACAAATGATAATGATAACTCTTTCAACTGGAGTGAAATTACTAAAGTTATAAGTTACGCTAATAAGTTATACATTAAATGGAAAGAAAATTCGTCTATCAATAAGAATGATAGTGATACAGATCTAGATACACAGGGTACAAATGTCGATCCCGAAGATGAAATTGATGAGAGAAAAAGCAAGCGTTCTAGACTTTCATGAAACTGGTTTAATAGTCTATATGTTCAACAACATCATCTATGTACTTATACACTTCGGATAAGGAGTCTTTTAATAATTGTTCTCTTTCAGAATAAAAAGCATCTAAGATACTTTTCCAAAACTCTATGAACACATTTAGATCATTTGATCCTTGAATACGATCACACTGGCATAATTTGAGATTTCTGACACTACTACTGTTGGTGTTCCCATTTGTCAATGTTGAGATTGGATTGAGACCAGATATCTTTCTCAAGTATAATGAGAATGTTGAAACCTTGAATCTCAGAATTACTTGACAACAATCTTGAAGGTCATATAAATCATAGCGGAGAAGCTCAAGATCTTCCTTGAATTCTTCTTTGAGGATATGTTCTGTGGCTTCTAGTGCCAGTCGTTCAATAAGATCGAAAATTTTCTGTCTTGATTCATAAAATCCTAATCTCTTTGTTACAGGAGCAGCTTTCATAGGCTCTGGTGATGCCGCTGGTACTGGTACCGGTACTGCTGCTGTTTCCGTTATAGTTGTGGATGGTTCATTGGTGTACTCGTATTCATAACTCATATCGTCCACGTCGATCATCTCATCATTATCATATTGGTCGTTATTTGTCGTATTATTGGCGATATAGCCATTATCGATGTTAATTGATTGTCTTTGTTGTTGTGATTGTCCCAGCTTAGAGTTATTTTCACGGATAATGGTATGAAAGACAATCTTAGCAGTCATATATTCCTTAAAACTAATAGTTAGTAGACCCTCTGCGAACGCTTTTGTACATAAATTTTTATCGTCAGTCATGAGGATCACTAATGAATCTGGAAATTGTTTCTTG
Organism: Wenyingozyma ramenticola; assembly: GCA_024271885.1. Classification (NCBI taxonomy): domain Eukaryota; kingdom Fungi; phylum Ascomycota; class Pichiomycetes; order Pichiales; family Pichiaceae; genus Wenyingozyma; species Wenyingozyma ramenticola. The sequence continues at coordinate 848,821 of JANBXF010000006.1, forward strand.
AAATATATTGAGCAATCTAGGATAGCGTCATCCTTTGTTGTACTTCTATCTATCCTCTGCGACAATTTTTGAATCATGACAACTGTGTCTAAATCATGCAATAAAGTGTAGTACCAATTAATTGCAACCCTTGCCTTCTTGGATATACTTTCACCTAGATTAGAAATTTTATTTGACTGTTTTAACCCATCTAGTTCATCAATCACCATAGTTGGTATAATCAATTTAAGAATGTCATTGTTTTCTTTACTCATACGTCGTAGTTCATCGAGTAAATTCAAATGAGATATTATGAAATTTGTATCAATGATCAAGTAAACTTCCGTTGTATTGATAATACGTGTCTCCTCTTTGTCTATTGATTTTATAAAGTTTGCAAAGAAATCGTCTTGTTTTTCATCGTATGAATACTTAGAATTATTATTCGTAGTGGTACTTTTATAACTATAATGGGAATCTTCACGCTCACTAGCTATATAATCTGCAATTGATCCCGACGTTTTCTCATTCTTAATATCTAGCATATCAGCATCTCCATCAAGATCATTCAATGTGAAGCTCCTTCTTTTCTGTTTGCTCCTGGGTATATACTCTTCAGTTTCTAACCCTCCAGGTGCATGAATCGATGGTAAATATCGTTGTCCTCCATCATTACTCATTATTATTGATTGAACTATCTATATCACAAAGTCATGTATTCGTTATACTGTTTGGTCAAGTGAAGGGATTAGTGGATAATCATATATATACTCTACGTCCAATAGTGGATATGCTTGTGAGATGTGTGTCTTGACTAGTGCAATATAACAAAATAATAGTCACTGATACTGGGGGGCCTCATCAGGGTAGCTTTCTCGTCTCAAAATAAAGGCTCGGCCCACACCACCCTCAAAATGGAGAATATTTATGTCATATTTTTATAGTTTAGATAATACGTGCATTAATAGGGTTTAAACCTACGTAATTAGATCGCTTTATATTCAAATAGGGAGAATTAGAGATACTTTTTTAGAAATCAGTTATATATTACTTTTTTCTTTTATTCGGAATTTGTTTTTTTAGAATTAGATCGAAATGGAATCATTTATTTTGGGCAAGGTTTATGGTATTTAGAGAAACTTTGGAAAGCACCATTTGATAATTCGACTTCTAAATCATAATCTGGTTGGAATTCCATGAATAATGTTTCTGGATCAGCAGCCATATGGTGGGTATAAGCGGCTTCTTCATCACCAATAATAGTTGGAGTGAAACCACCAGCAGAAGCGGCATCAACTTGTAATTGAACTTGACATGATCTTTCCATCAAAGTGAATAAATAGGCGGCTTCGTCGACGGTTTGACCTACAGTGATTAAACCATGGTTCTGTAAGATGGCGGCGGTACCATCACCAATAGCCTTTGCGATTTCTTCACCCTCTTTAGCTTCAATAGCAACACCACCGAAATCTTGGTAAACAGCGTGAGTGTTGTAAAAAGAACAAACATCTTGGTTGATCATATCTAATGGTTTGCCGAAAGCAGAGTAAGCTTTACCATATGGAGAGTGTGTATGACAAGCAGCGTTTATATCTCTTCTATGCTTGTGTAATGCAGAATGGATAGCAAAACCAGCGGCATTAATAGCCTTTCCCGATCCACCAATGACCTCACCTTCTTCATTAACATGAACCATATCCTCTGCTTTCATAAGGGCAAAATGTTTACCTAATGGGTTGATCCAGAAAGTATCTGGATCTACAGGATCTCTGACAGAAATGTGACCAGCTGTACCTTCAGTATAACCTTTTCTGGCAAAGATTCTGAAAGCACCAGCCATATGTTCTAAAACGTATTCTCTTTCTTTATATTTGTCTTCGAAAACAGGAAGAGGGTATGGTTTTTCACCAGACATGGTGATGTTATGAACACCTCTTTCTGCAATTTCATATCCTCTCTTGGTAGCTACACCGTCAATCTTTGCAGGGACGGAAGTCGATGAAGAAGCTACCGGAGTGGTAATCGTTTCTGTAGCTACGGCCATGTTGTATCGATATTCACTTTTTTAATATTGTATCGTTACGAGCGGGGATACTTCAGAGGTCAAAAATAAGAATACGGAACGATAGAACAATATGATCAGAAAAAATCTTACAAGTATATTGACAGATATCTTGTTATTCTTATACATGTAGAGGTGGTTACTAAGAGCTCCATAAAAAAAAAGTTATTTCTTATCGGCAAAAAAGTGCGCTTCTATACTTGTTTAGGTTATCCCTTGCGCGTGTGACCGTTTTAGGAAATGAGGATGAGATTTTCCATATAGCAGAATAAAACTATTGGAAACGGTTCTATAGAGACAGAAATTAGCGATGGGGAGAAAAGAGGAGGTTTGGTTTTAGCTTGTGGATGTGGGGATGTACTGCGACAATTATGAGCTGGTGGTATGTCGCAGTTTATGTGTGGCTGGTTACAGGGGCTAGTGTTGCTATTATGTGGCAGTGCTTTCAAAGGGTAGAGGACACTCAACAACAGTATATCTGGGTTGATCTCTGCAGTATTTCACCATTCCCTTTCAACTATTTATAGATACTACCATAGCTAGATAGAAATATAACACTATCATAAACAATGGAATCAACACTTATCTACCGGGTAGACGGTATGTACTGTTTTGGAAGGAAAATACAGATAGCAAGAAAATGCCCCCATGTTTGAAGTCAACTTTGAAGTTTTGCGTACTAACTAAATATAATAATAATAAATCAGGTGTCCCATTAACTGCATCTGTGGATGATTCCAATGATCGAGCCATTACGGAACTCAAACAGAAATGTAAGCTTTTGATCACAAAGATCTCTAATAACTCCGAAGCTCAAGCTACAATTGAAGCAAGTGCAACTCATTCAATCCATTATTTGATACTAGATTCAATAGTCTACATGGTTATATGTAATTCCAAATTTCCTAAAAAATTAGTCTTTTCATATTTACATGAAATTTCAACTGAATTTGATCAATCACATGGCCAACAGGCAAAGGATCCGTATATCAAACCCTATCAATTCTTGAATTTTGACTCATATATCTCAAAGACAAAGAAAATCTACTCTGATTCAAGAGTTACAAGCAATTTAGATAAATTGAACAATGATCTAGTAGATGTCAAGCAAGTTATGACTAAAAACATTGAAGATCTCTTGTATCGTGGTGATTCATTAGATAAATTACAAGATATCTCGTATACTCTGAAAACTGAGTCAAAGAAATATAAAAAAGCTGCAGAAAAGATCAATTTTGATGCTTTATTAAGACAATACGCTCCTTTTGTATTCCTTGGGTTATTATTTTTATTTATCATTTATAGATTCTTCTTTTAGTCTCGTTTTCTCTTTTGTGTTGCTATACTCCTCGTTCATCTGTTGTATTTCTACATTTTTCTTTATGTTTTGCATATTTAATCCATGTATTAAATTTACTTGTTTAATTAACTCCATTCCATTTTTATTATTATTTATTAGTACAAATATAAGCACATTATCTCCATTCATGAATAGTCTTACGTAAAGAAGGTATAAGATCATATTCGCCAACATTCCCATTATCCTCTACCCATGGATGTGTCAATAACGCATCCGCAGACGCTCTTTGAGAAGGATCATATATCAAACACCATTGAATAAACCCTTTTGCTTCGTTACTGATATACTCTCCATTCTTCATCTTCTCGATATTGAAACTCCAAATCTGCTCTAAATACAAATTAATATCTTTAGTCTCTTGAAATGGGAAGTATCCATATAATAATATGAATATGATAACTCCCATCGCAAAGATATCAACTTCTCTGTTATAACCCCTATATTTCAGTTCAGACTCGGGGAAAAACTCAGGAGCCATATAACCCATTGTCCCCTGTATACTTTTTTCCAAATAACCAGGTTTTATCAATTTGGAAACTCCAAAATCTATAATCAAAATTGATGAATCGTATTCTTGACTCTTATACAGCACATTTTCTAATTTTAGATCACCGTGTACGATATCTCTGTGGTGTAAATAACTCAATGACTTCAGTAATTCCCTTGCAATCAAGGAAGCATCGCGTTCGGTAAATCGTTTACTCGTTAACAATCGATCTAATAACTCGCCACCAGTAGCCATATCAGTAATAATACATATATGTTCCTCATTCTCAAACCATTCTTCCAATCTTATAACACCTGTATAGTTCAACATCTGTAGTATGTCTATCTCGTTGTAAATCATGCTAATCTCTTTATTCGATTTTGATTGTTTAGAAATCGTTTTGATCGCAACAAACTCCTTCGTCTTGTTATTTATAGCTTTCGTCACTAACCCGGAACTCCCATGACCTAAAGTAGCCACTTGGAAATATCCTTGCAATGGATCCACCTCCGACTTATTGAATGGAAAGTCTTCCTCTTCATCTGTTTGTTCTTCTTGGCTTGATACTGGAATAATGTACTTCATGGACGGAGTATCATATATTGGAGATAAGCTTCTCTGATCACATCTACTTCGCCTCTCCGAACCTCGTTTAGTATTATGTATCATTGTAAGTAGGAAAGTATGTGATGATACCTGAAACCCCCACCTGTTATAAGTTTATAACTTATAGACACGCATCTACTTTGTTTCAGTGTGTTTTGCAAACAAGCAAATTTACAGAAACCGTATAGGTAGCTGAAACAAAAATAAATTCAAAGCCTCTTAGGGCTTTATCATAAGCCTTCAATTCAAGCGAAGTAAAAATCGAGGCAAGGAACAGTAAACAGATTTACTGAGCCTTTAATGTCATTACTTATTTTCTTCAAGCAAAAATTAGCAGAAATCAAGCTTCCTGTGTCCATATTTTACACAAGATGATCCGAGGAGCCTGAAGAACCATACATTGAGCTAGAATGGGTTGGCAATGACGTTTCTTTGAGCTGACTAATCCAGAAGTTATAGGCTAACAATGGAATTAATCTGTGAACCTGATGGCCACAGGAATGCAGAATTTCAGCGTAGAGTATCAAATTACATTTTGTTTAAACATTACATTGATAATATCTAACACAATTTGATTATATAAAGTGAGCTAAGAAATACTAATAACCAATATTAAAATAAAAAAGAAGTGATAAAATCAAAGTCGTCTTGGTGCAAAACAGCCAAAATGATCTTGGATTAAAATCATAACATATAAATGGTCAAAAACTAGATAATGGATCGAACTGCAGAAATTTCAATCAATCTCAATTACGATTGATGATTCCTTGGCTTCTGGAATTTGCGCATTTTCCTTGAAAAAATCAGCAAAAATATTGATATCTATGTTTCTCAGACTATAATTATAACGATCTTTGATATTTTTTTCCATCCTATCAGCCATCCGTGATAATAGAGAAAGGTTAGCTGAATAAAGCAGATAATCAATAATCATGTAGAAACAACCAAAGTTAGTATTGACATCAGAAATAAGATCATAAATATCTTCTGAAACGTTATCTGGGTAATCTGATAAACTGATAGAAATTTCCAACTCAGGACAACAGTTTTCTTCATCAAGGTAATGGAAAGCACAAAATGGGCGGCTTCAAATCCTTCTTCGAAGCAAGATGACTATTATCCAGAGAAGACGAGGCATGAGATGTTAATGCATCACGATTGACATATTCATAAAATCTCATCTCTTTCATACTTTTGAACATATTTTCCTCTAAGGCTACATGATCTTCAGAACCATCCATAGGTCTGGGCTGTTCCTCAACATAACCATCAGCCGAGATAGCACCCATGAACAACGCTTTCCTATCAATTACAAACTGGCCAACATGAACGGCAGATGTCTGAAAGTCTATATGGGAACTTTCTAAATTGTCAAAAGAAGTAATACTTTCCTCCGGTGATTGTGGTATAATACTTTCCTCCGGTAATTCTGGTATAATACTTTCCTCCATACTTCCACGAGGAAATAAATATTCTCTTGCTTTTTTGATCTTATTGATCCAAATACCTTTGGATATACCGTGGACCCGACGTTTACCATATTTCTTATCAAACTGCTCTTTTAACCAAACATCTGTAGGAGCTTTCGACTTGTTCTTAATGTGTTGGTTGTAACAAAATTTAATAAAATTTAACATTTCAGGAGTAAACTCTTTGGATGGTCTTCCCGAAGGCTTTGTTGGTGACAAATTCGAATAATTATTGCGTCTTAATTCTGCCCTCCAAGTACTAATAGTTGAGGCAGGTGTTCCAAACTCTTCTGATAAAGCATCAATGTCTGCACTATGGTCACTTTGAAGTTTGCTGATAATATTGGCCTTCTTCTCTGGACTATGCCTTGACTTTTTGGGTGGTGGAAATGTAATCTCTCACGAGTCATTTAAAAAATAAGAATCTTGGACCAACTCTGAACCATCAGGAGTAAATTCTTGGGCCAAAGGCCTTGTTGGTGATAAATTTGAATTAGTATTGCATCTAAAGTCTGTCTTCGAAGGACTAATAGTCAAGGAAGGTATTCCTCATTCTTCTGATAAAGTAATGCTTACAAGATCTTTGCTTTGAAGATCTCTGATAGTATCGGCCTTCTCATCTGGACAGGCTCTGGTAGCCTTAGGTTTGGGTGATGGATGTGTAATCTCAGACGACTCTTTTGAAAAGAGCGTACCCATGATAGTTGGTGATAAGGTTCAGCCTACGATACTGAATTGACAACTATGATGAAGAAGAAAACACCATCTGTTTAACCAAAACAATCAATGAGGATGTAATAAAGTGATCTTGTTCTCAAGGCACTCGCGACGCCACCCAGCCATATCAGCGAATCTAAATCGCTTCTTTTGAATTCCATAGCATGTGCTTTTAAAATTGGAATTGGACTAAGGTCTATCTCTTTCACTCATACGAGACCTACTACCTTCTTATTATAACAATCATATATAATTAACTACAATGGGTTATTTCTTACCTGTAGAGTCACTTCCTCACTTGAAATTATATAAGTTAGTATCTATACTCAATTGATTGTCTGATTACAATTACTAACTAACTTAATCAGGTACGCATCAGAAGATAGATCATTACTCACAAAATATGTATTGATGGATTCTCTTTGAAGGGAAAGTATACCCATTTTTAATGCCGCCAAGTATGATTACATTGCTTGGTTTGAATCTTTAGATTGATGAAAACTTCAAAAGTATTCCGGTATTTGTACTGTAGATGCTAAAGTGCATTGGAGCTTCTCAACATACTGATCCATTGGGTAAGTAGATATATCTGTTAGGGACTTCTCAGATCACTATCAAATTGGTGATCTAAAATGGGTCAACCGTTGGAGCATCAAGCTCAGGCCTCTCTGAATGCTAACATTTATGAGAATAACCAATGGGATACTCAATCGGATACTTCAAAACCATATCGACGCTCAAAGTAATACTAGCTCAATTCTGAACTTCGTCATACTATATGACCTAAGAAGTGATGTTTCTTCTTCCCTAGTAGATTTACCTTTGGAAATCCATTCAGTAAAGACTTATCATCATCAATCTCCAGGAGTGAAGTGTATGCGGACTGAAGATTACTCGATGCCAACCGATTTGCATATCAAAATTAGTGGTGTTGTGCTTAGCTGGAAATGGCAACTAAGAATTACGAAACTTGACACCCTTTTCTCTGCATGCTAGATGAAGTGAATGTTTTGCATCAAAAGCCCAAACTACAACATTTTGTTGGCCATGAGCTCTACTGAACTACCACTGTGATCTATTCATAATTCCGACCTAAGCCATCACATCTTCAACTTGAAAATACGGGGTTGTATTCAAATTCTGTTTCTTCTCTCTTGATCTCTACAATCATGTTGTACCCCAAAGTAGGTGCGAGTAAGCCATATACCCATTAATTGGGGTGTAAGGAAAACAATGGTGTATGTACATGTATTCTATCAGAATATAAATAGATATTTATAATGTTACAAAGTTCCAATTTAAGTTGTACATAAAAGTAGATTTTTTCTTCATGCGGTCCCATTTAGGTAAAGAGTCCCAAATTTAATTTTTTTTGGAAACCTCACAACATATGCTATTCATGGCATATTGTCACTGTTGTAAGTATCCAATGAAGTCAAAGATTGCTCTCAAGCTAGCCAAATAATACCAATGTATTGCCTGATCTAATGGCTCCTTGATTGGCTTATTGATATTCCGGTGGGGAGAGGGTAACGCGAGTGAAATTCCCAGGCAAATTTCTAGGATTTGCAATCTAGCTATTTTGCTATGGTACCACTGTATTGTTTTTATGTCTATAAAACTATATTACACTACAAAATAATACCTACTTAGAAGATAATATATACACTGAAAGAAATTATATATTAGCTACCATATTCTGAATAACTTCACGAACCTCGTAGAATAACTTACTAATATTACCATCAATAATCAAATTACCATCAGTGATCTTTCTCACGGAGAGGTAATTATCAACAACTAAAGTACCATCTCCTTTGAATTCAGCTGAGTGATTCATAGCCATTAATTTTCTTCTCAGTTCCGTCAATTTGATATCACCAATAGCCAAAGTGTCATTAGTACTTAAGGATTTCGATGAATCTAAAGGCTTCAAAACCATCACTTTTGATGTCGATCTTACAGCCAATGCTTTAGAACTATCCTCTTCACTTTCTACATCGATAGCATTCTCTTTGTGTGCTTCTTCAGTGCCGTCACTAATTTGACCTGCAATATAAGCCACTTGATAACCACCTGATATACTTTGCCATTGTAAACTAGAATTGAGTGCATCGCTCAATTGAACTTGATAACTTGTAATCACATCACCGAGGTCAATTAGTTCATTACCTTGTGCTAATATGTAGTCAGTAGACCATGATTTGTAAAATTCACCTCTCAATAAAAGATCAGTTCTATCCTGTTGGTTAGATACATTGACAGTTAAAGCGTGCATTATATCCTTTGATCCTCCTCCATACCCTATAGATGTTTCTGGTAATACAACAACCTTTCTGGGCTTCAAAGCATTGATGGTCAATCTTAATGATCTCAAATCCACTAAACCTGCAAGATCAATATAACTCAATCCACATCTTATATCAATATTAACAGTCGAAATTTCACGAGAACGGGGATTCTCAAAAGGTCCCAATTCTAGCAGTGGATTCTCTCTGGTACTACCAACATCAGTATTGCCCAATTTCCTTGATTTCGAGGATCTATTAGCTGGTCTTCTTCTTCTTTTTCCTCCAATTATCTCCTCGACTTCATCTCTATCGTCATCATCTTCTGTTCCCCCCATTCCACCATTTTCGTGTTCGTTCTTAATGAACTGAGATTTCTTCAGAGGGAACTTCTCTTCCTCTCTCATGAAATCAGCATGTCTGATGAATTCACCATAATCGTCTATTACAATGGTCTTTTGAATATATGGGAAGAGTCTATTTCTACCTCTTGCTATACGAACGTCAAAATCCATTGGCATCTTCAAGATATCCTGAATAGAAACAGATTCTTCATCTTCAATTTTTTGATTTGATTTTGTTAAACTATTACCATTGGCACTGCTACGGCCACTTGAAGATGCAACAACACCAGTTGTAGTAGTTCTATCCTGTAGTTCATCCTCATCTCCACTAAATCTGTCCTCATTTTCTTGATCGTCTTCATCGTTTAATAATATATCTTCATTTGCTTTCTCTAGAAGCTCTCGTTTCAGTCTATTTTCTCTTCTTTCCTCAGCAAATTTCATATATGTTGATAACTCGTGTCCATGCAATGTTTCTTCCTTGATTAATGATAGATGCATATGTTTTTCTAACACAACCAATGAGCCATCTTCAAAATTCTTATTTTCTTTGGATGCCTTTTCCCAATAGCTGTAAAATTCATGACCAGTACTGTCAAAACCTGGTCTTTCAGTCATCAGAATAGCACAAGACTCTCTTGCACATAATGAGGCTATCACCTCTCTTGCAAGTGACCCTTCTTCAAGGTCTATACCTGTACAAAAGACAACTTTAGGTCCATCAATATCGTTCAATTCCTCCAGTGAACATAGTCTTAGTCTATTAGAGTCGAACGGTGAATGGTTTTGCGTTTCCCATGCTTTAGTCACGTCTTGTGACATCCATTCTAGCATATTACTTGAATATTTCAGAGAATTGTCACCATTAAATGATACTAATACTATTGGGATTGTAGTGTTGATCTTCGAATTAATTATAGGTAAAAGTTCAAATATTCTTCCTCCAATCGAAGTGGGCAATATCACAGAACTGCTATTTGCCAATGTAAGATTCACCAGATCTACAAATTTATCAACTCTTTTCTTATGTGACAAGTTGGAACCTAAATCCGATCCAGTGATTAATGTAGTTGGTCTGATCAAAGTTGAAGAGACTAATTTGGCAGCCTTCAGGAAAGAATCTTTAGAATGATTCCATGAGGGAACATAGAGTGTTTTTTCACCTTCTTTTGTGAATAACCAAAATGAACCACCTAATGTGTGACCTGAATTGTATACTGTCAATGTTATACCATTGAAGTTCCCCTGTAAAGAAACTGATTGAGCAAAATTTAACGTTGTAATCTGATTGAAATAACTGTCAATATCTTCAACTTCCATTATTGAATTTTCAAGAGGACCTACTAACCCGCATGATCTATATAATTCTACAACTGAAAGTCTACCAATCTTTGTAACAGGTAAGGTGGAGTATGTCTTGACTTTTCGAAGTAATGGGTACTTGAATAACAGCATGGCAAAGGCACCGATATACTCTGATGTAGTTTGAGATAATAAAATTAAATCAATTTTAGGCACCACCTCATCGAAAAATGATAGATCTGAATGTCCATCCCACCCAGGATCAGCAAGGATACTCACTCCAGAATCAAATGTAAACAACTTCGCCTGTGTCTTATAGTATTGCTGGGGTTTGTCCCCTATTATCTTAATGGGATTTTCAGATGTGTTGTTGTCCATCATTGGGTCATAATCGTCATCGTCGTCATTATAGCCACCGCTCACTTCTTGTGGTGGTTGTTCCTCGTTGGCAGCAACTTTTTCAATACCATCGGGGTAGAGCAAAGTAAAGGTGAACATGTTACCAATATTTTAATGTTACTCTCCTTTCCAGTAAGCCTAATTGACATAAAGACACAGTCAGAAACGATGAAACTTCATATTCGTTGCTTTACTTATTATCCATTAGAGAGCTTTAATTTTCCACACACCGCGAGTTTTATTACTTTTGAGACTAAAATCATGGTACTTGTTTACAATGCACCAATTAGAACTCCTATACTACTTATTTTACTGCGGAAATCTGCCAAAATCTAGCCTATTGCACATTATATCGACTACAAAAATACAAAGATACTTGAAGAATATATATAAACATGATGAAATGCCCAATTTCCCGTATTGTGCGCAGTTCACCTTGGTTAAAGTCAAGTTGCCAAATCAGTTACCACCTCTTAAAGATAAAACCAGATGCAAATCAGAGCCGGCTACAACACCGCACTCTTGGAGAGTCTTATCATCATCTCTGTAAAAGATATGTGTTAGTATTTGTTCACTTTCTTTGTTTCCAGTTCGATATAAATTTTTAGATGGTACTTACAATTGCTTTCCTGAAAACAAAAACTTTTGTTGATGTGGAGGAATACCCTCATTTTCCTCTATAATCTCTTTGAGATTTAATACCTGTTAGATACAAAGCTAGTTAGTATACTGATGAACATTGCAATAAGCTTCATTTTCACGGAAAATATAGGCTTTCTGGCACATAATTTTCGGTTGTTGTTTTGTGAAGACATACCTTACGAGATAAATCAATATCAATTGGGATCTATGGTTTAGTAGCAGTTAGTATTTCAACGTTAATCAAATCTGCATGCCTGTTATTTTCATCTTGATTTTTTCTAAATAAGTTCATAGGGCATATTTTTTAACCATTGATTGGAATCAATTCAACATACAATTCTACCTGTTAAACTCTGGATGAAGAGGCGATGGTAAGAGTTAGTAATTAGATCTAGTCAAGATGGGGACCTTCAATTGATTTAGTGAAGGAATAAAATTAAAGATGATACATACACGGACTTTGATTTCAGCCATTGTTATTGATATTAGTCTATGGGTGAATCAGGGATTAAGAAGAGTACAGTGGACAGAAGCAAGATAAACCTTGAAAACTACTTGCAATTTGTAATTCATGCTCGCAAAAATTTCCTTACTGAGATTGATTTGGTATGAGGCTAACTATATGATCTCTTTTTCTGAACTTTACTGTGCTGCTCTGGTATTATACTCGTGAAGGTAGACAGATATACAATGCTTCCGACACCAGATATAATAGGAGCTGATTACACAAGGGTATATGAACCTGCAGAAGATTCCTTCTTGCTTTTGGACCTCTTTGAAGAGTTGAAAAAGGAAGACTATTTTACAAATGAAAAGTTTACCCACAAAACCCCGTTGGTGGTGGAGATAGGAACAGGGACAGGAATTGTCACAACTTTTTTAAACAAACACATTCTACCTAATGCAATATACGTAGCAACAGACCTCAATCCTTATTCCTGCAACACTCTTTTGCGTACTAATGAACACAATGCCACATCTTACAACCTTGACGTTATACGATGTGATCTAGTGTCTGCATTTGTTCCAAACACAATCGATATTATCATTTTTAATCCTCCTTATGTTCCTGCTGAGAATGTTCCCAATATCCCAACTACAGATGAAGAAGAGGATATATGGGTTGATATAGCACTGAACGGTGGTCCCACCGGAATGGATGTTACTTCTCGTCTCTTAGATTCACTACATTCTAATCTATCAAGTCAGGGTGAGGCATACATTCTATTTTGTGCAAGAAACAAGCCTGAAGAGGTCATTGAAAAATTCACCAGTGATCATGAAGCCAAGGGCGAAGAGTGGTCCATTGAGATGTTGATTCACAGAAAGGCAGGATGGGAGGAATTATCTGTATACAGATTTAAAAAGCTTTTATAGAATTTGGTGATAAAATATCAATTAATTGATAGATACATATATAAATATTTTAGTTATCATGAAGAGCTGACGAATAAATCATTGAAAACATCTTGTTCAGTCGATTCCAAATCAATTGATTTATATTTGTAATCACTCTCATAGTTGTAAATACTCAAATGATCAAAGAAACTTTTGAGATCTGTGATGCCATTACATTTGTGCACGCCTTTCAATAATGGATATCTCTTTTCACTATTCACTGCAGAATTAACACATGACGAGATGTAAGATGTATCTGAATACACTCTCATCTCCTTCAAATTTGATAGTTGGTCAACTAAAGCTAAGACGGGGATATTCTTTTCGTGATAAATAGCATCGGATGTTTCCGATACAAACAGCCATTCCACTAATTGAAATTCCTCTTTTTTCAGAATCAAGGCAACATCAAGGAGCTTTGATGCACTCAAAAGTAGTTGACAGTCAAACTCTACTTTGTCAATTTGGAGTATATCTTCAGAATTTGTGACTTTTGAATTTGAAACCGGAATACTTTCTGTAAAGTTATAAATCTTTTCCAACAAATCTTGAAATACGACTCGTAATTGGTTATATATCATTGGCCAAAATGATGAAAGATGGGGCTCAGAAAATTTCAGAATTATTGCTCTGACCAGTAATAATGCATGAGGAGTTATCACACTGTTAACACTGCTTAGAATATCAGATATTCTTGTTTGTATATTATTCAAATCTAATAAGAAATGATCAACCGGACATATCATCAATAAATAAACAACCCTCTTTATATGTAAAATACGACTTGAGCCTTCGGAATCGCTCCAACTGAATAAAGCGGAACCACTACTGTAAGGCACAATCTTTGTGATCAGATCGGACATCTTTTCTTTATCTTCAGTGATACTACTCTGTAAGACCGTATTGAATGGTTCTAAATTGTCAACCGGTAAACTAAAGAACTTGGAATCATATAATAGATCAGAACACAATGTTTTCCATATCTTCAAAGTTACAACTTCTGGAACTTCACTGAGTGTAATGAACAAAGAACATACATATGAAGGCAATGCATTCAGAGGCTGACTCTTCAAGAGCGGGATTAAAGTGCTGTTAATACATACACTCAAACACGTAACAGTCTTATCATTATCTTGCAAAATGCTGCTTATCTTTGGAGCAACAAAAATCAATGCTGAGCATAATTCCTCCTTTGCAATGCTTTGTTTAGAGCTCTCGCCGGAACCACCTGTATTGCCACCACTATTTGACAGCACCGAGGTTGGAGATCCAGATCTTTCGAAGATTGATGAACGCTCGTGCTTGATATTTGTAATTGGTTGAGATTCTTTCTTGCTTGGTATCAGAGGTGTGTTACTGCCAATATGCTCGGTTGATGAAGTAAGTTCGGCAGGCAAAATATTCATTGGATTCAAGAGACTTGCCATTGATGATTCATCGCCATATTTCGCTGAAGTAGAAGCATTGAGAACCTTTATGAAAGCATCTGTAAAATCTCTACGTGCTTTTTTCTGCTCTCCAAAGCTGCTTTGTGATAATTTGGAACAGATGATAGTGGTAAACCTTAAAATATCTGAAAAAAGGTATTTGTAAAGTGATGGGGTAGAGAGGGCATCTTTAATGAATGATGAGACCTGTGGCCATACATCTTCAACAACATCATTAGTCAATGATTTGGCATACTCTACCAAAAAGCCAGAAATATCGTTTTCCGATAATTGCGTAATCATAGATGATCTATCTTGAACTGGTAAAGATGTCGAACTTACACGACAGATAAGAGAGTTGATGATCAATGGTAAAGTGACTTGAGATTTGGATCCATCCAATACGTGAATTATCTTGAACGAGGAGGATATATCTCTATTGCTGTCAGCAGCTTCTCTTCTCTGTTGAACTCTACATGCAATCAAAGTCTCAAGACTTTCCATTCTTTCTAATGAGTAAATACACTCAAGTAGTTTTTTAGCTCTGAACCGCAGCTTTTCTGCATTGTGCTTCAAAGATTTGGCAAAATGTAAGGTATCATCAACGTTGTCCTTCACAGAGCTATTGAATGAAACAGATTTATCCTTCTGCTTTTCCAATGACTGTTGATGCAATCTAAAGCTGGTTGAAATAGATCTACTTCCTTTTGTATCATCTGTGGTAGTCGATGCTGCCCTTTTAACTAATTTACTGTTCTCATCTGCCCATAACCAAATTGCTAATGAAGTCCCAAAAATTTGCTTCAAAGAAACTAAAACAACATTTCTTCTGGAAATTTCCTCATTTCTTTGACTATACGTCTCCAATTGGAATACGCCTTGCATGACTGTACCAAAAAAACCAGCTTCGGTCCCTTTGTCGCCTATCAACTTAGAACCAGAAGCTGAGCCCGAGCTCTTATTAGTTGTTGAGTGGAATGTGTAATATTGATAAGTGATTGAGACAAAATCCTTCAGACCGGAAATTAATTCTATAATGCTTTCGTCTATATCATAGATAGTCTCTTGAGTGATTTCTTTTTCGACTACAGACGCAGAGCGTTTGTTGTAGTTGAACAAAGTTTCTGTTTTCGAACAAACACAGCTGGTAATCGCATAGAGTGACTTGAAAGTCAACTCAGGGTAGTACGTTGCAAGATCAAGAAGAAGTTTCATCCATGCTCCAATAACAACGGACTCGCTGCAATTTTTAATTCCCGCTTCAAAGAATTCAGCAAAATTAGAAGTCGTTGATCCATTTGACGGAGTAGCAAATAAAGTGACATTCAAAGTTTTATCACTAGATATCTTCATGAGCCTCGAAAGGGAGCTGAGGTAATAATATGAAAGGAAAGATGTATTTGGACCTGTTGTACTCACCATGCAAAGGTTTCCTAAAATTTCTGGGATTTGAGAGAAATCACTTTCTGTTCCATCAACTAAGGCCTCTAACAAATCTAATGCAACCTTTGTACATGATGAATATTGTTTTATGATGTTTTCATTATCGGGTAATGTGGCAGGTGCTTCAATTGATAGGTATCTTAGGATGACATTTATCAATAAAGTTTTATAAGTTGCAATATTCCAATTGTGCTTGTTCACAATAGCAATATGGGCGTCATTATCCATAACACACATCTCGCTACTGAAAAGCGAAGCCATCTCTCTGCTCTCAACCTTGAGTAAGCCAAGAATCACCTTCAAGTGATAAGCGAACAAGCTGAAGTCATCCCTACCACTAGAATCAAATTTGTCGTTATCCAAAATTGTACAATTTTGTAACAGCGCATTAGCACAAATCTTGAAAACTCTATTCATTGAACCAGACTCAAGAAAAGTTTTGAGCATTTTGGAGACAATAGTTTCATCTGTTTCACTATCGGTACTCAATCCATCAAGGATGAGCAACAAGGGTCTAGTTAAAATTGTATCAGAAACGTTGACTGATGTGCTGTGAGCCCATAGTGCATTGAATGCTCTAACTCTTGTGGGAGCATCTGAGTTCAAGAATAATGACGCCAAAGAAGCCTCAATATACATGGATTCACAGTTTATCTCAAGGTTCCATATCTGTTTAACAGCTTCAACCTGGTATCTGTCAGTTGGATGAGCTATACAAGCCCAAAGCTGAGTAATAATGACCTTTAACAATATCAAAAGTTCGAACTTACTCAAAGATTTAGCTAAAGCATGAAACAGTGACGAAAGACCGAATGCCACTGGGATATTCACAACAGAGTTATCTGCAGTGAACGAGAAAGAGTTGATTGTATCGATTAGTGTTTCATCTCTCCAATAAGCGTCACCAGTTGGAATCTTCTCCAATAAATCATTCAAACGTTCACAGTAGGAGTAGAAACTATAGTGCTTCTCTGTCAATCTAGAACAAGTTAACTTTGTAACAACGCTTAAAAGAATAGCTGTCAAATCTGGAGTAGAAAATGGTTTGGGTAATTCCTCGTTAAATTGAGAAAAGTAGAAAGTACGAATTTTATCTATAGTATCCCTCTTGAAATTATCGTAATTGGCAGTTATTTCTTTGACAGAGGTAAACGCCTTATCAGCATGTTCGATTGGTAGGAATGCTCTTTGTGGGATCAAATTCAATAGATGTTTAGCAATAGAAAGCCAACTATCAGAATTGGCTGTATTTTCTCCGTCCAATTTGAGTAACAGTACTGATAAGAGAACAAGGGGTATATGCGTAACTACCATATCCTCATCCTCAATATGAAAATTATTGAAGATGAAATCAAGAGTTTCAATTTTGTCTGCCTCAATCAATCTCAAGATCTCAGCCCAAATGACGATTGACTCTACTCCATCAAAAAAGGCATTCGCATTCTTCAACACTTCATCAAATTGCTCTTGTGTACTTCCAATCGTTGCCTCCTTTGTGGAATTGATTATGTAAGGTAGTATTCTAGGAATAATGAGTTGACCAATCTCCCACTTATCCATTATAGCGATGGATATCTTTGACGCTTGAATCTTTTGAATATGAACTGGACTCGATGTTGCCGTACCTTGGGTCAAGGAAAAAAGAGCATCTACAAAAGTTTGAACACCATACTTTTTGAAGTATTCCAATCTGGAAACAGCTGAGTTATCTTTCTCCAATGACGTTTCAGGCTTCGAAAGAACTGAGTTGATGTCAGTTGAGTGGATCTCTGGACCCAACATCCAGTTCCACAATCTTCTATTTAAGGACATATCTTTCCTCAAAACAGTTCCTACAGCAGCTATGAGCAATGATTTTCTATCTTCGTACACAGCCAACACTTGAATTACTACTGAAGATATCTCAAGTCTTGATACAAGCAAATCAAAAAATCCACGTTGAACTAAAACATTCTCGTCTTTCAAACCTTCGCAAAACGCCCTTAGGAGTAATCCTGGTTCAGGAGTAACACACGATTGTGCCTCGTATGATAACAGTTTCTTGGCTAGTTCTTTTTTGTTGCTGTTTCCGTCTTCATCTTCGGTTTCGGGCTCGACGGAAAAGTCTGGAAGTTTCTTATTACACCATTCAAGAGCACCTGATCTTTTATCTTGAGATGTAATTATACATAGAAAGAGGCATTGCCAAAAGTGAGCATCGTTGTTTAGTGCTGTTTTGAAAGCAGATATTAAATCCAGGACGGCATTAAATGATTCAGAGGTTGTATCGTCTAATGCAGGAAGTAAACTGAGTAAAATGGCCTTAAAAACAACTCTGAGCACCAAAGGGTCAATTTTGAGAACATGATTTTGAAAAAGAGCAATCAATTCTGGTTTGACAGATATACTGGCATATGACATTAGTGGTAAAAGACCTGGAAGCCAGTTTTGTATACTGTTGCTCAAGTGCTTGGAGCCCAGGATAGTAAATACAGCATCATATACCTCTATTGCTTTTCTATGAACTCCACTGGGCAAATTTGAAGAAGTACATTGTCCCAGCGTTTTAGCAATCGCAAAATCATTTGGAATCCAATGGTTCACAGTTGGTTCAGGGTTGTACAGTAAAGCCTTCTGCAATTTACTCAAATATGATATATAATCGGCCCATTCATTGACAGATTCGTATTGAGTCAATGCTTTTTCGACATTTGATACATATTTCTTCTCCTTGGAGTTCAATTGATGTCTTTTAGTGGAATTACTTCGTATGGAAAAAGACATTATCTAAGTACCCCAGCTA
Source organism: Wenyingozyma ramenticola (assembly GCA_024271885.1). Classification (NCBI taxonomy): domain Eukaryota; kingdom Fungi; phylum Ascomycota; class Pichiomycetes; order Pichiales; family Pichiaceae; genus Wenyingozyma; species Wenyingozyma ramenticola. Next base: position 867,526 of record JANBXF010000006.1, read on the forward strand.
ATAATGGATTGTGAATGTTTTGACTACTTCTTCAATCAAAATATTTGATGATTCATACGTTTCACAAACGTTTATAGCTAACAATAAGATGATGACTTGCACGATAGCCTGACAGTGTTTACCTTCTAGTATTCCGCGGTGTACGGTTTTATTGAAATTTTTGGCCTGAGAAATATGCTGTATATTTTGCAAAACAAGTCAACTTGTTTTACCTTCTTTGACGTAGGCTGTAATTGAAATGTTTGGTCTGTTGAGAGATTGTCAAGAGATAATACAAACGTGATATGGAAATCTACATATTGTTCTATCCCCTACAGGTAACGATGACATAAATCAATTTTACAATATGGCTACAGAGTACTTCACGATGTGAATATCTTATTAACAAGAGTTTCATACTAGGGCTTCTTTTACTTCATTTGCACTCCCGATTTGTGGGGAAACTTTGGGGATCATCTGCTGGGCTTTCTGATTCTAGTAACAACGGTGTATTCCGGGGCATTACTTCTGTATCTAACTCTTGTATTCGCTACTACTGGAGTAGCGTCCTTCGCAGGGCCTATTATATATCAAGTTGCCTCATTCATCATAACACTCGTCAATGGCATAATCTTACTTCCCGGACCTTTGGGAAAAGATTTTGAGCTAGTAATGAAAAAGGAAATGAATCACGGGGCTGATATGCTATATGAATATACATTGAAAAGACCCCCTTCTGGGTACATTGGTGAAACCGCATGGGGAACATGTTGTAGAAGAATAAGAATCCTAACTGCGCCAGAAAGATGGGTTATTCGTAATTTTATCTATCTTGGACTAAGTTTCATTCCCTTTGCAGGCCCAATCATGGTTATTCTTCTAGAGGCTCCAAGAAGAGGTTTCAAGTGTCACAAGCGCTATTTTTCTTTGAAAGGTTATGATAATGCTCAATGTTTCTATTATTGGAACCGTCATTTTTGGGATTACTTTGGTTTTGGAGTCATAGCTCTATCCCTGGAACAGATTCCTTATTTGACGTATTTATTCGCATTCACAAACGCCACTGGTGGTGCCTTATGGGCTGTTGATATTGAAAGAAGTAAATTAACCGAGGTTGTTTCTTCCCATAATTCTGCAAGTGAGGAAACTCTGATACTTTTGTAGGTATGTTATGAACCCAGGCCTTCACTCTATTCTGCCATGCATATGCTTCCCTTCTGTATATTACGTAACCTTAGCTAATAAAGTTCACGCAAGACCAGTGATGGTTATGAAAATAATGTAAGCTTCAAAGAAAATCTCACTCCGAAAATGTCGCGGTCGACGTCAACTGTAGATCCAAAACCAGGCCACAGGCAGAAGTATGAAGCTGAGTACATATGTGCCTATCTTTTGGCCATGTTCTTCTAGTAGCGTTTGGCTTGGCTTACAGGGCTTCAATAACAGAATCAATCCATAATAATGTCTGATAAGATACAGGATTACTATTTCATCGATTCGAATAAACAATATGAATCAATAAGTCCCTCATTCAGAGACAACATGATTAAACTGTATGGTTTACAACCCATTGCAGATTCATTGGCAAGAACAAACCCAAGCACAGGACAAGCCGGTGTTAAACTTCGAAAATCATATAAGAATCACATCAATGATTTACCAGGGAAACATGCCATACCTACAGAAAGAAATTTATCACCTATTGTATTTGGTATCAATAATAATGCAGTGTCTGCAAGCAGTGATATAATAAAAGTACTGCCAATGGCTGAACTTCAAAAATCATTTAAGTTCGAAAAGACATCCATAAACGGTATACCCGGCTTTGATTCGACGAAACTGGCTATAGATACAAGCTCCTCCAGTAGTAAGAAGAGAGTTCAAACTGCTTCCCCTCCTGAGCTTGCAAGCGAACCAAAGAGAAGACACGTTCAAGTTCATTTTGATTGAAACACTCTTTGTTCATCTAATTCAACGCACTTCGCATCATTATAATCGACGACTAGAAAGCTCAATGCATTTCGTTGGAGATATAGGAAATGACCATCTATATTGTACATATATTTATGTAAATTTATCATTTATGTATTTAATCTATCTTACCTTTCGATCAAGCCTTTTAATTGGAGATCTTTTTCAATTTATCTTTGAGGGACACCCTGACTCTCTTCCTTCTTATTTTCAACTTATTGCCTATCAATGACCCTGTGTGTTTCAACAATGACTTGATCAGGAAGTTTTTCAAGTTATCGATCAACTCCACAGCAGTCCATGTTTTATTCCTAATGACTAACGTTGGAAGTCTTAAGACAAAATCTGTGACGTTTATTAATCTTTTCATTCCCGTTCCATGGAATGAAACACATAGTACTATATTGAAAAGCTTCATTGAAGAGATAACAAAATAGTTGGATGCTCTATTCACCATTTCGTCAACTTGCTTGGACTTCATATTCCCTGCGATAGAAATTTCATCGGACGAATCATCTGAACGGGTTCTATAATCTTCGTCTTCAGATTCTTCATCCTCAGAATCATCTTCGGTATCATCAAGCTCTGACTTCAAGCCACTGTCCCCCAATCCGGGTGTCTTGCCGTCAGGGAACAGGTAATTCAAAATTTTCACACCTGTCTTCTCTTCAAGACTAACCTTCAATGGATCACATACCATATCGAAAGCTTTCAACATTTTGATACCCCCAACTGGTCTCTCCATAGACCATGTAACATTTATCATATTTTCATTTACGTTATCATCAATATTTTCTATATTTCCCATGGTCAATCTTCTTCTTTTCCTTGTAGACTTGTCTAGTTTAGGGTCATCAAAAAGACTCAAAAGCTCAGGATATAATACATCATCATCTTTATTGAAAATCAATAAAGAACCCACTTGTAAAAGGTTATCGTTAGAACCATCATCATTCTGTAATCTCCTGAATTTTCCATCAGCTATTTGCATCTCTAGAAGTGTAGCTTTATTTTCTTCAATTACGTTGATCCTAATATTGTCAGCTCTAACAAGCATTTCCAAGGCGGTATCGGTTTTCTGATAGCCACCTATAACGGTTTTTATGATTAGGTATAACTCGGTAAACAACTTGGATCTATATGTTCTTAACAGCCTATCAAGTTTGTAATCTTGTGCACCCCACAGAGACTTTCTGAACTGCATATCCTCTTTTATCATTGCTAAAGCTGGTGAGCTATCCAACAAATCTTCAACTTTTTCAACAACGGCAGACAAATCATCAAAGTCAGTTACCAATGCTAGTTTCTCCAAAGCTTCATTTAATTTTCCAATTCTATTTGCCGATAACCCTGTTACCTTCTTATCATCTTTTTCTGTGCGTTCTTCTCCGTTCATCAATAAATTGAATACCAATGAGTAAAAGGCATAGTATTGCTTTGATTCGACGTTAATGGCAAAATCAGAAACATCCAAAACCAGATTGTTTCTAAAATAAGTCAATACGTCACTGAAGGAATTATATCTAAGAACGATTGACGTATCGGACAAAATTTTGAAACCGTCCAATACCTTTTCGTAACCCTCATCAGTTACAGAATAAGGTAAAAAAGGCGGCCAATTAGATGTAGCCCCGTAGTTCGATTTCTCTATCCAGGGATTCAACGGACCTTCTTCATCTAAGACATCCGTTTTATATATGACATACAGATTTGTATCTTTCAAAAAAGCACCAAATCTAGTTTCCACAGTTGGCTCAACAAGACTCTTTGACATACCACGAATTCTATGCTCTCCACTCCTATTTCTTTTGCCGTCTTCTATAGCACTCTCTTCTGTTGTCTCCTTGATTGAGATAATATCAAGATTGATATTAGGGGTTTTCAAAAGAACACAAAAATCACTATCATCATCCAATATCATTTGAATTTGTGGAGACTTCAGTTTCACCAAGAAATCGTTTCTTGCGACAAGATATTTATTGGTCAGCTCGTACGATATTTTTCTCAACTCTTTTGAGAAATTTTGAATATGTTCTTCACAGCTCAGGGTTGTCTTGCTGAAGACTTTTTCTCCACTCGAAGTGTCATTCTTCTCTTCGTCTGATTGATCTGATGTGTTGTTCTTATTCTGGTACTTACTTCCAGTACTCTTCGAAATCAACGAAAGCGATTTATAGTTGTGATATGAACGTGATCTCCTGAAAACCAGCTCATCTATAAACGCCATGACAAAATCTCTTGATTGGACATTCCATTTCAAAAGAATACTCTCCAATATAAATACATTATCATAACTTGTATCAGTATCACTCAGAGCTGCTTCAACTTGATAATCATCAGAATCCCGTTTGAAAACGAAATCTGATTTGTTTCTCTCTTCTTCGTCTTCCTTGTCTTCTACAATAATACAATTATGCGATGCTTCATTTCCAAATGGCTCAATATCATCAGAGTTACGGAAAAATGGATCGTATTGAACGTAATCTGGATTATTTGTACTCTTCAAATAAGTAATTTTGGGAGCAAATAGCAATGGATAACATTGACAGGAACTTGATAGTCCCAAAACATTAGGAAGCCCTCTCTCCTCAAAATCTAAGTCATCAAACCACGTAAGATCATCATCAAATATCTTGAAATCAGTAATACTCAACTTACCACTCTCTACATCATCGTGCACCGGGGCAGCTGAGTGATCTTGCAGTTTAGATCCATCAAATACTGCTTCAATGCCTCTTATATCAATTCCTTCAAAGATAATTTTAGCAAGATACATTTGCATTTTCATAAGCTTAATAGTTTTATCAAGTTTTTCATTCTTCTTAATCATCAATTGTTTTCTTTGATGTAGATCAACGCTGAAATTACTGATTTTCCCTTTCAAGCCAATTGCGCTGATGCTGGAAACATCGACTGCATCCATTCTATAACCAAAGAACAGGTATAATGGCTCAACCAAGAAGAGGAACTTATTTGTGAACAGATGAGTACCAAAACTAATAGACTCTGGTGAGCCTGCAAATAAATTGCCCTTTCTGATTGGCAGTGAGATCCCATTACCAAATAAAGTCCACCATTTGAAAAAATGAATCAACGACTCTGGAGAAAGATATAAGGCATTATTAGAAGGAGCTGTGCTTTCCTTCTTTGGTGACATTAGTTCAAATGACATGTGAATATAATTAGATCTGAAACCCTCGTAAGCATCGTAAGTAGACGCATCTTCAACGTACTTAGGATTTTTGAGCTTGATATCATAATGAGGAATGAACTCATCACTTCTTTCCCCAGACTCAGGAGATTTTTTTCTTTGAAAGTAAAAGGCAACCTTGAACTGAATGAAACCTTTCAACTTAATGTTGATTTTATCATACCAATAGTCACCCGAGTTATCAACCATTTCAATATCTTCTTCCTTGACTTCATACTTTTGATTCAAGTAAATACCATATAATGAAGTGGATATTAGGGGACTTATGATACCACTATCATCATCATGTTCATTTCTGTCATCATCTAGAAGTTCTGATTCCCTACTTCTAGGCAAAAATAGAGGGGTATCACTATTCCATACCGGAAGAACCTCGCTTAAGTGATTTGGAATCACAAATAGAACCTCCTTAGCACTGAATACTAAGAAGTCTTTAGGATCATCAGATTTATTGATAAACACTTCCAGCTCTTTCTTGAAACATAGTGAAAACCCACTTGCGTATCCTAATACTTTATACGGATCCATGCTTCCTTTAATGTTTATTCTCAACTCGCCATTATTCGTCGATATCAATTTCAGGCTACCGTGCATAATTGATCTCATCTTATCCCAGATACCTAACATCTTACTTGGATCTAATACCGGCTTGCTAAAAGAATCAAAATTAATGGACAGCTGTCTCAAAACAGCGGCATAAGAGGCACCCCAGGTAACTTTTGTGGCTTCATCACTACAAATATCAGCCTCCAATTGAGCAAATGTTTTAACTGGCATCAAGGTACTTGGTATGCTAAAAGAGTAGTAGTCAATCTTGTCAGGTTCAGCTTGACTTTTGAAGAAAGGAACATTGATCCATCTCAACTGTTCATCTGAGTCAGAATATTGTTCACAGATAACTATATCACCACTGAGCTTAAAGCAAGGGGACTTACTACCGAATCGTTCACTAGGTGTTGGAACATACACCATAGGTAAAGGATAATCACGAAGGTGGACTCTCAGCTCCCGAACCTTGAGATCTAGATAGAAGGGCACCAAAAGACTATACTCTGTATCAAGCGGCATACCTTTTCCAACTTTATGCAAATACTGAGGTAGATTATTCAATTCAAAAGTAGGTTGTTTGACTGTACAACTCAGATGTTTTAGATATATACCCATCAAAGGTGGATTTTCCGAGTAACTCAATAGATTTTCGTTGAATGCCTTTGAAATTGGGAGATTGTACGCTACACCTCTCAAAAATGCTAAATTATCAGCTATGACCTCTTTCTTCTTGGATTTGAACTCTTTGATCAGTCTAATCCATGACTTAGAGAGATTGGCTTTCAACAAGTAAGTCTTTCTTTCATACTCATGGACGATTCTTTCCTCTTCTAGTGACATGGGACTGCCATTATCTGTAAAAGAAGATCTCAATTTAGACGCAGGGCTTTGAGGAACTTGAAGTTGATTCAATGAGCCTTTGCCTTTGAGAGTATGTCCTGACAAATGAGGTTTGCTGAAATTGAATGAATTATAACCTCTTTCAAGAATACGAGACAACCGGGTTTCATTGTCCTTTGAGAGTGATGAAGTTTTGTAATATTGATAAATACTTTTTTCCATTTCTCTCGTCTTCTCTAATCTTGCTCTCTGCTCGACCAAACCCAATTGGTATATCATTCCTAGTTCAACTTCAAAGGAGTCATCTTCAAGAGTCATAACTGTTGACTTGGACTTCAACTCTATTGTTGGTAACTCTATTGGCTTTTTAGAACTTGGTAAAACTACAAGTTCCGGTTTATCATTCAAAAGATTGTAGTTCATTTGCTTCAGCAACTTGACCAATATTGTTATACTTTCAAATATGTGATAGACTATGAATTGATTAGGGATAATTATCCTGATATCGTGATTGAGAATTGTAACCTTATTTTCACTCATTTGCCTGTTCTTATCCAGGTTCACTGATATTCGAGACCTTTGTAACAATAATAAATGAGTCCAGTAGTCTGGAACGGTTGGCGATTGAACGTTTAATCTAATAACTGAACATGTAATTTCTAGAGGCTTTTTGGAGGAGAATTCCGCATCGGTACTGAATAAATCCAACCTCATGTTAACATCATTAGCCATGTTGAAAGTTATCATAGCCTCCTTGATACTGGCTGAGAAGTAAAGAACATCCATTATAGCCTTGGAACCACTAGAAGTACTTTGAATTTCTTGATTTCCAGCAGATTGTCTTTTTGGTTCTCCTTTTGAAATTAACGGTTTCAAGACAGTTTGCTTCATCAAAAATAGGAAGGAGAATAATATGAATTGTGTCTTCAGTGAGTAAATCAGGTTAATGCTTTCAACACCCAAATTGACCAATATTTTATGCTTGGGGTCCTTTTTATTGTCATCTTCAAGTGCACCAATGAGAATCTCTATAGAAGGAATGTCAAAAAATAAAAAAGACTTTAACTTCAAAGGATAGTTCCCTTCTGGGGAATCATCTTCATACAAGAGTTTTCCAAAACTCCTGCTCACATTTATGGTAACATTCCAGAAGCAATTAACAGGAATCACATTTAAAGAAGATGCTGCATATGCAGAAGATGAATCATCTTCATCGACACTAGAAGAGAGCTTTTCATCATATTTTTTATTTCTAGCTTCTATTGAAAATTCGTTAAAACCCACGACAATTCGTCTATACTTTCCGTTGATGGTGTCACAAATAACATCATCTGAGTCAACATCACTTGCTACAACATCCGGTGGCATGAAAATAGACCTGGACATCAATACCAAAGATAGCTCGTTGACTTTGAATGTCATATGCTCAAACCAGGGAGGTAAATCTTTGAATATAACACTTAATAACTCTCTTTTCACATTCTTAGGAAACATCAAAACATACTTTTGTTTCAGATCTTCTAAATCGGCTCTTGGATTGAGTGAGTAAACGACATATTGTAATATCTTCTCTAACCCTTTGACTACTGCTAGTGCACCCAATCTGAGCTTACACCCCTCTATTTCCGTGTTAATATGTAAAAGAGGAATAGGAGACAATTGTGAAGATAAGAAGAACTGAACGTTTCTGACATTGAGCACCCTTTCACGAATGTGAGATCGAGAATCTTTTACATCTGACTGTTGCAGGTCAACGACATATGGGTTCTCTACATAATGCAAACTACAACTGGAGATATCCACTTTAGTTTCAAACAGATACTTTTTGTAATTTTTTTCCACGGTCGAGTTTCCTTTCACATCAATGTTCAATAATGAGGGATTGAGTAAAAGAATGTGTTTCAAGTTATTTACCTCGTCGATATGCTTTAATACCAGTGAGGGTTTTTCGATCAGTAATTTGACATGGATTCGTGGCCAAATCAACTCCAAGATTTCAACAATGTAACGCACCTGTTTTGGTAAAGTGGTACCATCTCCAGTCTCATGGGTAGATGCCTCTATACTATTATCGCCAACCTCAGCATTGAATTCAGCTTTTTTCCTTCTTTCTAATTTTTCCACTGTCCTTTCGTTTGATATATCTCTGAATCTAGATATCAACATACCCAGTTGTTTACAACTCAAATCAAGAGTCAGACCAGACACACAGCAATGTATGTCTATCAATCCAACAGTGGAAATCAAGTTAGGTTGCACTAAATGATTGCTATCACTCATAAATCTCAGTACCTGGAAAATCATATCAGATCTCATTGAAGAAGTTATCCCAGAAATACTTATTATTTCATAACTTTTGATATCTGAATTAAATCCTTGAAAATACTCCAAATTCATTGAGAGTCTTAGATCCAGAATAGCTAAAGAGACTTGAAAAGGTTTATCAGTCTTACTGAAATCCAAATCAAAACCAGCTTGATTGGAAAATATCTTTGACATACTCATTTCATAAGAGCCTATATGTATATTAGCAAATATAGCATTTGAAGGATTATGATTTTGAGAAAGTGCATTCTCCAATTCTGATTGTGTCATTATCGGAATATTAGTTACAGATAACCCGTCAATGCTCAAACTTGCTTGTCTAAAAACTCTGAATATTAGAGAGCTCATATAGATTCTTTTCTTCGATAGAATATTGTCAATCTCTTGATTAACAAAGCTGGATGTACCTGAGGATGTTACATCGTCGTCATTCTGTTCATTTTTCTCAACTGAAGATTTTGAAGTTCCATCTTTGCTCGGTAAATTCATGACAGTATGTAGAATTGACATTATAGGAACTGTCACATCATCCAATTTCACATTCAACACAAAGTCAGAAAGTTCGCCTTTGTTTAGATCAATCCTGCACCCCACGTGAAATTTTGCTCTTTTCAATAGAGGACTGAAGTGGGTCCCGAAAGTCGATATAAGTTCAACAAGTGTAAGATCGCTATACCAGAGGGCAATGCTATCTTTAACGTTATGTTTGAAATTTTGTTTGGAGATTGTAGCAGCATCTATTTTGAATTCTATGTCTCTGGAACGTAGTTCAAGTCCTTCGAAGTTGATGTTAACACTTCTCAATGAAACAGCGATACTCGGAAAATACTTGAGCAATGCTTTCAGAATGAAATCAAGTTTGGAGTTTCCGGAGTATATCGATATAGCTCTATCTAAATCCAATACTTCATATGGACCTTCTCCTAGATTATCTGGTATCCCTCTCCCGTTGGGATACTCTTCGCTTGAGCTTCCTCCCGACGTTGCAGAATGAATTCTAAGATCAACATTGTCAAATCGGAGAGTACAGAGTTTGTTGAATTTATGAAAAAGTGAAATCTTCAATTTCAATGACTTTATTTCCAAATCAAATGCAGGCTTCTTATATTTAATAGATATCACCTTCAAGCGGAAAGGGTCGATCAATCCTATTTGAATACCAAAGATGCCAGCGAGGAGTAACTTTATTAGCAGATGAAATAGCACCAGAAAAGCTAGCCCTTTGCAAATAGTGCTTATATCCAGCATGTCTAAGTATGGAATAAGTGCGGAATATGCAGTTACTTGTACTCTTCAAGTGATAATATATACTTTCTCGTTCCTCTTATTGCACCTTCTTTGCAATTGCAAGTTTAAAATCAATGTGTCTGTGTCCTTCATGTCAAAGAGTAAACATGCTGAATTACCTGAGCTTGCTCCTATTGTTTTATCCTTAAGTAGTCGCACACAGCCGTGATTTCATGCTTCTCCGTATTAATCTGTGCACTACTCGAAAAATTTTCAAAATTCTCAATATCCTTTAAACACACACAGACTTAAGATGTTATACAAGATTGATAAAGTGGTGTTTGAAGTATAAGCTTGTTCCTGACATTATATTACATCAGCTTTATTGTTATTTTTCAACACCGTTAGTGTTTTATAGTACATATTACCCTGTCCCCTTCTCCAGAAACTAACATAAAGCACTCAATATGGCTCCAAAAAAGGAAAAAGTCAAGATGGACTTAGGTTCATTCTTAGCCGACGATTCATTCGGAGGAAATGATTGGGTTGATGATGAAATTGATCTCAACTCTTTAAACATACCTTCAGCTCGTGCTACCTTGGATGTTGGCACTGGTTTCGGTAATACATCTTCTTCTCAGTATGGGGGTTCTAACCCATCATACGGTAACAGAGAATCAAGAGGACCACGTTACGACAGAGTTGAGTATCCAGTTCCAGAAGTCGCCCCATTTGTTGCCAGACTCTCAAACATCCCTTTGAACAACATCAGCGAGGAAGACATTGAAGCATTCTTTGTTGAAAAATTGAATATCTCAGATCCACTCATCCAAATCCGTAAATTAGAAGTCCCAATTGATAGACGTACCGGTGGAATCAAAGGTTTTGCCTTCATAGAATTTGATACCAAAGAACTTTTAGTAGAAGCACTCAAATTATCCGAATCATATTTAGGAGAAAGAAAACTGTACGTTTCAGTTGCAGCACCAGAAAGTGAAAGACCTCAAAGATCATTCAGAGACGAACCAGAATTAGATTGGGGTAGTGCCAGAGGTACTCAAGAACACGCTCAGCCACGTCAAAGATTTAACCCAAGAGGCGATGGTGAAAGATCTGAAAGATCCGAAAGACCACCAAGACCAGAACAACCAGATTTAGACTGGGGTAGTGCTAGAGGTACTCAAGAGCATGCTCAACCACGTCAAAGATTTAACCCAAGAGGTGATGGTGAAAGATCTGAAAGATCCGAAAGACCACCAAGACCAGAACAACCAGATTTAGACTGGGGTAGTGCTAGAGGTACTCAAGAGCATGCTCAACCACGTCAAAGATTTAACCCAAGAGGTGATGGTGAAAGATCTGAAAGATCCGAAAGACCACCAAGACCAGAACAACCAGATTTAGACTGGGGTAGTGCCAGAGGTTTTCAAGAACACGCTCAACCACGTCAAAGATTCAACCCAAGGGGTGATGGTGAAAGATCTGAAAGACCTCAAAGGAAAAGAGAAGAACCAGAATTAGACTGGGGTAGTGCTAGAACTTCTCAAGAACATGTCACTGCCAAGAAGTTTGTCCCAAGACATATCGAAAACCGTAGACAGAAGAAGCAAGAGCCAGATTTAGACTGGAATTCCGCACGTTCATCAGTTGCTCAAGCTAAACCTCAGCAGCCAAAGGCTAAAAAGGCCTCTGTTGTCGAAGAACAAGAAGGAAAACCTACTGATACTCCAAAGAAATCTGGTTACGCACTCCTAGGTGTTGAAGGTGAAGATGAAGATGAAGAAAAGGAAGAAAATGAAGAAAAAAAATCTACTGAAAGTAAGTCAGTAGAAGCAGCAGTTGAAAAGATCACAGAATCTACCGCAAATGTTTCACTTAGTAGTCAAGAAGGTTGGGAAGTAGTTAACAAAAAATAATGAGTCAAATTGAAAATAAGAAATAATCGCATGTTATATTATGTTTCCTGAATCAATCAATTTTTATTAGTCATTCATTCATACCTTTCAAGAAAAATGTGTATATTTTCCTTGTATTTAATTATTAGGAGCTAGATTTTATACGTTGTTTTATATTTTTCATTTATACTGTTGATTTAATATTTATCTGTTTTGTTTTATCTTTCTCTCTCAAAGATTAGTAACTCGTTACTTTCGTTGCTTTATATACTTACATGTCTTTTTACTTCAATTCAGAATAAATAACTTAAGAAAACTATACAAGAAAACAAACCCACATGTAAAAAAAATACATACACAAAGCAAAAAAGAATAAATAAATAAACAACGAAAGGAAGAATGATAAGCATATCCGTGAATAAAATAATAAACGTAAATAAACGACTAAATCGTCAAAAGAAGAAAGAGAAAAAAAACATTACATAGAAAAGAAGTAATTGACTACACTAACACCTCTGCTTGCAGTCTCCTAGAATTCAACTCCGCTTCATTCTGTGCCCTATTATGACCTGGACCACTAGTATAGGGAGATATGGCATTATTGTTAGAGTAATCATTGTTTCTATTACGTGTAGTGGCTCTTGCAGAACGTAATCTCCTCAATCTACGATCTTGGAACTCAACAACAACATAATGATAAAATAAATCTGTTCTTGAAATACCCATTAAGAACCAAAAGAGCTTGGTATACCAATGAGTCATCTTGACTGATTGTACATGAGCGATATAATCCAAATCTTTGAGATCCTCTGGATTGAAAGGTCTGGTATCCACAATTGATTGAATCTCTGACTCTAATTGATCATAAGGAGGTAATTCTGGAATTGGTGGAAAATGTGCTGGTAATTCTTGTCTGAGTTGATATTCTTCGATATTGATACGACTGTAGGCAGAACTGGTATTTGGAGAAGGTGCAGTTGAAGAAGAGCTTTCTCCAGTATTTTCATCATCATTATGTCGAGTGTACCTGCCACTCCTAATATCATGCAATGCTGCCAACAGAGCAATGGCTCTGAACTTTGTTGTTCTTGGGAAAAAAACATGATCAGCAACAGCAGTAGCGCCAAAGATAGATGAACCATCATCTACCCTATCTTTCATATAATAATCACGCTTACAAATAGGACAAGATGCTCTTCTTTCTATCAACCAAGTCTCAACACAATCGTGATGGAAACAATGACCACATAGAAGTCCTCTTACATTATCATCATCTTCAAAATCTTCAAGGCAAATTGCACATGTTCCAGAGGAGAAATGAAGTTCGCCATCGTCATGATCATGATCATCGTTATGAGCAGAGGATGATGAAGTTGGTTTAGGGGAAATATCAGTAGTATCATTAATCTCAGTAATATCCACTTCTTCAACGTGAGTCTTTGTTAAATTCTTAGAGTCTTCTATCTGAGATTCGTTTCCGTGATTAGTGATAGTTGATGTAGTATTATTTGTATCTTCTTCTTGTGAATTGGAACCTTCCTCGTCTCCATAAGTTAAAATACCTTCTGTTCTATTTTTAACTTCTTCTTTACCACCAGCTAACCACTTAGCATAAGTCTTAATTGGGAATAAGTCATCAACTTCTTCAGGAGTCAATTGTCTTCTTCTATACACGTGCGCCCAAGCCCCTTCCCTTCGAGTTCTCAATACAGTAGATCCATCATTTCTAGTATCATCGTATGAAGGTGCAAATAATTGATGTACCCCAGCAAATGGTCTCACAGTAGCTGGAGGGAGAGGTCCCAATGCAAATGGGTGACGAGGATATACTGGAAGAGGAAGGTACAAACCAAACCTCGTTCTAACAAAATATCTAATAGTGAAGAAGAAAAATAAAATGGCTATACAGATACCAACACATAAAGCAATAAAGAATAGTATAGTTGATGGTTTATTTCCTATGAAAGAATCGTTCGTATTATTAGTAGCTGAAGGAGGAGGCGCAGACGGGAAAGTTGAAGAAAACGAAAGGTAATCAGTAGTTGATGTAGGGGATGACATTTTGACAAATCAAGCCGATATAAATTGGTTCGTAATAATATTCTTAACAATGGATCAACTTATGATAAGTGTACTAAACAGATCTCTACCACTTGGTCTAACAATCGAGTCACTTTCGGACTTTCAAAAATAAAAAATATTGATCAATCTCACCGGTTTTTTCTTTATTTCCGAAAGGAGTGTAAACTAAAAAAAGTCAGCAGTTGCTATAGATCCAAAAGTTGAAGTGAGCAGTGTACAATTGAAACCAAACTCTCAGATACAACAGTGGTAATGATATGAAAGAGACCGTTACAAGAGTATCTAAACGGACGTTCTTTCGGTTGATTAGAAGGACAATACAGCACTGATGTGAAAGTAAACCGAAAAAAAATGTCAAATGATAAATTCATGTTGTTTAATCTATCAATCGCATCAACTGGAGATGAGGCGAAATCGAAATCAGTTTGTTCCGCCTTATTATCTCTTTTAGGAAAGTGGAGAAGCGGCTGTTTTATTCTATTTTTAGTGCGCTTGGCTTACCCGCCTTAAAAGAAGAGAGAGAGAGGGAAACAGTGGCTGTGTTTGTTTATCTTAAACAACATGTGAGTGTGTTGTAGTGTGGATGTGGATGTGCGTATGTTAGTCTAGATGGAAATAAGTGGTATTATACATATTTCATCGTATGATATTTTAAATTGTGGACTCGGTATAAGCATTGATAGAGCTATGGCTACTTACTGCTACATTTAAAAAGGAACCATACATACAATTAACTTACTTATTATTACACAGTTGCATGCAGTTCACGTGATATAGAGCCTGTCAAAAGCCTCATCTGCTAATCTTGCTCCACATTTTTTGAGGGTGATTTTACCTGATTAAGATCAGGTACAATGTTTAGATTGCCACAGTGGTTCTTAATAGGGGGGTTGGAGAAGCCAATAGAAACGATTGATTCATATTTTTCATGGATGACTCTAATATGATTTGCCACTATTAATCAATTAGTAAGCATTATGTTTGCAAAAGCTATTTATTTGGCAATTATAAAAGGAATGTTAATTCTATGAAACTCCATTGATTGAAAAGTTTCCACTTTCTACTAGATCTCTTCATTTAATCAGTATTATTGCAAGTAATTACATTACACTCTAATTATGACTACTACAACATCTACATTGAAATTAAAAGCTTCTCTTCCAGTCGATCAAGAAATCGAAAAGATTATCAAGGAATCCAAGGATATCTTTATTGGATCTACTAGAGATGTTGGTAACTTTGGACCAGATCCACGTGGTTTAGAAATCCTACCAGAGACAACTCGTTCTAGATTGGAAAAAGCTGGTGTTGATATCTCTGAAGGTTATCCTTCTAGACCTGACAAGTCAAAAGTTCCAGTCTTTGTTGATGAAGCTTATGCTATCAGAAACGATGATTTCCCTTATGTTGAAAGAGGTAAAAACGCTGATCCTGAAAAGAAGGCTTTATTTGGTGCTGCTAAGGAAGTTATTAATTTAACTAAACATGTTGGTACTGAAATTGTTGGTTTACAATTAGCCGACTTAACAGATAAACAAAAAGATGAATTGGCTCTTCTAGTCGCTGAAAGAGTCGTTGTCTTCTTTAGAGATCAAGATTTAAGTCCACAAAAGCAATTAGAACTTGGTGAGTATTATGGTCGTGTTGAAAAACATCCACAAGGTTCACAAGTTCCAGGATTACCAGGTATTACCGTTATTTGGTTGGATTACTTCAAACAAATTGGTGGTTTAAACTTAACTTTCAAGAATAATAACCTTGGAAATTGGGATGCCTTTAAGTACCCTGCTAGAAGTACTCAAGTTTGGCATACTGATCTTGTCCATGAAAGACAACCAGCTGGCTTGACCCATTTACATTTAGATGCCATTCCAGATGTTGGTGGTGATACTCACTGGTCTTCTGGTTATGGTGCTTATGATAAACTATCTGATGAATTGAAGAAATTCTTAGACGGTAAACAAGCAGTTTACATCTCTGCCCATGGTTATTTGGATAGAGATGAACCATTTGCTGGACCAAAGAGAATTGAAAGGGTTCATCCATTAGTTAGAACTCATCCAGCCACCGGTTGGAAATCCTTGTTTGTTAACAGAACAATGACTAAACGTATCATTGGTTTAACTCCAGTTGAATCTGATGTTATCTTAAACTATTTATTCGACGTTTATGAAAAGAACGCCGATATTCAAGTTCGTTTTAAATGGGGTCCACAAAAGAACGGTAAAGGTGTTTCTGCTATCTGGGATAACAGAGTCTCTCAACATAGATCAACTTGGGATCACGAAGGTATCGATGCAAGACACGGTACTAGAGTTACATCTTTAGCTGAGCTTCCATATTTTGATCCATCTTCCAAATCTCAAAGAGAATCTTTAGGTTTATCTTTAGATTAGATTGAATTTATATAGTAAGCAATCTTATTTACTCTATAGTTGCAAAATAAAAAAAAATGATCTTTATATAATCAATCACATTGGTAAATCAAGTAATTATCTCATGTTCTGTAATCAAGGTAGGCTGCAATTGAATCAAGATAATTGTGGTGTGTATTCTTTCAATTGAAGAGTGCTTTTACAGTAGACTTACACGTGATAAGTTGCATGTTTATCTGTGGAAACCCCAAAAAATAATCCCTCCACAAACTGATATATATGTATCAATTTGAGGGGGTCTCAAAACAGTCAAATCACCTCGTAATTTTGCCACAGTAATATGTATAACCAGATAGTGGAGTCAATTTATCATACAAAACTGAGATAACCACAATGAAAATAATTAGTCAGCAGTATTTCTTTGATTATTAGTCGTTTGAACTTCATTTGTATTTAAAAGGAGCCAAATCCCGTCTGTTATTATCATATCAGTTCAAGTATCAAATAACTAACACACTAAACAAAAAAGACAAAAAAAGACAAAAAGAAAAAATCAAAACAATGACTACTCAAACTACAACTTTACAACTAAAAGGTGCTGTACCATTAGACAAAGAAATTGAAAAAATTATCAAAGAATCCAAAGATATAGTTATTGGAATCTCACCAAAGGATAAAGGAACATTCGGACCTGATCCAGTGGGTTTAGAGATCTTACCCGATACAACTCGTGCTAGATTAATCAATGGTAATGTTGATATTTCAAAAGGGTATCCTTCTAGACCTGATAAATCAAAAGTTCCAGTTTTCTTGGATGAAGCTTATGCTATAAGAAATGATGTATATCCGTATATCGAAAGAGGGAAGAATGCTGATCCGGAAAAACAAGCCCTATTTGGTGCTGCTAAAGAAGTCATAAATTTGACTAAACATGTTGGTACTGAAATTGTTGGTTTACAATTATCTGAATTGACTCAACAACAGAAAGATGAATTAGCCCTTTTGATTGCTGAAAGAGTTGTTGTGTTTTTCAGAGATCAAGACCTAAGTCCAAAAACTCAATTCGAACTTGGTGAATATTATGGTCGTGTTGAAAAACATCCACAAGCACATCAAGTTCCTGGATTTCCAGGTATTAGTGTTATTTGGCAAGATTATTTCCAAAAAGCAGCAGGTCTGGAAGTGACTTATAAAAACAACAATCTTGGAAATTGGGATGCTTTGAAATATCCAGTAAGAAGCTCTCAAGTTTGGCATACTGATCTTGTTCATGAGAAACAACCTGCAGGAATTACCCATTTACATTTAGACGCTATCCCGGATGTTGGTGGTGATACTCACTGGTCCTCTGGTTACGGTGCTTATGATAAACTATCTGAAGATTTCAAAAGACTTTTGGATGGTAAGCAAGCGGTATATGTATCGGCTCATGGTTACTTGGATAGAGATGAACCATTCTCTGGACCAAAAAAGATCGAAAGAGTTCATCCATTAGTCAGAACTCATCCAGCAACAGGATGGAAGTTCTTAGCAGTTAATAGAACAATGACTAAACGTATATTGGGGGTAACACCAGTTGAATCTGATGTTATCTTAAACTATTTATTCGATGTTTATGAAAAGAACGCCGATATTCAAGTTCGTTTCAAATGGGGTCCACAAAAGAACGGTAAAGGTGTTTCTGCTATTTGGGATAATAGAGTTTCAATTCATAAATCAACTTGGGATCATGAAGGGATCGATGCAAGACATGGTACTAGAGTTACATCTTTAGCTGATGTTCCTATCTTTGATCCATCTTCCAAATCTCAAAGAGAAGCCTTGGGATTGTCTCTAGAAGAATAAACCCTGGTTCTTATTAGCTAATTTATATAATTGTGCGCTATGATTTAATATATTCCTTTTCTTATGTAATTTTTTTATCGCGTTTTTTTTTAATTTAACCCAAAACAGGAATTTCCCGATTAGTAGTTAATGAGGTATGAGAACCAGCCATTTTTTATTGTACTTGATTTTGCTAGATCATATATATGATTTTGGTTTCTAATGATAGTTTGTATCATAGGGATTGGATTATTGTGAAAGTGAGTATATGGGTAATAGAGGTAAAACGAAATGTCAGGACAATTCATACTCCATGCTATAAAAGACATAATTCCACATCAATCTGAACCATACCCAAAAGAATTGGTAGATTATGCAAATGCATTATATACACACTCAAAATCCAAACAGGGGATTTTATCAAATCAATATGAAGTTGCAAGATTCCATCTATCGGCTTATTTAGCAATTGAAAAATTTGAGAAACAGTTGGATTTGAGTGAACCTATCACAGATAAGATTCCTATACCACGCAGACATATTAGAAGTACAATTGTCTCTTTCAAGAATGGATTATTGTCTAATCCTAGTTCAAATCAAGGAACTCCTTCAAAGACGCTAGTTACAACCCCACGTAAGAGAAAGTTGAATTCTCAAAATCAATTACTCACGCCTGTTCCATCCAAGAGTCGGGTACAAGTTGATGAAGAGGATGATTTACAATTTGAATATGAAGAAGAAGAAATTGATGACGATGATGATTTTGAATTTGATGATGAAGAAGAGTATGGAGCCAAACCTAAGAAGAAAAGAGGTAAACCTTCGAAGAATTTCACTGGATTAATGACACCGGAATCCACACCAAGGAAAAAGAGACAATATACACCTAAGAAGCAAACACCAAAAAAGTCTGTTAGAGATAAACTTATCGCAGCATCGAGAGAAGAAGATGAAGGAGATGATTCTATATCATTTGATAAAAATAGAGGGGAAATATCAAGTACAGCATTAGTAGCATTTGTTAACAAATTTTATATTCCAGCAGAAGTTACAGGACATATAATCGAGACATATAATGAATATAGGGCACGTATAAAAAATTCATGGGGATTATTATGTGGATTATTAACATTGGCATATTTAAAGATCAACAAAAGACAAATTGATTATGAATTAGGACATAGACAGAAATTCCTAACTAATTTACATATGCAACAATCAGGTGGGTTAACAATTCAAGAAATCATTTACTTTAATAATTTGATTTCAAAAATATTATCTAATGAAAAATGGGTAATGGATTTAGAGCTGATTTATAATGATGAGATTGAGATACCACTTGGTATAAATGGATTAGGAAGTATGATTACATCTGAAGTTTGTTATAATTCAGAGAAGTTGAATAGAGATTTCTTATCATGGGGTGATATGGTAGTTACAAAACTTCGACTCAAAAATTAGTAGTGATTTTAGTATTAATATGTATAGTGTATCTATCTATGAACAAGTAAAGTGGAAAGAAAAGTGAGTAAATTATATATTTGGTAATAATTTTTTCAATCTTTTAGTTTGAGAATGATTAGTATAAGAAGTGCCAGTATGTTCATTCAATAATCTATGACCCCAACCTGCATTACCATGCTTTCTACCGGTTAAACCTTTTTTATAACCATTACTACCGGTCTTTCTAAATCTTCTATATGTAGCTCTATGTGTTTTAGTCAAATGTCTGATCAATATCGTTGATGATATCGTTGGGATTGCTGTTATAGACCCTAATGGTCTGAGTATCGATGAGAAGATCATTATTGGTATTGATTAATCACGATCTCTATCTCTATGATATACCTGTATACTATAAGCATGATACTGTATATAAGGACAAAAAAATGTCGATGAATGAAAAATTGGTGGGTTTGAGATAACATCCTAACACCAGAACTGGAAAAGGTTAAATTTATTATATAACAGCCTCACTGATTTGATATGACTATTTGTGGTACAGGTATTCGTATGAGTGTATGTGTAGGTTTAGGGAAGAATGACGTCAAGGTTTATCTCCTCGGGGAGTATCAATACAGACGATGTTAGTAAGCAAAGACAAGAAGAGATAGAAGCATCGGAGGAGTATCTACAGGATAAGAATCAAGAAGAGAGGAAGTCATTGTTAATTCAATTGAAAGAAAATAGAGTGAAAAGGTACAATGAGTATAAGGAAAAATTAGAATCGTCAAATTCATCGTATCAGATGAACTCAACTGATGTTGAGTATTATAAGAAATTAGAAGAGCAAGAAAAGGAAAAAGAATTGAAAGAGAAATTTGAATTAGAGAATGAATTGAGTAAATTCAAAGAATATAAGAAAAAATTGAGTGGTAATAATGGTAATGATGATAATGAGATTGATAAGACAAAAGATTTGATCAAGTCATATGGTAAAGTAGAGAAAAGGAAAGTACTGCGGAATAAACTGATAAAGAAAGAGAAAGAAGAAGAGATAAAAGTTAAATTAGAATCAGAGCTATCAAAGAATGATATCAAGACAACTGGTTTGTTAGTTGGTTATTCTTCCAGTGATGATGAGTGATTGTTTATCGGTTAATCAGTCGATCAGTTATTCAGTTATTCAGTTATTCAGTTGATCAGTCAATCAGTAAAGCACTTAAATAGAAGCTTGTAAATATAAAAATATATTAATCAGGAAACTAAAACAGTTACCTTTGAACTCAGCCACATATCCATACTTCACTAGCCACCGATCATCTCCTGGAAATAATTAATCAAACGCGCCTCAGCAATTACTCCAAAGACAAATTGGGAGAGAAGAAGTAGATTGAATGGAATAACTGAGTTGATGTGTTCGTGTAGTTGACTTCATTAACTTGTTTGTATTGATATTACTAGATATTACATCGATCACTAGTACTTTAGTTGGTACTTGCTTATCATATTCAGTGATTCATATTACCAAATACGCTTATACCCTTACTTATCATTCAACTCATTTTACGGATTAGTTTCTTTGTTTCTGTTTATTATAAAAAAATAAATTGAATGTCTTATAGAAGTGGTGGTGGTGGAAGAGGTAGAAGTACTTATGAGCCTCATGCCTCTTCTAGAAGTAGGTATCATGACTCTCAACGAGATTATTGGGTTCCTCCTACTAATAAAGCAAGAGAAGACAAGAGGGATTATTATCATAATAAAGGTTCTTACAACTCTTATCAACGTTATGAGCCTTATACTAGTTCAAGAGATAGATCTATTCCCTCTTCTGATTCCCAAGTTTCAAAGTCCACTTTCCAGGATCAAAGAAGAAGTACCCCCATAGACAATAGTATTCCTCAACATCCTAGATCTAAGATCACTTCATCTCAGAATACTCCAAAGCATGATATAGTTGATCGTGAACGTGAACGTGAAGTCATATCAAAATCTTATAACGATTCTTTATTCTCCCAACAGCGACACAGTTTAAACAATGATCATTTCACTAAATCAAATGAAAAATCTTTCAAATTACTCAATGATCCTATTCTGAAGAAAAATAATTCAAATTTAGAGTATAGATATCAAGGAGAAGGAATATTAAATCTAAAAGATCCCAGGAAAAATTATCCAACTTATCCAATTTATGAAAGACACGGTTATAAATCAACTAAGAGACCGCATCATTCCATACTAAAGACAAAATTCAAATATGATAGAAATTCAGTTGGTCCAAAACCAACAAATGAAATAGTTATCTGGAATTACCCCATCACAACTCCAATATCTCATTTGAAGTCAAATTTTCGTTCTTTTGGTATTATTGCAAATATTAAACCAACTGATGACCCAGTAACTGCTGTTCCTCTAGGTTTATGTATCATATCATTCGAAGGTGAAACCGAAGAAGCTCATTCGAAAGCTCTTGCCGCTGTTGAATCAACTAATGGGAAGTTGACTGTTGGTAGTTCAATTATAAAATCAGGTTTAAATACAAATGGTAAATTACATAAGGAAATCTTTCAAAAATTCATGGATCAAAGAAAAATTGCTGCAAGAAAAGAAAGAGAGAAGACTAGATTAAGAGAATTAGAAAGACAAAAGGAAAAGGAAAAGGAAAAAGAAAAAGAAAAGGAAAAACAAACGTTTCCCGATAAACATCCAAAAGGCCCAAGAAGTTCTGCTGAAATCAATAATGTACCTACCAGATCAATACTTTCGCCTTCCTCTTCCCCTTCTTCTTCGACTCCTGTGACTACTTCAACATCAAGTCCTTCAAGTTCAAGACCAATTTCCTCTGGTACAGATGATATTAGTTTATCTTTATTATCAAATATCTTTTCAAGAGAATCTGTAGCAAGTAGTAATGATAATCCAAAACAATCAATTACTCAAGTTTTATCAAGTCATGATAGACATATCAAAGAATCTTCTTCAGTCTCATTACCTCAAGGTTATGAAAAACATATAAATAATAGACCTTATATTTTAATCCCCGATAAATATGTTTCAACTAGAGATGTAAGTTCTTCGGATATAAGAAAATGTCTTATCAAATATAATTGTGATAGAGTATTGACACACAAAACTGGGTTCTATGTGGTTTTCAATGATTTAAAAGATGCTGAAAGATGTTTTGACTCTGAAGATGGTCAACTTTTCATGCAGTATAGAATGTACATGGATTTCATAGTTCCGAAGGGTAAACTTAATGAAACAAGAATTGGTGGTAAACTTGGTATTATAGGACAAGCTAAATCTGTTTTAATAAGAGATCATAAAAGATATTTGACTAAAGATATAAGAGAAAAGATCATAGGTCCTAAATTATTGGAATGTTTAGAAAATGATAAATATAAAGAAGTTATTGAAAAGTATCAAAGAGAAGCTACAGAAAAAGAAGAAAAAGAAAGGAAAATTCGTGAAGAGAATAATACAGCTACAAACAATCCACTACTGAATAATCCTTTACTTTCAAAGACAGTCAATCACTCGGGTCCTGTTTCTGGATTATCAATTTTTAGACGTAGTTTGAATTCTAAAAGTGATGATATTAAGAAAATTTCATTAGATAAAAAACTCGTCCCCATGGCTCATGCATTGAATTTCCAAGATGATAATTCAGATAAGAGTTCATCTGAGGATGAAGAGGATGATGAGGAAGATGATGATGAGGACGAGGAAGATGAGAAAGAAAAACACGAGGAAGAGGAGGATGAATCAAAAAAACGTCATATTGTACCTGCCTCAGATCGAAATAATAAGAAAAGAAAAGCGATCAATAAATCACCTGAAGAATCTTCAGCTGATGAAAGAAGTAGTCTCAAAGCCGATGAACCTTCTCAACCAACTACTCCTGAGTTGGAAGTGGATATAAAGACTGAAGAAGAACCACGGAAAATCAAGCTAGAGGTAGAAATGGAAGAAGAGGAAGATGGAGATGAAGATAATGGAGTGAAAGATTTGCCACCTATTGATTTTTCAGGAATTGATTTACACTTTCGTCCATCTACAGGTATTCCAACACCTCCATATGAAAATGATTTCAAAAATATGAATTATGATCTTGATTCTTTACAGGATGTTATCAAAGATGATGAGGATTTTGCATTAGCTAGACAATGTATGGCTGATTATAATGATTCTAGTGAAATTAAGGATCTCAATTACTGGTCGTGGAAAGTGAAAGATATCAAAATCAATACAGCTCATTTACTCAATGCTTCTCAAATTGAAGAATCAGAGAAATTATTTGCTGATCTTGATGTTATATTTGATAAGAGTTTGATCAATTCAACTGACTCTTTTAGAACTGAAGGTTATAAAAAAATTCAAGATGTAGATAAAAGGAAATATTTACCACATAGAAGAAAAGTTGATGCTCCATTGAATACAATTCAAAAAGAAGATGATGATAATAATAACAACAATTCGAATAATAACAATTCAAACAACAATGCAAACATTCATAGTTCAAGAGTCAATCGTGCCAATAATAGAAGATTTGCAGCTGATATTTCTGCACAAAAGCAAATATTAGGTAGTGAAACAGATATACTTGATCTAAATCATCTAACAAAACGTAAGAAACCAGTTCAATTTGCTAGATCTGCTATTCATAATTGGGGTTTATATGCATTAGAACCAATTGCTGCAAAAGAAATGATAATAGAATATGTTGGCGAAAGAATTCGTCAACAAGTTGCTGAAGTACGTGAAAAGAAATATTTGAAATCAGGTATTGGTTCTTCATATTTATTTAGAATTGATGAAAATACAGTCATTGATGCAAGTAAGAAAGGTGGTATTGCACGTTTTATCAATCATTGTTGTGTTCCAAGTTGTACAGCTAAAATCATTAAGGTCGAAGGTAAAAAGAGAATTGTTATCTATGCTTTGAGGGATATCAATGCAAATGAAGAATTAACTTATGATTATAAATTCGAACGTGAAGATAATGATGATGAACGTATTCCTTGTCTTTGTGGTGCTCCTGGTTGTAAAGGTTACCTTAATTAATCCATACATTTATTCTATTCAACAACTTATTTATCTTCTGTATATATAGCATTAATGTACTATAAACCAAACTAATCCCAAAATCGACGCGTCTTTCGACGATTTATCAATATTGAAAGTTTTTTCAAAGGGTTGGTTGATGCATATAGATTTAGTCCTAGTCCTCGAATCTCGTACTTGTCGTCGGCGTAATTTCAAGAGGCTGAGTGTATATAGTAATTAGCCATTACAAAGTATATATTGATTCATAATTAACCATTGATCAAAATGTCTGATTCTATGGAAATTGATGAATATTCAAGAGTATGTTTATGATTTGCTTTGTGGGAAATAATTGAAAAGGAGGGCAACTCAATTTAATATGTGACTATGTTCTAAATTGCCTTAGCATTTAAATAAGACGGTCTTTTTCTTTTTGTTTCATCTGTGTCACTTACTCACTTCAGTTGTGGTTTGATTGTTTATCTTTGAGCCTTATTGAGTGATGATGATGATGATTTTGATAAATTACTCAGTTGCTTACCAGTGTTTAGAATTGCTGATGATAGTTGTTGCTATTGCATTTCTTAAGTTGGTGTGGTGGGTGGTTTCTTTCATGACTATGATTTTTTCTGTTCTTCGTTTCTTGTTTATGTTATGGTCAATAAAGAATCTTTTCGTTATTTGTTTCGGTTGCGCCTAATTAATTTAGAAATTGAATCGATTGAGTATACTAACTATTGGCGTACGTTGTGTTTGTTTAGGATCGTTCTCGCTCTCGTTCTCCACGTAGAGATGAACCAAGACGTCGTTCTCGTTCCCCTGGTCGCAGAGAAGACAGAGGAGGAAGATACGATAGAGGAAGTAGAGGTGGAAGAGGTGGTAGAGGAGGTAGAGGTGGAAGAGGAGGTAGAGGTGGCAGAGGTGATTTCCGTGGTAGATCCTACCAAGACAGAGACCCTTATCCATCTTCTCGTTACCATTCTTCTTCATCTGCTTCTTTCAGGGGTCCCCCAAGATTTCAAAGCGAAGCTGAAAGAGAAAGAGACAAGGAAAGAAAAGCAAGAGAGTATGAAATTAAAAACAATAGAGTTCATGCAAATTCCATTTTCGTTGGAAATTTACCATATGGTACAGATTGGCGTGAATTGAAAGATTACTTCCGTGAAGTTGGTGAAATCGTTCGTGCTGATATAGTTACCTCTCATGGTAAACCAAGGGGTATGGGTACTGTTGAATTCACAGATAAAGAAGCTGTATTTGATGCAATTAAACGTTTCGATCGTTCTGATTTCAGAGGTCGTGAAATCTTTGTCAGAGAAGATTTACCACCTCCTGAAAAACCAGAAGATTCAAGAGATTCTTATCGTGAATCATCATCATATGAAGATAGAGATAGAGGTAGAGGAGGTAGAGATAGAGATTATGGTAGATATGAAGATTCTAGACCTTCAAGAGATAACTATAGAAACCCACCACCACCAAAACGTGAATATTTCCCAGAACCTGCTCCAGAAGGTTGTGAGATTTTTATTGGTAATTTACCATTCAGAACAGATACTCGTGATTTGAAAGAAATTTTTGGTGAAGTTGGTCCAATTACTAGAGCTGAAGTAAGATTAGATCCAAGAGGTCGTTCGAAAGGTTTCGGTACTGTAGTCTATGAATCCGCTGATATTGCTGCTGCTGCTATTGAAAAATTCAATGGTTATGAATTAGATGGTAGAAAAATCGATGTCAGAGAAGGTAAAGTCTTTGGTAAGAAACAAGATGAAAAATCTGTCAATACTGATTTCACAGAAGGTGTAACTGGAGATGGTGAACCAAGTTCAATTATCTATGTAACTAATTTACCTTGGGAAACATCAACTACTGATTTATACGAATTATTTGAAAGTATTTCTTCTGTTTCAAGAGCTGAATTGAAATTTGATTCATTAGGTAGACCTTCTGGCTCTGGTGTTGTTCAATTTTCAGATGAAGAAGGTGCTGCTGCTTCTATTGCTCAACTTGATAATTACGAATACGGTAAACGTAACTTACAAATATCATATGCTAAATTCCCAACTAAATCGTTCCCTTCTTCTGCTCCTTCTGGTGGTAATGGTGGTATTCCATCTGGACCAGCTGCTTTCCAGGATGAAACATCAGCTCCTGAACCAATTGCTGAATCAAATGAGCAAATCGCAGAACCTGTTGCTGAGCAAACCGAGGACTTTTCTGCTCCTCCATTAGCTCCTCCATCAGCTGATGTTGAAGATGCTGATATTGCCGATGTTGATGTCATTGAAGAATGAATAATCAAGGCAAAACAAAAATTTAAAAAATTCAAAAAAATGCAAGTCTTTTTTTTCTCAAAATTATAAATATATATCTATATTTAACAACCATTATGTATTTCTATAATTAATCAAACAATAAAGTAAAAAAAAAACAGTTCCAAATAGTCAAGCGAAGTAATTAATATTATATTATATATACTTATGTGTAGTATTTATGAATATATTCATTTACTCAATTCAATCAATTGAATCACCAATAAATTTCAAGAATCTTCTCCCGTACTCAACAGGTGGAACAGCACTAATTGTCTCTCTTTTATGACTTAAACTTCTCCAAAAAGTTTCTAAATGCTTTATAGTTGAATAATTAGTCAGACAATCAATAACACCCATGAAATACAAGATTGGTAATTCCTTGTTATTTTCATCGGATGCATGAACTCCACCATTTGATTCTAAGTAAACCGTTGATCCACGGGGTAAGATTGAAGGTTGACTACCACTAGTACCACCAACGGTTATAGGTCCGAAATTATCAAGTACATGACCTGGATCTTCTTGTTCTGCTTTGTTCAAATCATGAATACCAATCAATAATGAATAATCCATAATATTCATTCTTTGCAATAATTCTATATCTTTAGTCAATTGTTTCATTATCGCTTTGCGTTTTATTGGACCAAGATGAATTTTTTGCTTCTCTTGTAACCAATTCAAATCCTTACAACAAATGGATGTCTTTCCTAACATCTGAGCCTTGGCCACATCAGTGACTCTACCTAATGTAGAACCTTTCAAATCATATCTTTGATGCATTTCCTTATGTGGTGGGAATAAATTATTCATAACGATAAAATATATCTTATGAATTTTCCCACTTTTATACATCTTAAGTCTGTGTAATCCATAAAATTGGCATAAGAAGGTATCTGGGTTCTTTTCAACGAATTGATAATAATCCTTCAATACCTTTCTCAAATGTCTATGTTCTGTATGATGTATTGTCTTGATAATAAATCTATAATCTCTTGAATAATAGAAAAAAGATCCACTCTTACCTGGAGATCCTAACCCTGTCAAACTGAAGTTCTCAGTCAATGAAACTAGATAATCAGCTGGATCTAATCGAAATATTTGACGAAGTCTACGGAAAATTTCCGGTGAATAATCTTTGAATTTAAAATCATATTTCGTTGAAGGTGTATTTTGAGATCCTTCAACATCAAATATAAGTTTCTTAACTGAGTAATAATCTTCTTCTTTGATTGGTGCTGCTTGCTTTGAACATCTTGAAACTGCCGTACGGATACCAGTTATCATATTATAGGCCATTATATAATTACTATGACCTTCTTCTATCCTTTCTCCCTGTTGTATAATAAATCTATCATCAGGAACAACTTTAGATTTTCTTCTAGTTGCCTTTTGAAAAGAGTTAGACTTATGTGATCTTCCCCTATACGCAACAGAATGACTGACTGAATGTCTTTCTGCTCCTGTCACTGTTGAGGTTTGTTCATGAACTCTGGATACAGTTGGAATTGGAACTGAAGTAGTTGGTGCATCTATTGATTGATTTCCGTTAGCAACAACACTACTATCAAGTGAGGTTGTATTCGTGTAATTCACGTGTCCCGATGAGCGTGGTACATTCTCTATTGGATCAACCATACTACTCTTGGTGCTTACTTTTGATGCTCTACGTTCGGCGTTTGTAAATTCTGTGCTTTCAGTACTGATATTATTCGAACTTGATTCATTTATATTGCCATTTTGTTGTATATTAACTCGTTTAATGTTCATTTCATACTTGTTTAAGTTCAAAGAATGTTCGAACTCTTTAGGAAGATCATTCTTCAACTCGTTTGATAATTGAACAGTTGTCTTTGAATGTACTATACGACTATTACCATTACCATTAATCTTTGTGTTATTATTCTGTATTTCTTGCTTTGAGGATTTTAAATCAACAGGAAGAGTCGGTACATCATCCAATGGAGTTACAAGAGACTCGTACTCCAGTACTTTGGTCATAAGGAAGGAAAGTAACGTAAATAGGAGTTTCTTTTCTTATTGATAAAAAAAATCAAAAAACTTTTTTATATTAGTCTGTTTGTGAAAGCGGAATAAAATTTGTGTTCTTTGTGGCGAAAGACAGAATCTATGCGAGTAAGCTGACGTCAAATTATGAAATGACACCTTTCAACCTTGCAGATATCAATAGCTCTCAGGGATATATATCAAATTCACCAACCGACTTTCACATCATGATAATCACCATCGTTGTTCTCTTCTGGTAAAATATCCCCTTTGTGTCTCGATTCAGTTTTTGCTCTCCCTTTTTCGCGGCTGTGGTGTCAAACTTGCATCAGTGTACATACTTTCCTCCTCGGTGTGTCTGTCTGTCGTTATAGCTGATGAAATCAGCTTGCTATTACTCGCTTTTGACATTGATGGGACGAAATTCTTTCCAAAAAAGCGCAAAGGAGTAGGGAAGGGTGATGATGAAAGGACCATCATTAGTAAATATGCGTCCCTTTGTGCGGAATAGGATTTCTTGCAATGTGTTGCCGTGTTTCTGTCATCATAGGGGAGTTGAGATCAGAAGATTATTTCAAACTAGATCAACTTCACAAGATCGAGCTCCTGAGATATTTAGAGAGTCAAATACCACTATCATGACTTTGGATCAACTTCCTGATCTTTCAAACGTTAAAGTCTCCGATATTGAAGGCGTGACAACTCCAAAGGTACGTAAAGCAAGAAAGAAAGCCGCGTCACGTAAGAAAATTCAAGATCAAGATGAAGGAATTGAAGATATGGAGTTGGAAGACATAGAAGATTCAGATAGAGGTGCACAAACAGAAGAAAACTCCCTGACGGATTTCTATCAAGGATTGAAAGATACTATTGATAAATATTCATCACTGGGAGATGATTATATAGTATTGATTCAAGTTGGTTCATTCTACGAACTTTACTTTGACCATGCAGAAAAATTCTCGTCTCTTTTGGGCCTTAAGTTAACCAAAAAGAAATTGAAGTCACAAGAAGTGGCATTCTCGGGCTTCCCAGAATTCAGACTGGACAAATACTTATCGATATGTTTCAATAATGGATTGAAGGCAGTAGTATGTGATCAAATAACCGATCCTGTAACAAATACCATTGGAAGACCAGTGAATAGACTTATTACCCCAGGAACAATTGTAGACGAGGGATTACGAGATTATCACAAGAACAATTTCTTATTATCTATTTCTTTCCCCGATGATCCATTCAAAGATATGCATAATATGAAGATCGGTTTATGTTGGACAGATATTGGTCTTGGTTCATTCTTTGTTTTAGAAACAACTATCAATGATTTAATGGCGAATGTCACAAGAATCAATCCAAGTGAAGTTGTTCTCAGTGATTCATTAGACATAGAGAAATTAATCTCAGGAAGATGGTACCCTGAGCTGGGGGATTTGAAGAAATTCTATATAACCAAACAATCATTACCCAAGAGCAGGAAGAAGTTGATTGAATTCCATGAATTGTTTTCTGATAATAAAAAGTTAGTTATAGCTACTCTTGAGACTTTGAATCAAAAGGAAATATCCGCCTCTGTCTCACTTTTGAGTTATGTTGAGCAATGTTTACCAAGATTCAAGACCAACTTTGCATTACCAAGAAGATCTTTACCGAAGACATTATTACACATTGATCCAAGAGCGTCTTTGGATTTAGAACTAACTGAAACAATAAGAGGTGGTTTCAAAACAGGTGCTCTATTCGGTATTATTGACAAGACAGTCACTGCTCCAGGGGCAAGATTACTTCAATCTTGGCTTCTTGCACCTTCAACTAATGTTCGTGAAATCAAAGATAGACAAAATTTGGTCACAGTCTTTCTTAGGAACCCTATACTTTGTGACGAATTAGAACTGATGCTTAGAAAGACTTCTGATGCCGGAAGAATTGTTCGTAGAACAGATAATAATAGAGCCGAGTTATCTGAATTTCTTGATCTCTCGAAGACTATATTCCTTATTGAATCCATGTATGATATGGTAAAAAGCTCAGATAAGTATACCCAAAAATATTTAGAGCCACTGTTTGAAAAATTCATTGAATCTCCTAAATTGATACAATTGGCTAAGAGAATTGAAAAGAGTATATCTACAAAGGTATCTGTGATGAAATTTGATTATTTTTATAGAGCAGATATGGACGTAGTGCGAAGAGATTGGTCATTGAAATCAATGGCATCCAAGAGATTGACTGAACTCAGAGAAGAGTACGATCAATTGGTGAGAGAATTTGGAACTCTTGAGGATGGATTCAAAGACGACCTTCAGGAACTGGGTTACAATGGTAGTATCAAGTTTATTAGAGATTACAGGACTTATGAGTTTTTAGTTGCGTTGAAGTCAACTTCAAAGACAATGAGTAATGTGGTTAAGAGTGAGAAATACGAATTCAGAGATCGTAATAAGACAGCTGTTAGAATATTGAGTCCCGAATGGAAAAAGTTGGGGTATCAACTTGTTGATAAGGAAAGAGAAATTGTACACGAAGAAACTGTGATTTTAGATGATTTGAAACAAGAGTTATTGAAATTAGCTAAGGAATTACGTATTATTTCCCCAATTATTGAAATATTGGATGTAACAACATGTTTTGCAAATTTGGCCAAGGAGAAGAATTTAGTATCACCAATAGTCGATAACAGTCATACTTTTGAAATCATAGATGGTAGACATTTAGTCGTTGAGGAAGGACTGAAAAATAGTTCAAACTCTTTGGGTCTTGAAAATTTCACTTCTAATACATGTACTCTCAATAATGCAAACTCATCAGGATGGATTATCACAGGTCCTAACATGGGAGGTAAAAGTACTTTCTTGAGACAAAATGCATTGATCACCATTCTTGCTCAAATGGGATCCTTTGTACCTGCGAGAAAAGCACATATAGGGGTAATTGATAAGATATTTACGAGAGTTGGATCATCTGATAATATCTATAGACATCAAAGTACATTCATGGTTGAAATGAATGAAACAGCTGTAATTTTGAGAGATGCAACCGAAAGATCGCTGGCTATTGTTGACGAATTAGGTAGAGGTACCTCGACTTTAGAAGGTGTTTCTGTAGCTTATGCTTCCCTATCTCATTTAATTAAATATAACAAGTGCAAAGTACTGTTTGCCACCCATTTCGGTCCCGAATTAGAACATTTGATAAAAGATGATATGGGATTGCGTGAAAAGATACATTACTATCATACTGATTTGTCAAAGATATCGAAGGAGTTGAATTTACCAGTTGATGAAAGAATCATATTCAATCATAAATTACACAAGGGTATAAGTTATCATTCACATGCATTTGAGGTTGCTGAATTAGCAGGGTTTCCAAGTACAGCATTAGATTTAGCTGAAAGGAGTTACGATAAATTGACTGGAGATGCCTTGAAATT
Source organism: Wenyingozyma ramenticola (assembly GCA_024271885.1). Lineage (NCBI taxonomy): Eukaryota > Fungi > Ascomycota > Pichiomycetes > Pichiales > Pichiaceae > Wenyingozyma > Wenyingozyma ramenticola. The sequence continues at coordinate 900,042 of JANBXF010000006.1, forward strand.
AGAATAGTTTCCTTTATCCTGTATACAGAGATATGTATGTATATATATTTTTTCGTCAACTTATTTACATGTTGATATAACTATGGTTCATATTCATCGTCTTTTGTTTCGTGATCGGCTTGAGAATAATTGTGATCTTGACTATATTGATCATTCCTATTATCACTGTCACTATTATTGTTATTATTCTTTCTGTAATTATTGAAGTTTCCTTGATTGTTCGAACTTGGATTAGCAGCACCAGAGTAAGATCCATTATTCAAATTGTAACTTTGTTGTTGGAACTGTGGATTGTATTGCTGTTGTTGTTGGTGCCCTAATAATCCACTCAATTGTGAGAACAACTGAGCTTGCTGCTGCATGTTACCTTGTTGAGGTGGCATGTACTGAGTTTGATTGGAAAATGGAACATTGTTATTACCATTGTGAATTGGATATCCAGAGCTGCTGAACTGTGGCAATTGTTGTTGCTGATGTTGTTGCGCTTGTTGTTGAGCTAGAATTTGCATGAATTGTAGAGCCATATTCTGAGCATTTGGGTTAACAGGTGGTTGACTTAGTGGTGGTTGTGGGTATTGATGAGGTTGGTATGAGTCCACGAGAGGGTTAGTTGACATAGCAGGTTGCTGATGAGGATAGCTTTTATATTGTGGATTTTGAGCAGCTGCAGAAAACTGACTTACTGGTGGGATTGTAGGTAGAGAAGTAACAGGTTGGAAAGCTGTATTTGAATTAACATTGCTGATTTGTGTTCTATTAATTGGTAATGAAGTGAGTTGAGCTTTGAAATGATTAGGTAAAGAAGAACCAGTTTCTTTTGAACCTTGATTTGGTCTATTCCTATCACCATTATTATTATTTCTTTGTCTCTTGGCACTGGGTTCATTTGAATCTGATTGGTTCTTAGAACTGTCATTTTTACCCCTGACCTTCTTCTTCTTTTGTTTCTTTGCTGCTTTTGAGGCTGCTTCTTTTTCATCGTCTGAAAATTCTTGTTCTTCTTCTGGGATTTCTTCATCATTCCAGTTACTTGCATCAGTACCTTTGATTGACTTGATTGTTTCAGTTAACATGAAATTAGAATGTGGAACAACATAAAAAACCTTAGCTCCCTTTCTATCTTTGAAACTTTCAAACTTCTCTTCAGAATTGAATTTTACTCTGTATACTGGGGATTGCAAACGTCCAAAAATTTCAAACAAAGGACCAAGTAATGTTCTATCTTCAAAACAAAGTACAGATCCTTCTTTCAATACCTTGAACTCACCTGATGTAGATGCCTTTATGATAGCACTTTTTTCTACTAAACCGGTTACTTCACCAATATATTCAAGTGGAGCATTCTCTTCGATTTTGAAATCTTCGGGAAGCTCAGGAGCTTTTTCATCTGCAACCTCATTCTTAGATCTAATCGGCCCCTCAATGACATCCTCTTCTTCTTCTTCATCAACATCTATACCTTCCTTCTTCTCGACCTCTTCGTCTGATAAGCTATCTTCGTCGCTATCATCTTCTGACGATGATGATCCAACTGATTCATCAGTATCTGAATCTGAACTAGACTCCGAGTCTGAATCCGAATCACTTTCAGAATCGAACTCATCCGATGTATAATGTACATTCTCAATATTCAAAATATCAACAACTTTCTCTTCATTATCTTCTTGTGCAGGTTTCTCTTCTGTTTTATTTTCATCCTCTACACCATTTGTATTGACTGACTCCACTGACTCTGTGTTATTTGTATCTGCACTAGTTTGAACTTCTTGTGATTCAGATGTTTGAATGCTCTCTTCTATGCCCTTGCTTTCGGTATCTTCATTCTTTCCCTGATTCACTTCTTCTGACTTTTCTTCTTCATTGGGATTTAAAATGTTAGATGGTTCTGATGAGATGGATTCATTTGTTACTGTATTGACGTGAGTATCATACGAGTACGTAATCAACTTACTCTTATCCACAGATGTCTTTGTTCCCTTGGTATTCTCATCTACTTGATTGTACAATGCTGACTCAGTTGTTTCCAAAGTTTGATTATCTTGAACTGGTGTGGAATCAACATATGCCGAAATGTCAACTGTGGGTATTTCTGCTTCCACTTGAGCAATTTCAATTACTGATTCGGGTACATTTGACATATTCAAATCAACCTTTGTAGAATTCTTAGAATCGTATAACTTGAACCACGCCACAATTGTCTGCAAAGCTTACTTCAGAAAATTGTATACTCTACTAATTTATCTACAGATATGATAATAATAAAAAAATTAATTTTTTTTATATTCGTGATTACGTAATTACTCGCCTTTGATAACAACATAAATTTATATAGTATTATTTATTGATTAATTCTGAAAACATTATAATAACTAGCAAATCGACAGGCTGTTGGTGCTCAGAGTGTGTATTGGGCTTGGTGCTCCAGCAGAGGGCTCATTTTGCCTTTTTGGATTGATTGATCTGTAAGAAATCGCCTGCAGAGATGTTTATTTAACTAATGGAGTGGAATTTTGAAAGGCTCCCTTGCAAGTTTGTAGTATGTAGAGCATCGATTCTTGCCCAAACAAGTAGTTTCCAAACTATTGAATGAGTAGCATTGATTACAGTGTTTACTTATACTAGATTTAAAGTAGTTCTTGTCCTCATTAAAACAACAAGATTCAATGTTATAATTTATGTGAGTGATCTTTTAAAATCAAAATTTAATATTTAATGTTATAATTTATTGTCCAAGTTATCAGTTAAAACATAGAATAAAGTTGCATGATACGTTGAACTAAACCCTAATGGTAATAGATACTCTTTATTGTTATTACGACTCAAAGGCTATAGTGAAAGAAAAGAATGTCGATGAATACAAGGGAAGTTGAGAATAAAAGAATTAAAATACACAAATTCCTATACATATATAGTTGAATAGAAAACAACAAAACAAAAAAAACTAACTTCTACTATCAAAAAAACACTTATTACCACTACCTGTTGAATTTCTTGAACTTGCGATTGCAAAAATCTCAGAAGTAAAAGGTCTCATTGGATGGAATACTGAAGGTCTTGTAATTGCCCTTGGTATCAAAGAAGAAGGAGGTGGTAGATAATTATGTTTGGTGAACTCAAGATGAATCCTTGTTTTCAATTGGTTAAATGCACTAAATCCAAAATCAGAAGCTGATGAATCTACTTGTCTTCCAACAAAAGCGCAATCATTGCTACCATGATAATTACCACCGTTTAATGAATAATGACTTGGATGCGTAATACCCGTATAACCTATATTTGAGGTAGAAGATCTTTTATATGGTCTTCCGGAAGGAAATGTAATCACTGGTGATTCTGCACTCAATATATGTGTTAATGATCTTAAGGAAGGTAGAGCATTTCTCTCAATTGAAGCTGACTCATTATCGGAGGGAGTTAAAATATCAGACTCAGCAGATGAAAATAATGAGTCTCTACTGGTTTTAACACTTGGAAATTGTTTGATACCGTTTGTTATACTTTCAGATAGTAATTTTGCCAAAGGAACACTGCATTCATCATCATCATTGTCAAATATAGGAACCGTAGCAGCGTTGAAGACAGGCTCCAAAAATAATGGTCTAAATCTTCTGAATCTAACAGTAACAATCAGCTTGGTATAACCATGTCTAGTTATAATAACATTTGGATGTTCATCATTCGATTCTGTCAATACATTAAGCGGTTTACTTTTTTTTCTGGACGATTGTTTAGTTACCTTTACACTTTTCTTTCTCCATTGACATTGACCGTTACCTTTACCTTTTCCTTTACCACCTTTAACATTACCTTTATCTCCAGTTTTTCCTTTTCCTTTTTCTTTCCCCCTTGAACTTTGGGAAGCAAGAGGCATTGGTTTTGGTTTTGAAATTTCCCTCTTTTTTCTATTTCCATTTCTTTGATTTGGTCTATCTAATTCGTCCGCGGCTCTATAATTATCAACATCGCCACCTAGTATATCATTCTCATCTTCATGTGAAGAAATCAAAACCATAGGAGCATTGTTGGCTCTTCCTAAAACATATAGATCTGGACTTTCAGAAGCTGCCAATACTACTTTTAGACCATCTTCCAAAACGCAACATAATTGTACAATTATTTTGAATGATTCGTTTCCTTGAGTCGATTGAGAAAATTGTAATCTATCATATTTGGCAACACATAAAATTGGTTCATCATTGGAATAATTGTTCAGTAAATTATTTACTGGTGAAAAATCTGTTGATTCTTCCTCAAGTATTGACAGTTCATAATTTGATTTGCATGAATTTATTGAACTAATAATTTCAAGATGACTTGGTAATTTTGATGCAATAACAGGATAAGAAGGAGCAATTTTTCTAGTTTCTGCATCCCTTTTGGCTGAATGCTCATTCAACATGACTTGCCTATAGGGGTTTGACACTTTTGCCTTTATACCGATTTCAAATCTTTTTACTTCTTTTATTGAATCATTTTGATCTCCTTTCAAATAATACTTATGATATATGAAATCATCATATAAATTTGCGTCTTTAAGTTCCAGTGAAGCAACCAAAGAGAAATAATTTCTTTTGAATGCGACCCATGAGTTATCTTGGAAATGAATTCCCCTATCAGTACGAACTTTCAGATCAAACAATAACTCTTCATTTGATTCATTTATTATACGATGAGAAATACATGTATTTGTAAAAGGTGGACCAACTTTGAATTGTGCATATGATCTTGGTGCTACCCTTTCCAATTCCTTTTTCATTCTTTGCTAATTCAATATATATACCAATAATCAACCACTATAATTATACAAAAATAGATGATTCTCTATGAACAAGAGTAAAAATGAAAGAAATCACAAATAACAAGATCAACTCACAACATCGAATGAAGTTGCTTAAGTACAGCACAGCCTATTGATAGAGCACATCCCGATTTCAGAAATTACCCGCATTCGAAAAAATTAGTTGAAATTTTTTTTTTTTTTTCTTTTTTAGGTTTAAATTCTCTTTTCTCTAGAGGGATTGATTAGTTTTCTGAGTTGATTAATATTCTCGTCAATTGCCACTTAAACTTAAGATAGTGATATCAAGATGAGTGCTGTTAAGACTAAAAAGAAAGTTGATGAGAGGGTGATCTCACTTATACGAAATGGAGTTGATACAAAGCAAAGAAGTTTTTTCATTATCGTAGGTGATAGATCAAGAGATAGATTACCAGTTTTACATAATATAATGATGAATGCAGATTTGAAAATGAATAAATCAGTTTTATGGGCTTATAAAAAGAAATTGTTAGGTTTTACATCTCATAGAAAGAAGAGGGAAGATAAATTTAAAAAAGATGTCAAGAGGGGTAAACGAGAAGCAAATGATTTGGATCCATTTGAAACTTTCATTTCAAATCAAAATATTAGATATGTTTATTATAAAGAAACAGAGAAAATTTTAGGTAATACATATGGTATGTGTATTCTACAAGATTTCGAAGGTTTAACACCAAATCTAATGGCAAGAACAATTGAAACTGTTGAAGGTGGTGGATTAGTTGTTATCTTATTAAAATCGATGTCATCATTGAAACAATTATATACAATGACAATGGACATTCATTCACGTTATAGAACAGAAGCTCATAATGATGTTGTTGCAAGATTCAATGAAAGATTTTTATTGTCTTTGAAGGATTGTGGTAATTGTTTAGTTATCGATGACGAAATGCACGTGCTACCGATTACTGGTAGAGAAATCAAAAGATTACCACCAAAGGATGATAATGACGATATGGAATTATCACCAAATCAATTAGAATTGAAGAAATTAAAAGAGGATTTATCAGATACTCAACCTGCTGGTTCATTAGTCAATTTAACTAAGACTTTGAATCAAGGTGAAGCTGTTTTAAGATTCATTGATTCAATTGCTGAAAAGACTCTGAATACAACTGTCACTTTAACTGCAGGTAGAGGTCGTGGTAAATCTGCTGCATTGGGTATCGCAATTGCAGCAGCTGTCGCACAAGATTATTCCAATATCTTTGTTACATCTCCATCACCTGAAAATTTGAAAACCTTGTTTGAATTTATCTTCAAAGGATTTGATGCCATGGGGTATGTAGAACATCAAGATTATGACATTATTCAATCCACAAATCCTTCGTTCGGAAAAGCTATAGTTAGAGTTGATATCAAGAGAGGTAGTCATCGTCAAACAATTCAATACATTTCGCCGACTGATCACCATGTATTAGGACAAGCTGAGTTATTGATTATTGATGAAGCAGCTGCAATTCCATTACCTGTTGTCAAAAGGTTATTAGGACCTTATTTGATCTTTATGGCATCAACTATCAATGGTTATGAGGGTACCGGTAGATCATTGTCATTGAAATTGATACAACAACTAAGAGATCAATCAAATGCAATCCAAGAAAATTCCCAAACTCAATTAGTATCAAGAGATAACAAAAAATCAAATGAAGATCAATTGAATATTCGTGTACGTAATTTAGTTGAAGTTACATTAGATGAACCAATCCGTTATGCACCAGGAGATAAAGTTGAACTGTGGTTAAATAAGCTATTGTGTCTTGATGCCACATCAATGACAAATAATAAATTCAAGATGAAAAATATACCACATCCAAATGATTGTAATCTATATTTAATTAATAGAGATTCATTATTCTCATATCATGATGCATCTGAATTATTCTTACAAAGTATCATGGCACTATTTGTTTCATCTCATTATAAAAATTCTCCGAATGATTTACAATTAATGTCAGATGCACCAGCGCATCAATTATATGTATTATTTGGCCCCGAAGAAGAATCTAAATCCAAATCAAGTAATGGTAAGACTATCTCATTACCTACACCATTATGTGTTATTCAATTAGCATTAGAAGGTGAAATCTCAAAGGAAAGTGTTAGAAGCTCTCTTAGCAGGGGTGTTAGAGCTGGTGGTGATTTGATTCCATGGTTGGTCGCTCAACAGTTTCAGGATGATGAATTTGCCTCACTATCTGGAGCACGTATAGTTAGAATTGCAACCAATCCAGAATATACCGGTATGGGATATGGATTGAGAGCTTTAAATTTATTAACTGAATATTTCGAAGGTAAATTTACCAACATCAGTGAAGTTACTTCATTTGATGAAGAGAAATATAATTTGAAGAGAATTTCCGATGAAGATTTTGAAAAGGGCAATACAAGTTTGACTAAAGAAGAGATTAAACCTTTAGAAGGATCTGAATTATTACCATTATTCATCAATCTTAGTGAAAGACCACCATATTATTTACACTATTTAGGTGTTTCATATGGACTAACAAATCAGTTATTAAAGTTTTGGAAGAAATCAGGTTATGTACCGGTTTATCTTAGACAAACATCAAATGATTTAACTGGTGAACATACTTGTGTTATGCTGAAGACTTTGGAAAATAGACAATCATCTTGGTTGAATGAATTTTCAAATGATTTCCATAAGAGATTCTTGAATTTATTATCGTATAACTTTGACAAATTTCCAGCAGTTCAGGCATTGACTATATTGGAATCAACAAAGGTTGATAGTGTAACTAGAAAAGTCAGTAAGAATGAATTAGATGATTATTTAACACCGTTTGATTTGAAGAGATTGGAATCATATGCAAATAACTTAATTGATTATCATGTTGTTGTTGACATGTTACCATATATTTCACAATTATATTTCCAAAATAAGATCAAAGATGGAGTTAAATTAAGTCATGTTCAAAGTGCTATATTGTTAGCAATTGGATTACAACATAAAGATATGGATTTGATTGCAAAGGAATTGAAAATTGAACCAAATCAAGCTATGGCAATGTTTTCTAAAATTGTTAGAAAAGTTTCAAGTTACTTCAAAGAAATTTTGAAAGAAGCTATCAATGAAACAATGCCTGAGTTAGAAGTAGTTGATGATAATATAAAAGAAATGAATGGTGAAAAGATTGATGCTGAGTTAGGAGTTGAAGAAATTGAAAAAGAATTGGAAGATGAGTTAAATGTTGAAGGTAAAGAAGTTTTACTATCAATGAGAGAAAAACAAAAGGAGTTGATTAACTCATTGAATCTAGATAAATATGCAATCAATGAACATGGAGGAGAATGGGAAAAAAACAAGAAACAATTGGATAAAGTTGTAAGTAAAAACGGTGGTGTCGTTGCTTTGAAAAAAGATAAAAGTAAATCGAAGAGAAAGAATGAATCAGCTGAAGAAATCTACCAGGAAGAAATGAAAAGTGTTTCAAAGAAATTGAAGAAACCAAAACAAAGAAATTAGTATTCTATATATTGTTTATATTGTAATTTATTGAATTTAATTTCAGACTCTCGAATGAATCATAATTCGAATCATGTATAAGTTTAAGAGGATCATCTCAGAATCTTGCAATCGTCTTATATCCAATTGTAATATCGCTTAATCTAAGAAATCACTAACAGAAAATCGATTTAGTCAATGGAGTAGTATGTTGAAAAGCTTCAATGCACTTTAGTATGTACAGTACAAATACTGGAATACTTTAGTAGTTTTCATCAATTCACTCAAATATAAGAAAATATAGGCCCCTTTATTAAGTCGACTATAGCTTTAATTTGAAACTTGATTTTCTATTTCAGGTTCTCATAGCCCCAACTGAGCGTTTGCACAAAGCTCAATATCTGTGATTTTTATACATTAGACTTCTCATCTTACACTATTGGTTTGAGTTTAGAGCTTTTCGACGCAAGTTAAGAAAATTGATCCGCCTCGGGTGCTTGGCACTAGTTTAGTACTTATGGGTGGCTGTTGTCATGTTTTACACAAAAGATACGTAACGACCCACCATGAACCAAACTATCTAGTTTCCAAAATAATAACTTGACTATTGCATAGGAATTGGAATTTGGTAATGGTGGTTCAGTTGGTGGTTCAACCAATATGATTGATAGGAGTTGTCATTAGGATTAACAATGGACTATGGTACTTGGTGTAGGCTCAGATCGTATCTCTGTTGAAATCAGAACAGTGGATCTGTACTTAACTTTTGCTCTTGCCTTTAGCGGTTAGTCCGGGTTTCCAAATGGTCATGTTACAATACAAATGACACTACAATCAACTGCTAACCATTACTCTCTCCCATTGCCATTCAATTTGAGTGTGTCTCCCCACTGCTGCTACTGCTACACTGTTCAAATCCCCGCGCTGTCAAACCTCTTCGCGGCTAGGTCTTTCTCAAATTTCTGCTAAAGTCCACAGTAAGTAGGTGAATGAACCCTATGAAAATGGGAAGCTAATTGTTGTAGATTTGCGCAATAAGAGTGTCGCGTTGTGGCTGTGAATAGAAAAAGATGCTATGGAATTGCGGATGTGGCTGGGCGGTTTTAGTCTCGTGGCAGGTGCGAGTTTGTGCACAACATTCAAAAAATGTCATGGGTGTAGGGAGAACAAGATCATTTTGTTACTTTGATTACTCAAATATATATCTTCATCACTTGTTTTGGTTTAAAAAATGTGTTCTCTTCTTCATTATAATTGTCAACTCAGTATCATAGACTGAACCTTATCATTAACCATCATGGGTACGATTTCTTCACATAGTACAAAGAAGGTCGCTAGTATCAGCCAAGTTCAAAGAGGACTCTTAAAAAAACACTACTGGTTTATCAGAGTTGGTCCTAAATCATTATCCTTCAAATGACTCGTTAAATATTACACCACTCAATTCTAACGCTAAAAGGAGAAAACACAGTCCAGATGAGAAGGGCGATAGTATCAGAGATCCTCCAGGCAAAACGTATGGAAGCACTACTGTCTCATCCAAACGCTCAGGATTGCCTGCTTCGACTATTAGTACTTCGAAGGCAGACTTAAGCAGTAACTACAAACTCACTTCTGAGCATATAAAGTCTATTAGAAAATGTTACAACGATTATTTTGAGAGAAACGTAGACAGTAACTTCACACTCACTTCTGAGCATATCGAGTTTATTAGAGAATGTTACAACGATTATCTTGAGAGAAATTCGATAGCTCCTTCAGATGATTTGTTGGAAGACGAGTTTTATTGGAAATTTGGTCAACATTTGTTCATGTTCAAGAAGTTTATAGAAGCAACAGCCATTTCATTTCCTCGTCCTCGTGAAAGTATGGAGGTCCAAATTATACCAAAATTACTGGAAGAAACTATTGCTTCTTTTGACGATTTAGAAGGTGATATTCTCAAGGAAAATGCGCAAATTCGTTCAAAAGTCAAAATATTACCAACCATAATCGAGGAGGATTGAAATTTTTGCAGTTTGACCCATTATCTAGTTTTTGACCATCTATATGTTTTGATTCTAATCTAAGATCATTTTGGCTGTTTTGCACCAAGACGACTTCGATTTTATCACATTATTTTTTTCCCCTTATTTTTTATTTTATTAATTAGTTATTATTATTTCTTAGGTCACTTTATATAATCAAATTGTGTTAGATTTTATCAATGCAGTGTTTAAACAAAATGTAATTTGATACTCTACGCCGGAATCCTGGATTCCTGTACCTGTTGTCAGCAGGTTCGTAGATTAATCCACGTGCTAGCATATAACTTCTAGATCAGCCAGCTCAAAGAAACGAAATTACCAACCCTTTACTAGCTTGATGTACAACTTCCCAGGCTCCTCGGGTCCTCCTGTGTAAAATTTTGACATTTGAAGTTTGATTTGTGCCTATTTTTGCTTGAGATCATAGGCATTTTTACTGGGGATTTCACTCGCATTACCCTGTTCCCTGTTTTATGGGATTTATCTCTCAATTTCAAACGACTGGTTTTGTTATGTTTATTACAGTAGGTACACTATACTAGACTTGAAGTATATTTTGTCTTAAATAAGACAACCGAAGTGCCTTTTTTTTCCAATCGAATAAGCTATGGAAATTGGTTATTTGATGATTCAAATTATTTACCTAGTTCTGCTCATTTTTAGTAGTTATTTTATGAGATAAATTGAACCTGATTGTTATTTAGGTCACACAGTTTTAGAACTCCTTGATTCACTACAGCTACTTGCATTGCAGTTAAGTAATGTGGTAACTTTGCTGAATAATGTAATGCACAAGAGTTGTGCTAATATATTTGATAAATCCCAATCACTTGAGATTCCCAAAACCTTACTTGAATGCAATGTGTTACACAGAGCATGGAGATTATGAAATTAGTCATTATTCATTAGTTTCAGGAGATAATAAGAAATCAAATTCAAGATCTGCTGAATATTCGTTTACGTGATCTAGTTAGAGTTAGATTGGATGAAACTATTAGTTATGCACTAAGATGTAGTTGAATGAAATTGGTGATCTATATATTTTTAATAATGTACCTGATTGTATTCAATATCAAATCATCGAATGATTCATCATTTGAATTATGTATGAATTTTATGCTATTTTCAATTGAAAAATCACTTTCTTTACCACCATTTAATTTAACTTCATCTTCTAATGATATTGTTTTGTTAGTATGTTTGAATAAATTAACATGATTTTTGTAGTATTCAGGCCATACAATTCTTTCAAAATAATTCGGAGGATCTTCCCAGAATCCTGAAATTGTATTGTATCCAATTCTATTGTTTCTTCTATTGTATAATGTTTGATAATCTGATTTGAAAAATAATTTTAAATCTAATAAATCTATGATTTGTTTATCGTGAAATAATAAAAAACCTTCAACTATGACTATGTTAACATCAGTCAATGTGTTGGTCGTCATCAATGATTTGATTTCAGATTCACATGAGTTTGATATTTTCAAATATGTTTCTATCTCCAATGAATCAACTTCATACTTGATACCACCTTTCTTGACTTTTTTCAATGTTTCAATCAGTTCATCGATCTTAATACACTTCGGCGAATCCCAATTGTATTCATCGAGTTCAGTATCAAATGGGATTCCATTATCGGGTAAATAAAAATCATCTTCATGAATTATAATTGAATTAGGGATCAGTTTATGGATTATATTAGCTACTGACTATTCATTTTGTTAGTATAGTGTATTCATATATATTTGAATTATTTGACAAACATACCGTCTTGCCTGAGCTAGAAGCACCAGATACACCCACAAGGATGTTCCTCTTACACTCCATATATATATATATATATATGCATATCACTGATATTATAAATGTTGTACTTCTGTATCATGTATATCAGTTACTCAATATATGAACATAGATAAAAAGTAAATAGAGCATCCAGTCACGTGACCTCTTCTAATCAAAGATTCTGGTTTCTCGATTTGTCAATAATTTGCTGATAAAGAAACTGATAAATTTGATTATTAGTAATTATTTATGTTTATTGATAGTGTTGGTATCAGTTAGTATTAGTTATCTGCTAGTGATCGTTGAAGTTAGTATTAGTTGCTGTTAACTAGTATTTATAAGCAAGGGGAATAAAAATGTCGGATCCAATAAATGCAAATCCAACTGTATTGGATATAAGTCAATTACCTAAGAGAAATGACAAAGGTAATGGTGATCATAACAATAAAGAATTTCAGAATAAACTAGAAGAATTTGAAATATATAATAGATTATTACCATTTTCATTGATTTATAACAAAAACAAGAAGAAAAATGATGATTATGAAGAAGAAGATGCCAAATATGAAGATTTAAGCATTACACCTGATTTGATAAGTGATCATTCAAGTGATGAAGATGATCTGAGCGATGAAGTAGCTATTGACAATGAAGTAGAGCCGATTGATGCACAGGAGATATATGATTTGATATCTACTATATCTGATCCTGAACATCCATTAACTTTAGGACAATTAGCAGTTGTAAATTTGAATGATATTGCAGTTATTGATCCAATAGATAAATCTAAAATTGGAGAAGTTTTAATAAGGATAACACCAACTATAACGCATTGCTCATTAGCTACTTTGATTGGATTAGGGATAAAAGTTCGATTAGAAAGATGTTTACCCAAGAGATTTAGAATCTTAATTTATTTAAAAGAAGGATCTCATCAATCTGAAATTCAAGTTAATAAACAATTGAATGATAAAGAAAGGGTTAGTGCTGCTTGTGAAAATGAACAATTGTTGAAAGTTATAAGTCATATGTTAAGTACTTGTCAGTAGTATCTATAAAATATTTAATAGGTTTGCTATATAGTATAATGTAGAATCAAGAACTAAAACCACTATAGTTACCCTCTTTTTCCCATTTCTCATTTCAAAATTTTCCAGCGAAATGGGAATTTAAGTTAATAAGGCAATCTTAACATAGTAAAGTTGTTATAGGTATGACAAGGTAAAGAAGGGAAAGAAGGGAAAGAAAGATTTTTAGGTAAAATGGTTAAATTAGATAAGATTGAAGACGAAGAAGTATTGAATGGATCTACAACTGTTGTTAAAGAAGAAAAACCAATAGTTGAAAGTGATTCAGAAGGAGAAGAAAGTGATTCAGATTCCGATATTGATGATGAATTTAATGAAAATGAAACAATTATAGAAAGAATTCAAGCATTAGGTGATATCTTCTCCCCCAGACAAAAGGAATTTGCATTGAATACTTATAATTATACAACATCAAGTTTCTCAAGTTTCTTAAATAAAGCCGGTTCAGGGTTATGGATTTTAACTACTTCAGCTTTGTTAATTGGTGTACCAATTGCTGCTGGTATATTAGGTGAAACTCAATTAATGGAATTAGAAAAAGAATTCAATCAACAACAAAGTGCTCCTGGTTTAGCTCCTGCTTCTGTTGATCCTTTACTTCAAAGTGAAGAAAAGAAGTAACTTAGTTAGTTTAATTTATTTTATTTGTATATAATTATTTAATCAATCAATCAATCAATCAATCAATTTTTGGATGTTTAATTGTTAATGCATAAATATCAAGATAATTTGTAATTTCACTAATGATTTCAATGATGAACATAGTATGAATACCAATAGCTAAACCTAAACCTAAATAGACAATTGAACCAATAATTGAATCATAATCAAAACCATAGATTTTAGTCAATATTTGAATTAGTGAGATTTGGAATAATGGTAAAAACATTGGGAAATTTATGAATGGAAATGATTGCTTTGTTAAATGGCCTATAATGATTCTTCCAACTACAAATGCAAAAGTTGAACCAACTGTAATCATTATTGGTATAAGATAAGTTGAAATCATTATTGGATTGAAATATAATTCGATTAATATTGTAAAATAGTATAAGAAAAATGGTAAAAGACTTAAATTAGCCATTTTCTTGTCATTGGGGTTTGATAAATGTGCTATAACATTTCTTCTAGCTGAGTATATGTTAAATAAAATCAATACCCCACCAATGAAAATGAACAGATCCAACATATAAATGGAATAATTTGAACTTAAATCAATTGATGATAAATTTAAATTGAAAATTTCAAAATTCCACCAAGATTGACCGTAAATTGAAGTTATTATAAACAAGACAATGATCAATAATATACCTTCAACAGGACCTGAACATTCACTAAGGAATAATTTATGTGTATAATATTCTTCCCATGTTGAAAGATAAAAATTTGTCAAAACTGAAAATTGTGATAATATGGCTAACCAAGAACGACCTAAGCCAATTACAGAGATGAATAACATACAACTTAGAGTAGTATTGATTGAATCAATACAATGATCAAATAATTCGCCTAATGGACCAGACTGACCTGTTCTTCTAGCATGAATTCCATCACAAGCGTCAAAAGTTTGATACATGAATAATGAAAAAGCATATACCAGATAACACCAAGAAGGTGATTCATTTTCATAATTTGGATCGTAGTAAAACATAATTAGTAATGAAATTAAGATGAATACCAAACCAAGCAATGTAATCATATTTGGTGCCATTGATAATGGAAATACTTTCCCTTCAAAGAAAATCCAAAATTTCTTCAATACATATTTTGTAAGTAATGATCTATCTTCTGATGCGTACCTGGTCAAGTTAGTTAGTTAGTAATTGTAATTAGTCAATCAATTGAGTATAGATACTTACTTGTATTCTTTTAAGTGAGGAAGTGACTCTACAGGTAAGAAATAACCCATTGTAGTTAATTATATATGATTGTTATAATAAGAAGGTAGTAGGTCTCGTATGAGTGAAAGAGATAGACCTTATTCCAATTCCAATTTTAAAAGCACATGCTATGGAATTCAAAAGAAGCGATTTAGATTCGCTGATATGGCTTGGTGGCGTCGTGAGTGCCTTGAGAACAAGATCACTTTATTACATCCTCATTGATTGTTTTGGTTAAACAGATGGTGTTTTCTTCTTCATCATAGTTGTCAATTCAGTATCGTAGGCTCAACCTTATCACTAACTATCATGGGTACGCTCTTTTGAAAAGAGTCGTCTGAGATTACACATCCATCACCCAGACCTAAGGCTACAAGAGCCAGGCCGATACTATCAGAGATCTTCAAAGCAAAGATCCTGTAAGCATTACATTTTCAGAAGAATGAGGAATACCTTCCTTGACTATCAGTCCTTCGAAGACAGACTTTAGATGCAATACTAATTCAAATTTATCACCAACAAAGCCTTTGGCCCAAGAATTTACTCCTGATGGTTCAGAGTTGGTCCAAGATTCTTATTTTTTAAATGACTCGTTTGAGCTTACATTTCCATCACCCAAAATGTCAAGGCACAGTCCAGAGAAGAAGGCCAATATTATCAGCAAACTTCAAAGTGACCATAGTGCAGACATTGATGCTTTATCAAAAGAGTTTGGAATACCTGTCTCAACTATTAAGACTTGGAGGGCAGAATTAAGACGCAATAATTATTCGAATTTGTCACCAACAAAGCCTTCGGGAAGACCATCCAAAGAGTTTACTCCTGAAATGTTAAATTTTATTAAATTTTGTTACAACCAACACATTAAGAACAAGTCGAAAGCTCCTACAGATGTTTGGTTAAAAGAGCAGTTTGATGAAAAATATGGTAAACGTTGGGTCAACGGTATATCCAGAGGTATTTGGATGAGGAGGATCAAAAAAGCAAGAGAATATTTATTTCCTGGTGAAAGTATGGAGGAAAGTATTATACCAGAATTACCGGAGGAAAGTATTATACCACAATCACCGGAGGAAAGTATTACACCACAATCACCGGAAGAGACTATTGCCTCTTTTGACAATTTAGATAGTACCCATATGGACTTTCAGACATCTGATGTTCATGTTGGCCAGATTGAAAATGATATGAAAGAGTGGGTCATAGGTGCTATCTCGGCTGATGGTTATGTTGAGAAACAGCTCAGACTCTTCGATGGTTCTGAAGATCATGTAGCCTTAGAGGAAAATATGTTCAAAAGTATGAAAGAGATGAGATTTTACGAATATGTCAATCGTGATGCATTAACATCTCATGCCTCGGTTTCTCTGGAAAATAGTCATCTTGCTCCGAAGAAGGATTTGAAGCCGCCCATTTTGTGCTTTCTGTGGAGTGTTCTAAAGCATCACCTTGATGAAGAAAACTATTATCCTGAGTTGGAAATTTCCATCAATTTATCAGATTACCCTGATAACGTTTTAGAAGATATCCATAATCTTATTTCTGATGTCAATACTCACTTTGGTTGTTTCTACATGATTAGTGATTATCCGCTTGATTCAGCTAACCTTTCTCAATTATCACTGATGGCTGATAAAATGGAAAGAATTATCAAAGATCGTTATGATGATATTCCGAGAAACATAGACTCCAGTAAATCTCCAGTTGTTGATATCTTCAAGGAAAATGGGCAAATTCCAGAAGCCAAGGAATCACCAATCATAATCGAGATTGATTGAAATTTCTGGAAATCAATCCATTATATAGCTTTTGACCATCTATATGTTTTGATTTTATCACTATTTTTTATTTTTATTTTATTGATTGGTTATTATTATTATTTCTTAGCTCACTTTATATAATCAAATTGTGTTAGATTTTATTACTGTAATGCTTAAACTAAATGTAAATTCTTGTTGCCATCAAGGTTTACAGATTAATTCCATTGCTAGCCTATAACTTCTAGATTAGCCAGCTCAAAGAAACGTCATTACCAACCCTTTCCTGACTCCCCAGGCTTCTCGGGTCATTTCATTATGTGTAAAATATGGCCTATTTTTTGCTTGAGATTATAGGCATTTTAACTGGGAATTTCACTCGCATTACTCTGTTCCCTGTATAATTGGGATTGATCTCTCAATCTTAAACAACTGGTTTAGTTATGTTGATTACAGTAGATACACCATACTAGACTTGAAGTATATTTTGTCTTGAATAAGACAACAACAGAAGTGCTTCTTTTTTCTTGCCAATCTGATAAGCTATGAACTTTTATTATTTGATGATGATTCAAATTATTTACCTAAAAACAAGCTATATAAGTTGTGCTAATCCTAGTAGTTATTCTACAAATCAAATGATTTAACTTCAACTCTTACTCTTACTCTACTTTAGTAATATAATAAATACTAATGTACCAATCACTTAAAATGCAATTGGTGTACGGATTCTGGTGCACAGTTGTTGTTTTAAATAGAGAAGTCATAACGCGGCAGTGTTTGTTTTTTCATAATGAAATGAGATCAGTTTCAAAGAGAACGCGATTAGGTTATGAGGTTAAGGGTTTACTGGGTTTACTGGGTTTACTGGGTTAGGTTATTAGTTTATGATACAGGGATACAGGGTAGTTGATTAGAGTGGTGGTAAGATGTCAGATTCATTGAACGAGTTGAAAAGGTTTAACCAATTGATTTCAAATGAATGGCCTGAATTGACAAAAGATGATTTTAATACTTTAGATATAGTATTACCATTTTTAGATTCTTCATCATTAGGTGAATCTTCAAGGTATCCTGATTTCTTGAACTTGAAGAATCAATTCACTTTAATCTTGAAGAAAACTGTTAATGATTATTACAATTCTTTTAATGAAAGTGTAGGTGCTTATGGTATAACCACTGAGACTATAAAAGATTCTCAATCGACTATAAATTCTATACAATCAAATTTATTAGAGTCTAAAACAACTATAAATACAAATTTAGATGTAATGAAAGATATGTTTTCCAAATTACAATTGAAATTAGAGACTATTGAGTTATTGGATATTATTGAACAGGTTAAAAAATCAACTGAATTTATTGAAATTTTGATTAATGATAAAAAAAATTTTAAAAAAGCTCAATTAGAATTAAATAAGGCTTTAAATTTAGCAGAAAGGTATAAACTTTGGTCAATTCCATCAATTTTATCCATAAAGGATATATTAGATTCACAATCAAGAACTTTATTTGACTCAATATTAGAAGAAATTAATAATTTATGTTATTTAAAATTTGGTACTAATTCACTTAATTCAAATTATGAAAATTTATTAAAATTGAATTTAAATAATTTAATTTATAATAATGATTTAGATGATGTTTCTAAATTGGTCAATTTACCTTTGAATCAATTTTTAAACGATTTAAATTCATCTGAATTAGAAGGATATTCACCTAAAATTGATGATAATTCAATATCAAATTTCAATTTATTAAAAGATTATTTTGATGTATTAAAATCTTTGAATAAATTACCAGAAGCTTTACAATTAATAATTGATCGTACTAATTTAGAATTACAACAAATGTTTTCTCGTTCTGTTGAAGAAATTAGATTAAAATACCCTGATGATCAATTGAAAAATAAAATCGAATCAAGTACAAATAAAACAACAAGTACAACAAGTACAAATAAAACTGAAACAAATGATACTAATTTTATAACTAGTATCAAAAAATCAATATTGAATGATTTATTTTCAAATATTTTTCAAAAATGTACTTATACAATTCAATGTCATTCTGCTATTAAAGGTATAACTTTATTCTATGCTTCTTCAAATCTTGATTCAAATGTTGTTTATGATTTGAATAAAATATGGAAAAAATTGGAAAAGGAAATTAGTTCAATCTTATATGCTTATATTATTGATGAAAAAATTGTTAATCAATTTAATTTAGATGATTCACATTCTAAAATCAATAATAGTCCTTGGATAAAGACAAATTATTCTTTAAATGATGATGATGATTATATCTTTCAATTTACTAAAATCGATTTTCAAAAAACCACTAATAACAATAATTCAAGTTTAAACACATTATTCCCAGTTAATAACAACAATCCACTCAATTCATTATTTATTGAAAATGAAAATTATCATAAAAAGATAACTTTAGTTTCACCAAATGTTTTCAATATGAGTATTATAATAAATCATTTTTTATATTTTATTGGAGTTTCAAGTTTAGCATTTCATGAAGATTTTAATATACCATTAGATTTTTTCAATAATTTTATGAAAATTGTATTTTTATCTCAATTAGAGAATACTTTAATTCATCAATCAAATTCAATTACAACTAAGATTCATCTTAATGTTAAAAATAATAATTTTAATAGAACAACAGATAATTATTCATTTCATCATTTTTTCAAAAATTTATTAAGATCTTTTAATTCTTCTTTGATTTATAGAGAACCTTATGTTAATACGATTTTGAAAATTATTTCTAAATTGACTGATCAATTTATGATTGCCTTTAATGAAATCATTCCAATCGATTATTTACAAATGTTTGATTCTGATTTGATTCCATATTGGTTACAAAATGAAGATTTAGTTAGTATATCAAGTGAAATCATCAATTACCGTGGGGATGGAGACGATAAACAAAGATTAAATGAATTGTTAAATAAAGAATTACAATTACAATTCGAAAAAACAGATAATTTAATAAATGAACAAAATTTACTATCTGAAAATGATTATAAATATTTGACAAATTTATTAAAAGCTTTAAAGCAAATATTATCATGGTTACCTAATACCAAGAGAGTTATTGAAGTTAAAGAGTCTAATGATAATATTAATTCATATTTAGAATTATGGAAATTTATGGAGAATGATAATGATTTATCAAATGATGATAGTACAAATAATAACGATTCAATTTTTTTGACTCTTAATTCCATTAAATCAAAAGAATTCGATTTTTTGATATCAAGACTTGAAAATTTATCAACAAGGATAAAATTAATAATAAGGTATAATATTAGATCAAGGGCAATTTATAATATTGTAGATTTTTTACAGAATAAAGATTGGATGCCTTTATTTTCAACACAAGAAATTGAAACAAATATTTTGAAATTTAATAAAGAAGTTATTAATTGTAATAACTATCTTAATCAAGCATTAACACCATTAGAGAAAAATGGTTTAATTATTGGATTACCTATCTTGATTGATAATTTATTCATACATGAATCCAGGAGAATAATTAAATTAAATCAATTTGGTGTTACGAAATTATTAATCAATTTAAAAGTTATACAACAAATGTTAAGAAATGTTATAAATGATCCAATTGATGTTGATTTCCATAGATCAATTAATTATTTTGAATTGTTTTTTAAATTTAAAAATGATGAAAATAATAATAATAATAATAATAATAATAATAATAATAATAATAATAATCAAAATTTATTTGTTAATTTGAAAAATAACAATTATTTTAAAATTTATTCATTAGATGAATTGAAAAATATTATAAGGTTGATTTTCAGTGAAAGTATGTCAAGGAAATTAACTACTTCAACAACTTCATTGAATCCTGAAAGAAAATATAAAGATTTTGTAGATAAATTGGTTACTGAATATAATAAATAAATAAATAGATAGATAGGTAAAAATAAATTTGTGCGGCTCTAATGAAATATTTAAAACGCGTTCCTTATATTTTTAACAGTGTGAGTTTGTTTGGTTTGTGAATATATCAGTGTAGTAGTAGAATAAGTAGTACTACAGTACAATGGAAGTAATAGATTTAGACTCAGACTCAGATTCAGAGGTAGATAAGAGACTGAACAATGAAGTAAGTTCAGAAGATGAATTAGACGAACCCTCATCTATACCTAATAATAATAACAATTTATCAGATCCATTGGATAGTTCATTTTTTGATATAGTTTCACCTGTTAAAGTTATTGAAAAAAGTGGTAATAGTAATAATAATACTAAGAAGAACATAGACGATAGTTTGATATTGTTAGACACTGATGATGAGGGTAATAGTAATAGTTTTATAAATCAAGCATTAAAGACTTCTCAATTATCTGATCTTCCTGACCCAGTACCGATAAAGAGAAAACACAGTGATTCAAGTGATGATGATATTGAATTTGATTTTGCCAAAAGGGATATACGGGATAAAAAGAGTAATTCGTTTATGGATAGGTTGAATCTTAGGAAGAATAGTTTTGATAAACCTAATACTATTATACCTTCTTCTGTTTTCAAATTGACTAAGAGGGGTGGTGGTAGTGGTAGTTCGGTATCCACTTATACATCAAGATCTACAACGACAACTGAATCATTCACTGATTATTCAACACAGTCAAGTACACAAGGTGGGAAGAATAAAGTGAATCAGTATAATAAATACACAGACAATCAATTGAATCAGTACTTGAAAGAAATCAAATTGAGTAATCCAAAATTACTCACACAGGTTAACAAAATACTTAAATCAAAACTTGAATTCTTACCAAAATATGAAATTGTATTTCAAGAACAATTGTTTCAAAAATTATCCCTTGATGAAAGTTTATTTGATCCTATGAAGTATACCACTGATAAAAATTACAAATTTCCAGTTGTTTTATTCAAGAGACAAATTGAAGCTGAGTATTTATTCGATCAGCATATTTACGTACCTGTACCGAATTATCAATTTGTAGAAAGAACTGTATTGTTGTATTATACAGCTGTTGAGTTTGTAGAACTTGTACAAAAAAATAATCAATCATTTGAAGATATTTTCAAAGAGGTTAAAAAGTGTAAGATTGGTGATGATGATGATGATGATGTTAAGATTATACTTGTTATAAATGGACTCGATACTTATTTCCAAAAGATGAAAACTGCACAGAATAATTCTTATCGTGAAGCAGTACGACAGCAGTTAAGTAATAATAATAGTAATACCACCACCACAAAAAAGGTTACAACGAATGAATTCAACACAAGTCAAGAAGAAATAATGATGAAATTGAGTGATTTTACAATTCTCTTGGGTATAAAAGTTTTCCAAATTAAGAATAGTTTTGAGTTGGTAGATTGGATCAAATCATTTACATTTGCAATGTCACAATCAATAACTGAAAAATCTTATTTATATGATGAATTTAGCAATATCGGTACTGTTAAATCTGGTTCGAATCAATTAACTACTTTTATTGAATCTATAAAGCAAGTTAAAGGGATAAGTGATTCCAAAGCAAAGATTTTTTGTAAAACCACAAAGAATTTCAATAAGATGGTTGAATTAATGGAATTACAAGACTCATTCATTGATTCAAATAGTTATGAGAAGTTATTAAGAAGTGATTCTGAAGCAAGATTACGTAGATTATTTACAAGTCGAAATCCAAATGATTTGATTAATAGTTAAGAGTGGTATATATATAAATTATTTATTTATTTATTTACTTCTTTCTTAATGATTGAATATAAGCTATTTTAGAAAAAGACCTAAAGTAAAGTATCAGTTAGTATTGGGCAATAATTTAAATAAGTAATTTAATTAAATACTCACAACAGACTTTATAGTTTGAAAATCATCTTCATTTAATTGATCTTTACTTGATTCAAGTGATTCAATTAATATTGTAATCTTTTCAGTTTCTTCTTTTGTGAATTTATACTTTGATGTTATTAATTGAGTTAATAAATTTAGTACTTTATCAATTGAACCGATATTATTTTCATTATTATTAACTGAATCAAGTATATTGATTATAATTTTTTCTTTCATTATTTTTTCCTTTTTGATATCATCATCTATACCAGTTGATAAAATGGATGATAATAAAGACAAGATTCTTAATTTCACTTTATCATTACCATTAATTATCAAAGGTGATATGATTTCCCATCCTTTATTTTCATTAAATTGTGAATAACCTGTTTCATTATGTCTTATTAATGAAGATAATGCGTATAATGCTTTTAATTGAGATTCATTTTTGGCAGTAGCAGCTAATTCAATTAATCTTGGCATTGGTTTGTAATTTAAACAACTATTTTGACTATCTGGATTATTCTGTACTGCTGTTCCAATAACTGAACATGCTGAAGTTATCAAAGAAACTTCATTATTAGAATTTAATTGTTTTAATAATGGTTCCCAAAGTTTTAAATTTTCAATATTATTTGCATTGTCTAAATTTTCAACTAACATTTCGAAATTATCAAAGGCAATCTCTTTATCTTCTAATTTATAAATATCATCTTTATTATCTATAATTGACATATTTTGTTTCATTAATGTTGGTTCATCAGCTGAAGCTCCAAATAATTTGGCTAATTGTTCTGGATCTGGAGCTCCGATTTTGTCTATAACTTCTTTGTCGTCTGATTGATTGGCTATTGACCACTGTAGTAACTTTTCCATTCTGTATATATCTACCCTTTTTATCTATTTAACTCAACTATAATAACAAACCACGTCTGTTTTTTTTTTTTTCAACTGTATATTATATATTATATATTATATATTATATAAAATTAAATAGATATAAAAGATGATTCTAGAAGATAAATTTAAAATCCTCAATTTTTGGTGTAAAGATGGTTTTATCTAATTATCTAAAATAAAGCAAGCAATTTATCAATTAAAGTAGTTAGGTTAGGTAGGTAGTTTTAGTGTAATTAGAAGGGTATAGCTAAATAATGGACAGTATAGCAGATAGAGTATATGAACCTCCTCCTTCTACAGATCACTCACATAAAAGTATGTCTGTCATTTTTCCTTTTTCCCCCGATTTTTTTAATTGGTAAGAAAGAGTATAGTATAGTATGTTACTAACATTTTAAATTAAATAAAGTCGATGAAACACCTTCATTACTTAGTGTAATATTAGATTTAAATCCATTAGAATGGAGTAAAAATTCTGAGAATGAAAGTGGTGGTGGTGGTGGTGGTGGGTTGAGTATAAGAGAAGTTGTGAGTTGTCTTTTGATTACTTTGAATTCTCATTTAGCTTTGAATAGTTCTAATCAAGTAGCTATTTATATTGCAAATAGTTATTCTAAAGGTGCTTGTTTGATTTACCCTAAGAGTGATGATTATGATGAGAGTGGTGTGAATAACAACAACAACAAAAAGGAAAAGAAAAAAAAAAGGAGGAGGAGGAATAACCTGATAACCAACGGATTATATAGACAATTCTCCCATATAGATGAAAGTATAGTTGATGAAATATGTGAATTAATATCTGAACAACCTGATAATATTAGATCAATTGAGGAAAATAAATTAAAATTAAAAGGAACATTATCAGGGGCAATATCAATGGCATTAAGTTATTCAAATAAGAATGCAATAAATACTAATATAAAGACAAGATTATTAGTTATAAGTATAAGTGATGATCAAACATTATCTTATTTACCTATGATGAATTGTATATTTGCATCACAAAAAATGAAAATATCAATTGATGTTTGTAAATTAAACAAAGATTCAACTTTTTTACAACAAGCTGCAGATTTAACAAATGGTATATATATTATGGTAAGACATCCAAGGGGTTTAATTCAATATTTTACAACTGCTTTATTTATTGATCCAAATTTAAGACCTTTAATTGTATTACCTACAAATTCAAATATAGATTTTAGAGCTTCATGTTTTATAACTAATAAAGTTATAGATATAGGTTATGTATGTTCTGTTTGTCTATGTATATTAAGTCTTATACCTATGGATGAAATATGTCCTTTTTGTCATTCAAAATTTGATTCAAATATAACTTCAAAATTGAAAAGAAAACCAAAAGTTTTGGGACTAAAGAGGAAAAAGAAACAACCAAATACAGATGAAAGTTTACAATTAAGAACTGTACATTAAATAATAACATAATTTATATACTTTAATATAATATTTGGCGAATTAAATAAATTAAGCAGTGGAAGCAGCAGCAGCAATTTGAGCACCAGCACCAGGAATAGTATTTGGAAAGAATACATCCATATAAGCAGTTAAAATTGAAATAAAAGCTAATATAACTCTGAAAGAAGCAGGAATACCTTTATCTTCTGGATCTTTATATTTTGGTTCATTTAACCAAGATTGAACAGCCATAAATAAACAACCCCATGCAATTGGTTTATTTTTAAGGAACATTGCAGCCATTGGCATATTTTGTGAAACAAAATTTGATGCTGCATTTTTGGGTTTCACTGGTACATGAACGTATCTATTAATTTGTTAGTTTGATTATGATTATAATTATTATAAAGTGGGGGGAAGGCGTATTCTAAATCAATATACCAATTATAAAACATACCTTTTCACAAGATCACCACGGATCACTTCTTTAGCCATATTAATTGATTGATTGATTCACTTAACTTAACTTAACTTAACTTAACTATATCAACTATAATCAAATAGATAACAAAGATAACAAAGATAACAAACAAACTGAACAATAAAAAACTCGACGAGAAAATTAAAATTAAAATTAAAAAAGGTTAAATTTTTAAATCTCGCTGTTGGTAAAAATCTGAAACAACGGTGATTATTTGTTGTAAAATTGTAATTGTTTTATTTGTTTTATTTGTGGTTGTGGTTGTGGTTGTGGTTGTGGTTGTTGTTTCAGTGGGTTCAGTGGGTTCAGTGGGTTCAGTGGGTTCAGTGGGTGTAGTGAGGATAACTAACAATTTACTTGCCTTTTGTGCCATGTTTCTTAATATAGATATTTCACTTCCAGTTAATAAATCAGGAAATGCAATAAATAATTGAAAAATCCAATCAAGTAAATTTTCATTTGTTTCATTACTTATATTAATACTCAACCATTTTGTGAAATAAATAGTTAATTTTAAGTGAAATTGTTGGTTTAATATTTGATTTAGTAAATTAACTGTTGGTTTAGTTTGATAAATGAATTGTTTCCATTGATATGCTGTTTTTGGTAATGGTGGTGGTGGTGATTTATCTAATTCATCTAATTCATCTAATTCACTTGAATATATTTCAAATTCTTTTCTTTCATTGATAAAGAATTCAATAAACTCTTTTCTCCACTGATAGTTAACATCCTCAGGTTCCTCTGGTTCCTCTGGTTCTGGTTCCTCTTTTGATTCAATAACATTATTACTAACGTAATTACTACTGTAATTCCTTTGATTAGAAATAGCTAATTCATCCATCTTGTGTGCTTCTAATCGTACCATAGTTAAATAAGTCTCTACATCATCGGGCAATATATTTGGTGTAGTAACATTGTGTAATTTTTTATTAATATCAATTGATATTGGGAATACACGTCTTTGTCCGAATATTGGATCTAATGGTCCTTGTATTTGATTATTATTATTATTATTATTATCGATATTGAATTGAATCTTATCGTTGATTTCTTTTTCTATATCTTGTCGTATTAGTGTATCCTCACCTTTGTCAGTTACCACTTCCACTTCCACTTCCTCTTCTTCCATACTATCATCCACCTTCAGCCTTTTTTTATCTTTCATCGATTTAGGTGCAAAAGAAGTAGGATACGGAGCTAATGTTGTCTTGCTGATATCATCATCTAATGTATGTTTCTTAGACATCTTTTTTTGTATATACCCATCTAATCCAAAAAGCAACTAACTACCTAGATAAATTAAATCAAATCAAATAATGACGTAGTAAGTAGATAAAATAAAAAATAAAAAATAAATCTCAGTAAATAAATAAATAAATTTTTTTTTTTCTTTCTTTCTTATCTATTATTTTTCAATATAGTATATGGGTGTTAACAGTTATGGGTAGTGATGTCTAAAAGACGTCATGATGATGATGATGATGATATTGAGTATACTGGTAGTACAGGAACTACTACAACCAAATCAGTGAGATGCCAATTATGTGATACAACCACCCATTTCCACAATGAAAGTGAATATGAATTACATTATTTTAATCAACATACAAATATATGTTTAAATTGTGGTAAAAAATTCCCTAATGAACATTTACTAAATTTACATATATTAGAGAATCATAGTATGTTGATTAAGATTCAATTAGAGAAAGGTGAAAGTTGTTTAAAGTGTTTTGTTGAAAATTGTGATAAATCATTCAATACTTATAAAAAAAGAAGATTACATCTTATTGATAAACATCAATATCCGAAAAATTTTATATTTAGTATTGTTGATCATGGTATTAAACCAGGTCAATCTAGTCTACTTAAGCAATTTAGCTAAATTCTCTTATCATTTGGATTAATTTTGAATATTTTATCAGGATTTAAATAATCTATATGGATCCAAAGCCATTTTTAATGCTTCTCATTGTAGCAGCTATTGTATCTTTACCTAATTCTAATTCTAATTCTAATACATCTCTTTTACCAATACCAATACCAATACCAATACCATGTTCTCCACTTACTGTTACTTCTAATTCAATTGCCTTTAAGCACATATTATTTATAATTCTCTTTGCTATTTCTGATTTTTCAGGTGGATGATATATTACCAAAATATGAACATTCCCATCACCTGCATGACCTGCAGCTGTACCTAATAATCCATTTGTTTCTAAATTCTATCATCGTATCGTTGATTATTTCTGGTAATTTAGATATAGGCACAGCTACATCTGTTGGTAATATACCTGCATTTGGCATTTGGCATTTTCAGTTTCAGTTTCAGTTTCAGTTTCAGTTTCAGTTTAGCCCAATTTAAACTATTCCAAAGTAATGTCTTTCTAATTCTCCAAATATCATCTCTAGCTATAATTACATTGAAACCGTTTTGTCTTGTTTAGCTATTTCTTGTATAATTTTAATTGATTCATCAATTGATGTATTATTCAAACCTCCTATTTTAAAATAATAATAAATTATGTGGAGCAAATTTGATTGTACCACTAACACCCATTTCATGCATCATCACGCACCTGGTCCAAAGAATAAATTATATGGTTTCAAAAAATTCATTTAATTCTTGCCATTCAATTCAATACCTGGTTGAACGATAATATCATATCTAAATCATTTTCATGTAATTCAATGATTTTATATTCATCTTACTAAAATCAATACAAATCCCCTTTTTTGTGTTGGTATAAAATGAATGACCTTCAATTGATGTTCCTCCTGAAAATGGAATCATTGGTATTCTTTTGAAACAATGACAAATTGTAGCTATTTCAGAGGGTATACTATACAATACGAACGTTCATGAGATTCTCCTAAGGTACAAATTAGATTAGAAGCATCTTTGACTAGTTGTTATATTATCATTACCTAATAATAAAGTTAATCTTTCAATTGCTTTGCTAATCGACAAAATGGGAATCTCCATAAAAAATTGCTGGGTATAACCAACCCATCGAGATAAACAACTGATTTCTTTTTGGTTTCATTATCTTGGTTCAATTTATAAACTAATCCGGCACCAATCAATCCCCCAATGATGAATACAGAAGTCGTCTTGATTATATTACCATTACCACTACCACTACCACTACCACTACCACTACTACTCTAAAATCTGTTTTTGAAAATTGACAAATCTTCGACTTGTCCTTATGCCACCCCTTCCCCCCTATGAACAGACTCCTCCTCAATGCAAACATTGCCTAACAATCAGCTTAAATATATCACTAAATCCACTCATCATCTGTTCAATGGTAAATAAATAAAAATAAACACTTTCCCCAGTGCACCCCACCTTTTCCGACAATTCAACACCCCCCTACTTCCATTTTCGGCTGTGTAATTTGAAAAGTAAGTATTTAGATAGTAAATTTATTCTACTGTTTCAATTCCACTAATGGATTATAGATTATTCTCTTCCAAATGTAACAAATAAAGAAAAAAAAAAGAATATGTCCAGTTGTTGTGATTACACAGTTCAACATAGAAGATCCCTAAATTATATATATATATATATACTAATAACTTAACTTTGTTTAGCCACAATAACCAGCCTCAGCATTAATTGCGCCACGTTTCTTTTCCATCCATTTTTTTTTTTTTTTCCATTCGTCGAGAAAGCATTGATTGAAAAATTTGGATTGCCTCTATAAGAAAGAATGTATTATATTATATTATAGTTGATGTAACGTAACTCTTTATAAATTATAGTTTAGTTAAATTAATCAACACAAAATGTCTGAAAACAAAATCGAAGAAATCCCAGAAGGTGCTACCGTTAACGTCATCTCAAAAGATGAACAAAAAGCTAGAAAATTAATCTCTAAATTAGCTTTAAAGAAAGTTGAAGGTATTTCAAGAGTTACTTTCAAGAGAAAAGGTAATTTAATCGTTTCAATTGATGCTCCAGAAGTTTACAAGTCCTTAGCCGGTACTTATGTTGTCTTTGGTGAAGCTAAGATTGAAGATATGACTCAAAGAATCGCTGAAGCTCAAGCTGCTCAAGCTGCTGCTCAAGCTGCTGGTGCTGCTACTGGTGGTAGACCAGATCCTGCTTCAATTACTGCTGATTTACAAGCTGCTTCTTTACAAGATAACTCCGAATCTAAGACTGATGACGCTGATGAAGAAGGTGAAATTGATGAATCTGGTTTAGAAGCTGGTGATATTGATATCATTATGGAACAAAGTAACGTTTCAAGATCTAAGGCCGTTAAAGCTTTAAGAGAACAT
Source organism: Wenyingozyma ramenticola (assembly GCA_024271885.1). Lineage (NCBI taxonomy): Eukaryota > Fungi > Ascomycota > Pichiomycetes > Pichiales > Pichiaceae > Wenyingozyma > Wenyingozyma ramenticola. The sequence continues at coordinate 929,816 of JANBXF010000006.1, forward strand.
AAAGGTGATATGGTTAATGCTATTATGTCTTTAACTACTTAAGTAATTTAAATAATATCCGTTTAATATTATATTATATTATATCATGTTATAGATCATTATTATCTATCTCTTTATCAGTAATATCTTCAACAGGTTTAGGTTTGGGTTTACCTTTTTGAAAGTTTTCCACCTTGAACATTCAGATAAAACATTTTCAACTTTTTTAATTCAATGGAGCTGATCCATTATTGATGATAGCTTGAAATTCCCCTGCGATAAACATTGATAATGATTCATTCACTTTTTGGAAGTTCGTCGAATCTTTTTAGATTTTCAGTTGTTTCTTAAGTAATCCTCTCAATTTTATCAAACCATTTTCATTTCTTACAATCAATCTGTTATTTCTATATATACAATTGACTAATATATCAATCAATTTGGAATTGGAATTGTGAAAATCTAATTTCTCCATTGAAAGGACAGGACGAGACCAGATACTATAGGTTTTGCTGTGTAAAGAGTATCAAATTCGGAAGATAAGAAAAAAACTGATTCTGAGAAATCGAACTTCGTTTGTTTTGAAAGTTTTGAAGATTGATGACATCGACGATATTAATGCAATTGATAGATCAGAAACAAAAGACGCTGAGATAGTTGATATTATTATACAAAACTTGGTTTAAATTCAGACAGTTATGTAGTAAATCTTCGATAATTTGGACATCATTGCAAGTTTTAACTTCAATCAAGTAATTCTGCAACTAAGATAATCAAAGTTGAAAGTAAAAATGTTGGTATTGCTTTGAAAAGTAATAGGATTAAATCATAAAATGTACATCTGCAGAGGAAAATGCATATCAAGAAATGAAACACGATTCTCAAAAATTGCAAAAAAAAAACATCCAAATAAGAAATCTTGCATCAAAATATATTGTTCATAATGTACTTGGCTGTATTCAATCGCAAACCAACAAATGGATCTTCATATGGATTACGTAAGAACTTTCATTTAAATTTTATTGCAAAATCACTTTGTAAACCTCCATTCAACCTAACTTCATCTTCTTGTAATTTCATCTGGAGTTTTGATTGAACAAAATGAAATAATTTTAGAAATATTCAGGTCATATAATCCTTTCGAATGATTTGGAGTAACCTGCAAAAAATCCTGGATTTTTATTTCATATCCATTTTCCTTGTATCTTCAGCTGTACAATCTGAAAATGAAGAGATTCTCAAATTCTGTAAGATTACTGTGATACTCTACAATCGTAAGCTTATCAACTTATCAGCTTAGTTAAAGTTCACAGTCATATATATCAGATACGCAAGTTTTTGATATTTTGAGACTTATATCTATCTCAAATGAACTATTTAGATTGATTACTGACCACTCGTATGATGGTATACACAAATATGTGTATGACAAACATATTTTCTTGTCTGAGCTGTAAGAACCATATATATCAACTAGGATATTCCCTTAAACACTATAGTCTGAACAATCATCAACTAGCAATTATATATCATTTTCTACTGATTGTCACCTATATATGAAAATGGTTTCACACGTCTAATCCCATAAATGTATTTCAATGATGAATGCAGATGATATGGGGCCATTACTATATTTTGTTTGACGATGAGAATTAATGAATGATCTGTTGTTTCAACTTTCTTGAAGACGAATGAGGTTCGAACGTCGTATCATATCTAGTTGATATATGATTCTGCTTCTCCATACTCGACTTCATTCTTTGAGTGTACCCAAGAATTCATAATGCAGTGGAAAGAATCAAGTTCCATATATAATGCGATTTAAAAATTCCACAGGAGTCAATCATGACGCTCGCTTCTTTGATGGCTACACGAAGTACAGATCTTGAATATACAAACTAACATAGTCATATTCACTTAACTGTATAACATGAATAACCAGACAGAAAAAATTCCAATTTATTGGATTCCCAATGGTTGTCAAGATTTGATTGATTTGAAATCGTCTATAGTTATTTAAAATGAGAAACAAACGCCTTAATTTTTTTTTTACCTGAAAGCTCATGATGAGTGATAACATGAATAACATATTTATCAAGTTATCAAACAACGGCTATTTTACATGTTAATTGATATAATAGCTATACTGTGTCATAGAAAGAAAGTGCTTTACTATTTGGAAATATGAACCATATACATGAATTATCTTCGAAGTCGAAGATACTTGTATTAGAGGAAAAGAAAAGGTATGAAACGAATCCAAAAAGGAAATCAAATGGAAACTGAGTCAACATTACTACAAAGTGGTAACCTCATAAGGAGAAGAGGAAGAAGAAGAGTAAAGAAGAATGATAAAAAAGAAGAAGAAGAAGAAGAAGACTATAAGAATGCTGAGAACAATAGTAATAGTAGTGATAATAAAAGTATATTACAGATAGGCTAAACAATCCAAAATAAAAGGACCAAAGCAATTGCACCGACTAATATTGATCTTTTGGTCTGTAATTTTCCAGCTACACCTTTATAAACATAATCTGTCGCTGGACCTGGTGGAGTGTCAGTAGTAGCAGAACCAGCATCAGAACCGGTATTAGAACCAGCAGAACCAGAAGTAGCAGCAGGTGTAGTACCGGTATCTGCAACGGTATTCAGAGTTGGGTTAGCGGTTGCGGCTACATCAGTTGGAGTGAATGATGGGATTCCGACTACAACTACAAGTGAGGTGACGGTTGAAACAACATCACCGTCGGAGGTGAGCGGACATATTGTTGTTGTTGTGTATCTAGTAGAAGAAGAACACTCAACGGTAATTGTAATCAAAGCATCAGATTGAGCAGTTGGCTCTTCAACATAGATATTTCCATTTGATGTTGGGTACGGAGTTTTAACTATAGCTCCGGTCGTCGTGTAAGTGCAGCTTTCTGAGGTAACGGTAATTAAACCAGTTGTGATCAAAGTTTTCGATCCAGTCCATGGGATGGTTGTAATAGCTTCTGGGGTCTCAATTATGATTCCGGTGGTCGTGTAAGTGGAGCTTCCTGATGTAAAAGTAATTGAACCTGTTGTAGTTAATGTTGTGGATCCGGTCCATGGTACGGTAGTGATGATTCCAGATGGAGTTGAAGATGGAGTTGAAGTTGGAGATTCAACTATGGTTCCGGTGGTCGTGTAAGTGGAGCTACCTGATGTTAAAGTAATTGAACCTGTTGTAGTTAATGTTGTGGATCCGGTCCATGGTACGGTAGTGATGATTCCAGATGGAGTTGAAGATGGAGTTGAAGTTGGAGATTCAACTATGGTTCC